>CM033651.1:214546-594453 GCA_019512145.1 Engystomops pustulosus | reverse complement strand
TCCTCTTCCCTGCAGTCTCCCCATCACCTCTGCTCCTGTATGGCTCTTCTCCTCTTCCCTGCAGTCTCTCTATCCCCTCTGTGCCTGTATGGCTCTCCTCCTCTTCCCTGCAGTCTCTCCATCACCTCTGTGCCTGTATGGCTCTCCTCCTCTTCCCTGCAGTCTCTCTATCCCCTCTGTGCCTGTATGGCTCTCCTCCTCTTCCCTGCAGTCTCTCCATCACCTCTGTGCCTGTATGGCTCTTCTCCTCTTCCCTGCAGTCTCTCCATCACCTCTGTTCCTGTATGGCTCGTGGCGATTTGAGTCACTGTTGCCTTTCTATCAGCTCGAACCAGTCTGCCCATTCTCCTCTGACCTCTGGCATCAACAAGGCATTTCCGCCCACAGAACTGCCGCTCACTGGATGTTTTTTCTTTTTCGGACCATTCTCTGTAAACCCTAGAGTTGGTTGTGCGTGAAAATCCCAGTAGATCAGCAGTTTCTGAAATACTCAGACCAGCCCATCTGGTACCAATAACCATGCCACGTTCACAGGCCACAAATCACCTTTCTTCCCCATACTGATGCTCGGGAGAA
The DNA here is from genome assembly GCA_019512145.1 of Engystomops pustulosus. NCBI lineage: Eukaryota > Metazoa > Chordata > Amphibia > Anura > Leptodactylidae > Engystomops > Engystomops pustulosus. Next base: position 593,877 of record CM033651.1, on the reverse strand, counting down.
CTGCAGGAGATTGTCTTGACCATGTCTACATGCCTAAATGCACTGAACTGCAGGAGATTGTCTTGACCATGTCTACATGCCTAAATGCACTGAGTTGCCGCCATGTGATTGGCTGATTAGAAATTAAGTGTTAACGAGCAGTTGGACAGGTGTACCTAATAAAGTGGCCGGTGAGTGTATGTCACCTGGTAAAAACTGAAGGAACTATACAGATCATGTAAACTCTGAGCCCAGAAATTGCCTCTGCCAACCCGATATTGATCACTTATAATTATAAAATCTTGGAAAACCCCTTTAACGTTCTAGGTTTCTGTCTGATTTCCAGTAGAAGGCCAGGAAGTCTATGTTCTTGCCATGGAAGGTTCTTCTAGATCCTCTGATGCTTTCAATTATGGAAGGTTTAACTCTTATGATGTAACTTTGGCTATAGGTATATATCCATCAGACTAATAGAAGACCCCCACACCACCACCGTACACCTTAGACAGACTCTACACAATGCAGTGTGAATAGACCCCTGTTGACCAGGATTGCTGAGCCATTTTTATGATAAATTGGAGTCAGTAGCCGATGATAAGTAACATCCCCGGGCATAGCTAGTGCCAGTCATTGGTCCTCATTACTGTCCATGTTCATAGCGTGGTTAATTAGAGTAATTAATATTAACAGTCCTATTGTTGGGTCTTCACAACTCGTGGACACAACAAGCGTCTATCGACATTAAAGGACAGAAATTTATCTTGGCATTGTTATCCGTTGATTAAAGAACTTGGATCTTAATGAGTTCACCCGCGTAATCGTATACAGAGCGAGTCTCTACGTGACGAGAGGCGCAAGGACTGTGATTCGCAGCTTAATGAGTATTCATCGTGGCTCCGATGCCAATGGCGGTGACATGGAGTGTTTCTGGGCAGAGGTTCTATAAACTCCTCTGACAGCTCGGTGTCTTATGGCAGTATCTAGTATATTAAAATTAATCATGGAGATCATTATCACATCAGTGTTACTTTCTTCTTACTCAATTGAGCAGTCGCACCTTCTATGATGGCTCTAACAGTCAGGGTAATGGAGAAAGATGATTGCGCTCCCTTCCAAGTTATTGAATTTTGTTTCACTCAAGGGCACAGGCGCCGGAAGGGGACGATCAATCGCCCACCTTTCTTCCTCTAGGGATGCCCTCTCCAGGCTTGTAATGAGCTGTCACGGGTGGTGACAGATCTCTCAGCCTTGGGTCACGAACGCTCTCCTACATCGCTCGACACATAGTGGAATACATCAAACACGTATTACTATTACAGCCGGGCTATAGACATTTACAATAGGATTGTAGCCATATTTGTTCTAGTGAGGGATGATAACACAGATCATCTAGGCGGCCTGCATGGAGCCGCCTGATAAGAGAGATCTCAGCACCAGGAGACAGGGATTGCAGAATGTTCTATTAAGAATCTGCAGTCAGGAGACCTCAGAGGAGCAATACCACAATGTAGTCCAGGGGGAGGCTCAAATGTTGACTTTATGTCCTACCATCGAGGGCTTAGCAACAGAAATCACTGTAAATCCTCTTCCCAGAGCGACGGCTTCCATGAAGACTCTTGAGAAGCTTATTGGTAATAGTTGGATATTTTGCACACTTTACATGTTTGGGAATAGACTGAGACATCGCCCAAATTCCAGTGGGTTGCCGTAGAGCCTGCCGTCGGCCTTCAAGACCTGTCCTCTCTTGCTGCTTTTGACTTCTGTTCTGCACCATGACCACACATGCTCGGCTCCGGATGCACAATGGCTTCAAATCACTTAGGAAACCGAAGCTGGTCGTTGGGTTACACGTATTTTGTGACTTGTGATGCCTATCCCTTATCCACAGAAGATGGTGGCTGCTATGGGGCCCCAAAACCCTGATGGCCACACTCACCCGGCCCATGAGGCGATCAATAATTCTACCTGGACGACTCCCGTAAAATAATAGGATGTCACCATAACACTGAATGATGACAATGGTTTATGTAGATGCTTGCCCTTTAGGGTCCTTTCTTAAAGGGACACTGTCACCAACTTTTACACCACTCAGGGATGAAATACCCTTTCTCTAAAAATCTTTACCAAGGCTGGAGGGGGGGGGGGGGGGGGTCACACTAGCTGCTTATATGTTGTGTTAGTCAACGCTTTTGGTGTCCTTGTAAAGATACAAATCTCAAATTTGATCATGGTTATGTGAGCTACAGAACCAGATATAAGGACAGTTATAAACATAGTAAAGAATTAGATCTTTATATGCATCCCAAATCCCTAACCACGTCTTTGACTGCCAGTATATCCTGTATGGTGGAACACGCACGATGAGATTCTTATCTTCACAATTACACCAGAACCATGTTTATATGGAGCACAAGATAAGGGCACATGAATAGTGCTCAGCCTTTCAACTTGGCTTCTCTCTTAACTCTTCCCATCTTGTTTACTTGGATGAGATTTGTTTTAAAGGAAAACTGGTGAGATTACACAGTAAAGAGTGAAATCTTGAAAGGACATTTCATTACCCAACCTGAAGGGGCTTTATAGAAAGAGCTCATGAGCTTTGGTGTCAGCTGTATCACACCTGCCATCAACTCTGGTTCTATCACGGCAGTCAACCTGCTGAGTGGGCAGTTGATTGGGGCAGTTGAAGGTAGGTGTCTGCTGTAGCGCACAGCTAACAGTGCTGACAGCAGGGAGGTCACCACCTACTGCCTTGCAAATAATCTCTGAATGTTCATCCAGTGATTCAGCAGTCCTGCTACTTACTTTTGTGCTGTGCGTTCAGACTCTCCATGCTGGTTTGTTTAGATCTCTAAGCTCTGCTGAATAGGAGGAGCTGCAGCAGCACAGCATGACTTATCCTGCTCCCCTCTTCCTGTCTCTATCAGTGAGGACAGACAGTGAAAAGAGAGACACAGTGGGTGATGCCACAAGGACGGCCTGGAGCAGTGCCAGAGGGGAAGCTGTGTATATATGCAGTGGGCAGCATGGGGAGAACAGGGAACGACACGGGTACATATACAGAGATGGGTCTAATAGAGGATATTTATTTATACGTCACCAACCCCAAATAGAATACGGCTGTGTAAGATCAATATTCACATTGATGTAATATAGACGTAAGATGAGCTATTGGACGTCTAGCGAAAGATTCTGTAAAACTTCCCCTTCTCCTCCGGTCCCACGACACCTCCGTCTTCTATGTAATTGACTTCATCTCACGTTAATTCGCTTATTTATCCCGTCTTCCGTCAAACGGTGATAAGAGGAAATAATAAAAGCCATCATTCATGCGGCAGCACAATGTGCCGGATCTCCCCGAGGTTGTCAGGTTCTTATCGGGATGGGCCAGGAGCGGGAGCGAGTGATTGTATCCTCTGCTCCAGGGGTTAGGGCTTTTTACAACACGTAAGTCAGCCGTACGTCTCTATTACCTCCTCCTACGCCGCTCAAACAAAACTACTCGGAAGGAAGAAAAAAATCTCATCAGAAGGGCCTAAAAATCGCTGGTTTAAAGCCTCCCGGGTGCAGAACTGGGTCAAAGGGAAAATAAACGCCGAAAAGACCTACAAAACTTAAAAGTATTGAAGGAAATTTTTATAGTAGTTTATAAAATAGATGTTACTGTATACAACGCACCATGTTCAGGATACTCCACGTGTGGTCTGTTCTGGTACCATGTTTGCATTGCTGACATGAGTGGTAAACAACCGCTAAGATCTTGAGTGCCTTGCTCAGCTCTCTGTTATCTCATTAGACTATCCTTGGAGCTGGATTTCTCTGCCAGTGATTTTGGTAGTTCCTACACGCACTTGTATCTTCTGCCTGAGAAGGACTATAGCTCCTTGAGCTTTTATGTTGGATCTTATTTTGTACCTCCAGTATTCACTTAAAGAGCCTCTACCACCAGGATGAAGGATTGTATGCAAATGAGCCTGAGGGGCTCCAGGCTTCATAGGTGTTAATAGAGCCTGGAGCCACTTAGACTCATTTGCATACAGTGTTTCATACTGGTAGTAGATGTCCTTTTAGACCTTCTATATATTCAATCATCTAGTTCATGCGGGTTGGAATGCTCCCCCCTCCCCCCAACAGACCTATATAGTCAATTTGTGCAGCGGTTCCAGCACATTATTCAATGTAAGGAATGTTGCCCCCCCTTTGGGGGGGGGGGTCCCATATCGTCAAGGGACATTCCAACAATATGTATTGTTCAAAACAGATAACTTGTATAGAAGAAGCTGTAGGCTGGGGGATTTTCCTGTAGTAAGAATTATTAGTAAGATGGGATATAAATAATTTTTCAAAACGTGCCCAAATGTTTCCTGGGCTGAACATTTCTTTTTGTCCTGTTGCAGCCAGTGGTCTTACAAGCAGACACAGGAGGGTATGGATGAGCTCCTGCAATTTACTTGAATGATTATTAGTATTAATTGTTATTTCGAGGAGAAAAGGGGGAGACTGGGAGTTGTCCTCTGATAAGAGGTGTTAACCGAGCCCTCTCCATAGCCGCATATTGCAACAAAGACTTACCGGTAACATGAACGCGGCCGGCAATGTTGCAGGCGTTTCAAAAACATGGCATGGGCGCCGCCATCTTGTCACGGATCATCGCTCCCCGTGACGTCACCAATGGTAGCCTCGGGTCTTCCGAAGACCCGAGGCTACTTCGTTTTAACTCATTCAGTAAAATATGGTATCAGAACATTGTAATGAATGAGGAGTAAAATCCCACATACTGCCATACTGTAGTATAGCAGTACCGTATTTTCCGGGCCATTAGGCGCACCGGAATATAAGGCGCATTAGTCCGATGTGCCTTATATATGTAATAATTCCATATATAAGGCGCATCGGACTATAAGGCGCAGGGTCGGGGACGTGGCGGAGGTCCGGGGGCGGAGCGGAGACGCGACGCCGAGACGAGACGCGGAACGCGGGGAAGGTGAGCGGGAGGTAAAGAATAGAATACTTACATAGGTCCCCGCTACCGGAGACAGCAGATCTCCAGCGGGAACTGCAGACCACACGGCACGAACAACTTCTGCCGCGTCGGTCTGCAGTTCCCTCCCCCAGATCCAGTCTTGAACTTACCTCCTCGTAGAAACCAATCAGATTAGTCTGACAGGACCGATCTCTCATAAACCCATGCTGACGCTGGGTTATAAGGTTGTGCACAGTGAGATACTCCAGGATAGCATCTCTAACAAACCCCTCAAATATTTTCCCCACCACAGCAGTTAGACTTACGGGTCTGTAGTTTCCAGGATCGCTATTTGATCCTTTTTTGTATATTGGTACCACATTTGCTATGCGCCATTCCTGTGGAACATAACCAGTCCTCAGTGAATCTTCAAATATTAAAAATAACGGTCTGTCTATCACGGTACATAATTCATGCAGAACCCGGGGGTGTATGCCATCTGGCCCAGGTGATTTATCTATCTTAGTGGTTGCGAGGCGGCGCCGTACCTCTTCCTGGGTTAAACTGTTGACATTATAAAAAGAATTAACATTATTCCTCATTGTGTCTTCCACCAGGGGATTTTCCTGGGTAAAGACAGTTGAGAAGGCGACATTCAGTAGATTGGCCCTTTCCTCATCTCCTTCCACCATGACCCCCATGTTATTTCTAAGGGGACCCACACTCTCTGTTTTTAGTTTCTTATCATTTATATACTTGAAAAATAATTTGAAAAATAATTTGGGATTATTTTTGCTCTCCCTGGCAATATTTCGCTCAGTCTCTATTTTTGCGGCCTTTATCTGCTTTTTACAGGATTTATTTTTCTCTCTATAATCCTGTAATGCCTCATCGCTACCTTCACGTTTTAGCACCTTTAACGCTTTATCTTTCTCGCTTATTGCTTTCCTTACAAGACTAGTTAGCCACATAGGGTTTTTCTTGTTCCTTTTATGCTTTTTCCCATAAGGTATGTGTTTCTCACAGGACTTTTTCAGAATATATGAGAAAAAGTCCCATTTTTGGGGGGGGCTTTTGTCCTTGAGAGCATTATCCCAGTCTATGCCTTTAAGGTCTTCCCTTAGTTGCTGAAAATTTGCCCTCCTGAAGTTTAGAGTGTTGGTTGCCCCTTCACTAACGTGCTTAGTAAAGCGTAATACAAAATCAATGATATTATGATCACTATTCCCCAGGTTCCCCCCAACCTGTAGTTTTGATATCCTATCAGGTCTGTTGGTAAGGATAAGGTCCAGCAGTGCCCCCCCTCTTGTTGGCTCCAGGACTAGTTGCGACAGGTAATTGTCTTTTGTTGTTGACAAGAACCTGCTACCTTTGAAGGACCTGCAGGTTTCTGCCCCCCAGTCAATATCTGGGTAATTGAAGTCCCCCATGATAAGTACTTCACCATGCTTTGAAGCCGCATCCATTTCACTTATCAGCATTTCCTCTGCTGCCTCCATTATATTCGGAGCCTTATAACAAACCCCTAGTAATATTTTATTATTCTTTTTCCCTCCCCTTATCTCCACCCATAGGGACTCCACATTTGCGTTACTGATGTCATCTCGCAGGACTGGCTTGAGGCAAGAATTCACATATAAACAAACCCCTCCCCCTTTTTTATTTATACGATCCTTTCTAAAAAGACTATAACCATCTATAGTAACAGCCCAGTCATAGCTACTGTCCAGCCATGTCTCGCTGATACCCACTATATCATATTTCCGTTCCAACATCAAGAGTTCCAGTTCCTCCATTTTGTTTGTGAGGCTTCTGGCATTTGTGTACATACACTTTATATGGTTTTCCCTGTCCGTATTCCTTTTGTCCTTATTCCCCAATCTCATTCCAGCCCCCCTTCCTCCCCCATGGACTATGACCCTTCCCAGCTCTCTATGTACACCGTCTATTTGCCCTGCACAAGTGTAATTGCCCTCCCCCCAGGTCTCTAGTTTAAACACTCCTCCAACCTTCTAGCCATTTTTTCCCCTAAAACAGCGGCCCCCTCCCCATTGAGGTGCAGCCCATCCCTACTGTAGAGCCTGTAGCCCACAGAAAAGTCATCCCAGTTCTCCATGAACCCAAACCCCTCCTTCCTACACCAACTTTTGAGCCACTTATTTACCTCCTTGATCTCCCGCTGCCTTTCTGGTGTGGCACGTGGTACAGGCAGTATTTCGGAGAAAATAACCTTTGAGGTCCTTGCCCTGAGCTTATGGCCTAAATCTCTGAAATCATTTTTAAGGACCTTCCACCTACCTGTTACTCTGTCATTAGTGCCAATGTGGACCATGACCGCTGGTTCCTCACCAGCCCCTCCCAGTAATCCATCAACCCGATCCGCAACATGCCGAACCCGAGCACCCGGCAAACAACACACTGTTCGGTATGCACGGTCTTTGTGACAGATTGCCCTGTGTGTTCCCCTAATAATGGAATCTCCCACTACCAGCACCTGTCTGACCTTGCCTCTGCTCCCATTACCCTTCTTACTGGAGCACACATTCCCCTGGTTACTAGCGGCCACGTCTTGCTGCAGCATTGCTACCCCAGAGCTGATATCCCCCTCATCCGCTAGCCTGGCAAACTTATTGGGGTGCACCAGATCAGGACTTGACTCTCTACAACTCTTCCCTCTACCCCGCCTTCTACATGTTACCCAACTAGCTGCCCCCTCACTCTGCACCTCCATACTTCCCTCCCCACAACCATCTTCCCCAGAGAGTTTGTGCTCCAGGAGCAGCAAACTTCGTTCCATATTATCAATTGCCCGCAGCCTTGAAACTTGCTCATTTAGATCCAGAATCTGGGCTTCCAGATGAGCAATTTTCACACACCCCACACAGCAGTATTCCCCCTCGAACGGCTGTTCAAGGAAAGCATACATGGCACAGGATGTACACCTTGTAGCAATGCCACTTATGGAGTCCATTATTCTAATGGGGATTACAATAGAAATATGCACAGAAAGAAGAATCTACAGTCAGAGTAACACAAAACACAGCAGTTACCTGCTAAAGCCCCTCAAACTTAAGTCCCTTAAACCTAAGTCACACTTATGACACTGCACACACTTGGGATCAGTGCACACTCGCTGCCAAGCTCATACACTCGCTTTGCTAATGCTTTTTTTAAAGTTATCGGCCACAAAAATCTGCAGAGCTCACTGCACAAGATCTGGCTGCAAACCACCAAACAAACTGACCACAGAAGTATATAAAGGCTGCTAATTAGATAGCCACACCCCACTATTAATTAGGCAGCACCTGTGACTATACTGTCTAGATAAGCAAGGTGAATGCCTCCCTATACCCCCCACACAATATACAGATTATGCAAGTAAAATACCTTTAGATCTACTTGGTTGCAATAAAAAACACACAATGAATATCAGGAAATAAAAATGTAGATGCACTTATCTATTTGTTGCAGGATCCAAAAAGTATTCCTTCCCTTAAACCTAAGTCACACTTATGACACTGCACACACTTGGGATCAGTGCACACTCGCTGCCAAGCTCACACACTCGCTTTGCTAATGCTTTTTTTTTAAAGTTATCGGCCACAAAAATCTGCAGAGCTCACTGCACAAGATCTGGCTGCAAAACCGTGGCTGAGCCTTCTCAAAGGGATTATACAGAATTAGAAAGAAAATGTAAAACTGAGCTGCAATACCAGACCCAACCAGTGGAAAGGGGTGGAGCTGTTTTTAGAAGGAAGCAGCCATGTTTTTTTCAGTCTTGTACAACCTCTTTAAGTCCTGTTGCTTATGCGGTGGTCTCCCTCACAGCTTTGCAATATCAGGCTTATAAAAGGGACTGTAATATATGGATTTATATTCCAGGATTGTAGCTTCTTCAACTGCCTTGGGGGTGTGTCCTCACACTGCTGTGCTGCTCCTGCTGTAGTATCCAACTAGAAGCTTGATGCACCCACAGATGGGAGAGCTGTGGAGGAGTCCAACGCAGAGAGCACAACACAGCAGTGTGAGGACAGGGCTCCCCAAGAGCTACAATCCTGGAATGTAAATCCATTTTTTATAGTCCTGCTGCTACTAATTACAAGGATCTCCACGAACAATGTCTAACACTGTCTGCAGAGAGCACAGAGCAAAGCAGTGTGAGGACACATGCCCAGTCTACTTGGAGAAGCTACAGTCCTGGAAAATGAATCAATTTTCACAGTCCTGCTGCTACTAACAAAGGTCTGATTACACATCTCTGCAGGGACAACACCTAACACTGTCTGCAGTCTTCATGGTCATTCCCTTTAGGCAGTTTACTTAAAGCAGTAATGTATCTATGTGCAAATTGTAACTTTCTATCAGGATGATGTCAACCTTGAAGCCTCTAGTTCTGGCTAATTACTAACCACTGACGACAGAGCAGACATGTAACTTGTCAGGGGAGACGTCCCGGCATTGTGCGCTGCCGCCAGCTGCCTGCCAGCGTGTGACGGCTGTGCGGTTATGGGCACGGAGTATGTGGGCAGCGGCAGAAGGATCTGTCAGTGTCGGAGAAGAATAATGGGTCAGTAATGAAAGTGTTAGGGCAGAACACGACGTGGGGAAAGTCTCCGGCTCGTGGAGAGGAGGATGTAACGTGGAGTAGGCGAAGCCACTCCTGGGGATGTCTATACCTCATAGAGATGATGATGGATAGAACGAGATTTTTGTGCAGCTTAAAGGGGCTCCTGATATTTGTAAACACTGGAGGGGCTTTATTTAAAAAAAAAAAAAAAAAAAAATCTGAGTCCTCCTGATTTTGCCAGATTTAGGAAATGACCATGTCCCCTACACTGTGCAGGTCACTGCCGAGCCAATCATTGGTCTCATATGTGACATCCATTGAGGCCAGTGATTGGCTCAGTCATTACATGGACGATGTACGTGACATCATTACATCTGGGCCCTAAGACCTGGAGTCCAGAGAGCTGCTCATAGACCGGTGCAGCCCTATTGATTGGCATAGATTTTGGAGGTATCCCAAATTCACACCTTTAAAGGGGTTGTCCCAATTTAGGAAGTTATCCCCAATCCACAGGATATGAGACAACTTCCTAATCAGTGAGGGTCTGACAGCTATCCAAAACAATGAGAATGGGGATCCCCTTCTCACTCATGGGTGGAGCGCCAAATTTTGAGTAAAAAGGTTGGACTGGCCAATTGGCACATTACAGGATCCCCAAAATGACATGTGTCTTGACAAGGGATGAGCGAGCATGTAAAAGTTCTGAAAGTTCGGGTTTGTGTACCGAACCCAAATGCTCACTCCCACCGGTAACACCAGCTCAAGTGCCGACATTGGGGTCTTCGAATCCTAGAGAAAACAGCACACACAGAGTTAACACCCGTGATCGGTGCTGGGTGTTACCGGCGGGGGTTGATCGAAAACGCAAACTTCTGGCTGGAGTTCAGCTTTAGGGACCTGAACCTGCAATGTCCATTACTGGTCCTGACTAGTGTGGAGAGGATCCGACATTGTACAGAACTTTGAGGGTCCCAGGTTCAGCGTAACATTCCTGTCGTTATCCGATTGTGAGCGTTAACTCTATAAATGCTGCAGGCGGCAGCAATTGAATCGCCGTGGCCCTGTCCAGTCCTGTATCACCATTTTGGCGAGGATTGTCAAAACTCCCCAAAATAGCAGCACACACATCCCCGCAATAGTCTAAATGCCGCAGGCGACTTTGCCAGCGCCATTTAAACAGTTAACACCTGGGGTCGGTACCAGCACCAATCACACTGGTACTGGTTGGGGGTTTGGGTTCAGCACCTGGATCTGAACAGATTTTTAAATCTTTCATCACTAATCTTGACATAAACATGGACCTAATCTACCCCCCCTCATTAGTTTTTGGGCCAGTCACTGGTATGATGGGTAAAGATGGAGGCACATTTTCACTCACTGCCCTCCCTCCCCTCTCCATAGACTTCTATTTAATCTCTACATCTCGCTAGCAAGTATTCGGCAGAAATTCTAGGTAGCAGACTAGGAGGAAGGATTATAACAGCCAAAGTAAGAGGAGGAGGAAGCGCTTTCCTCTGATCACATTGATTACACAGATTCTTGTAGTTACTTCTATTACTGATCTATGCAGCTTGTTCAAACAATTGTGACCATTTAAAGGAAACCTACCACTTTTCACATATATACATGGCACCAGCTCAGGGTGAGCTGGTGCCGGAGCATATTTTTATTAGTAGAACAAAGGCCCTATTGCCGACTTATAAGTTATATTAACTTATATCTCGGCGCACCGCACTAGGGCACGGCGCACCATGCGCGCGCCGGATTCTGAAGTGCTGGAGAGCCGGTGACGTCACCGAGCTCTCCGGCACACGCGCGCCTGCGCAACTTAGCACGGGGAAACAGACTGTGCTAAGTAGCGCGTGTGCCGGAGAGCTAGGTGACGTCAGAGGCTCTCCAGCACTTCAGAATCCGGCGCGCGCATGGGAGGAAACCCACGCAAACACGGAGAGAACATACAAACTCTTTACAGATGTTGACCCTGGGACTTGTATCCAGCATCCCAGCGCTGCAGGGCTGTAATGCTAACCACTGAGCCATTGTGCTGCCAATTTTACTGCATTTGGAATTTTTTTCCCACTTCCCAGTACATGACATGGAATATTATATACCATCACTATGCAGAAAACAATCCCTCACACAGCTCTTTAAGTTATTGATTTTTGGAGGTGGGGAGTGAAAATGGAAGTGCAAAAAGAAAAAAAGGCCTGGTCGTTAAGGGGTTATGGTGCAAACATGAAACTCGCTGAATATTCAGAACGGATATTAAAACTAGAGGTGTGATAAGAATATAGGAGCTTATTCACATAAACAAGTAAAACACCATAGAGAAGACTGTACATCACAGCAGGTAGAGGGTGTAGGGATATCCGTATTGGTGGGAGTCCTGTATGAGCGCAGGACCCTATAGGGCGGTATTATATAGGCTACGTTAATGCTGATCATACACACAGGATGCCATATAGATTGTATCCATTACAGGGGCTGCCAGTGGGAGACCCTAAGCCAATTACTATAGTGATGTCCATAGGGAGCTATAATGTATACAGTCCTGCAGTGATTGATGGAATAACACATTGTCACGTGTGTCTGTAATTATTCTCATATATATGTCAGTAATACTCATTGTAAGAATAGATGATCCCTGATGATACGGATGTAGCAGAGCTGAGCGTGTATTGCTATTACATGGTTTTCCATGGTATATTGGGTATCACTCTGCTGCTCCAGTTAATCACCGGCTCGTCTCCGCTACATCTGAAGCAACTTTATGTCATTGCAATTTATTTTTGGTCAGTTTTTTTGGATTGCATTGTCATTATCAATAAGGAATGGAAGAAAATTTAGTGTTCAGGACTTGGTGATAACGTCATGTGGGGGAAGGGGGGGGGGCTTTCCTGGCAGCCAATAACTTGACTACTTTTTCCAAATTACTATAAGGTGATAGCTGCCAAACGTTCTGAATTTCCAAGGATCGTCCTTAAATTTTCAGTAATTAATCCAAAAAATTTGACTTGCCAAAAAAGAAGAGTTCTTGCAAACGGTGCCAAATAAAAAGTAAGTGAACCCAGGTGGTTTGGTGCTTTGATGTCTTCGTATTAAAGGTACCTGGAAAACTCCTTAGGGGCAGGAAAAGAAATCATCCAGCTCCGGTTCCCTCTTCCCACATAGCTCCGGTACTTCCAGTTTTTGGCACTGCGCCCATCTGGAAGTTCTGGTTGGGGGGGTCACGGGATTCATTTTAGCCCAAGAGTAACCTCCATGTATCATAGTATCATAGTATATAAGGCTGGAAGGAGACGCAAGTCCATCAGTCCAACCTTTAAGAATTAATAAATGTTTTATCCCCATAACCCGTGATATTTTTTCTCTCCAGAAAGTCATCCAGGTCCTCCTGAACATGTAAATAGAGTCCGCCATAACAACCTCCTGCGGCAGAGAGTTCCATAGTCTCACTGCTCTTACAGTAAAGAACTTTGTTCATGGTGATGGTAGAATCGCCTCTCCTCTAGGTGTAGAGGATGCCCCCTGCCATGGTGATGGTAGAATCGCCTCTCCTCTAGCGTAGAGGATGCCCCCTGTCTATGGTGATGGTAGAACCTCCTTCCTCTAGGTGTGAGGATGCCCTGTTCTATGGTGATGTGAACCTCCTCTCTCTAGGTGTAGAGGATGCCCCTGTCTATGGTGATGGTGAGATCCACTCTGCTCTAGGTGTAGAGGATGCCCCCCTGTCTATGGTGATGGTAGAATCGCCCTCTCTCTAGGTGTAGAGGATGCCCCTGTCTATGGTGATGGTAGAATCGCCTCTCCTCAGGTGTAGAGGATGTCCCCTGTTCATGGTGATGGTAGAACCCCTCTCCTCTAGGTGTAGAGGATGCCCCTGTCTATGGTGATGGTAGATCCTCCTCTCCTCTAGGTGTAGAGGATGCCCCCTTGTCTATGGTGAGGATAGAACCTCCTCTCCTCTAGGTGTAGAGGATGCCCCCGTCATGGGTGAGTAGAACCTCCTCTCCTCTAGGTGTAGAGGATGCCCCTGCCTATGGTGATGGTAGAACCTCCTCTCCTCTAGGTGTAGACTATGCCCCCTGTCTATGGTGAGTGTAGAACCTCCTCTCCTTAGGTGTAGGGATGCCCCCTGTCTATGGTGATGGTAGAACCTCCTCTCCTCTAGGTGTAGGGGATGCCTCCTGGCTATGGTGATGGTAGTTCCTCCTCTCCTCTAGGTGTAGAGGATGCCCCCTGTTATGGTGATGATAGAACCTCCTCTCCTCTAGGTGTAGAGGATGCCCCTGTCTATGGTGATGGAGAACCTCCTCTCCTCTAGGTGTAGAGGATGTCCCCTGTCTAGGTGATGGTAGAATCTCTCTTCTCTAGGTGATAGGATGCCCCCTGTCTGATGTGATGATAGAACCTCCTCTCTCTAGGTGTAGAGGATGCCCCTGTCTATGGTGATGGTGAAAACTCCTCTCCTCTAGGTGTAGAGGATGCCCCCTGTCTATGGTGATGATAGAACCCTCCTCTCTCTAGGTGTAGAGGATGCCCCTGTCTATGGTGATGTGTAGAACCTCCTCTCCTCTAGGTGTAGAGGATGCCCCCTGGTATGGTGATGGTAGAACCTCTCTCCTCTAGGTGAGAGGATGCCCCTTCGTTGGTGATGGTAGAATCTCCTCTCCTCTAGGTGTAGAGGATGCCCCCTGTCTATGGTGATGATAGAACCTCCTCTCCTCTAGGTGTAGAGGATGCCCTGTCTATGGTGATGGTAGAACCTCCTCTCTCTAGGTGTAGAGGATGCCCCCTGTCTATGTGATGGTAGATCCTCCTCTCCTCTAGGTGTAGAGGATGCCCCCTGTCTATGGTGATGGTAGAACCTCCTCTCTCTAGATGTAGAGGATGCCTCCTGTCTATGGTGATGGTAGAACCTCTCTCCTCTAGGTGTAGAGGATGCCCCTGTCTAGGTGATGGTAGAACCTCTCTCTCTTAGGTGTAGAGGATGCCCCCTGTCTATGGTGATGATAGAACCTCCTCTCCTCTAGGTGTAGAGGATGCCCCCTGTCATTGGTGATGGTAGATCCTCCTCTCTTAGGTGTAGAGGATGCCCCTGTCTATGGTGATGGTAGAATCTCCTCTCCTCTAGGTGTAGAGGATGCCCCCTGTCTATGAGTGATGATAGAACCTCCTCTCCTCTAGGTGTAGAGGATGCCCCCTGTCTATGGTGATGGTAGAACCTCTCTCCTCTAGGTGTAGAGGATGCCCCCTGTCTATGGTGATGGTAGATCCTCCTCCTCTAGTGTGAGGATGCCCCCTGTCTATGGTGATGGTAGATCCTCCTCTCTCTAGGTGTAGAGGATGCCCTGTCTATGGTGATGGTAGAATCTCCTCTCCTCTAGGTGTAGAGGATGCCCCCTGTCTATGGTGATGGTTAGATCTCCTCTCCTCTAGGTGTAGAGGATGCCCCCTGTCTATGGTGATGGTAGTAGAACCTCCTCTCCTCTAGGTGTAGAGGATGCCCCCTGTCTATGGTGATGGTAGAACCTCTCTCCTCTAGGTTATAGGATGCCCCCTGTCTATGGTGATGGTAGAACCTCCTCTCCCTAGGTGTAGAGGATGCCCCCCTGTCTATGGTGATGGTAGAATCTCCTCTCCTCTAGGTGTAGAGGATGCCCTGTCTATGGTGATGGTAGAACCTCCTCTCCTCTAGGCGTAGAGGATGCCCCCTGTTATGGTGATGGTAGAATCGCCTCTCCTCTAGGTTGAGAGGAGTCCCCTGTCTATGGTGATGGTAGAATCTCCTCTTCTCTAGTGTATAGGATCCCCCTGTCTATGGTGATGGTAGAACCTCCTTCCTCTAGGTGTAGAGGATGCCCCCTGTCTATGGTGATGACAGAACCTCCTCTCCTCTAGGTGTAGAGGATGCCCCCCTGTCTATGGTGATGGTAGAATCCTCTCTCCTCTAGGTGTAGAGGATGCCCCCTGTCTATGGTGATGGTAGAACCTCCTCTCCTCTAGGTGTAGAGGATGCCCCCTGTCTATGGTGATGGTAGAACCTCCTCTCCTCTAGGTGTAGAGGATGCCCCTGTCTATGGTGATGGTAGAAACTCCTCTCCTCTAGGTGTAGAGGATGCCCCCTGTCTATGGTGATGGTAGAACCTCCTCTCCTCTGGTGTAGAGGATGCCCCCTGTCTATGGTGATGGTAGAGAACCTCTCTCCTCTAGGTGTAGAGGATGCCCCCTGTCTGGTGATGGTAGAACCTCCTCTCCCTAGGTGTAGAGGATGCCCGTCTATGGTGATGGTAGAACCTCTCTCCTCTAGGTGTAGAGGATGCCCCTGTCTATGTGATGGTTGAATCTCCTCTCTTCTAGGTATAGAGGATGCCCCCTGTCCTGGTCACAGGCGAGGTATAAAGAGATCTTTGGAGAGAGCCTGTACTGTCCGTTCAGGTATTTGTACATGTAATGAGGTCTCCCCTAGTCGTCTTTTTTCTAAACTGAATAATCCCAAATTTGTAAGCTGTCATTGTATTCTAGTCCCCCATTCCCCTAATAATCCTGGTTGCTCTCCTCTGCACCCGTTCCAGCTCTACTACCTTTTATCACTGGTGCCCAAACGACAAATATTCCATGTGTGTCTGACCAGGGATTTGTATAAGGGCAAAACTATGTCTTTATCATGAGAATCTATTCCTCTCTTGATTACATCCCATTATTTATTTGCTTTAGCAGCAGTGCCTGGCTCTGGTCACTAAAATTAAGTTTACCATCCACCAATACGCCCAAGTCCTTTTCCAGCTTCAGTTTTACTAAGTAATGACCGTTTAGAAAATAATTATACTTTTGTTTCCATGGCCCAAGTGCTAACTTACATTTATCTACATTAAACCTCATCAACCATTTCTCTGCCATCCCTCAAGCTTCCCCAAATCCCTTGTAATGCTAAACTATCGACCCAGTATTATTACTTTACACAGCTTAGTATCATCTGCAAATATTGAACTTGACTGTGTAAACCCACTACAAGGTCATTAATAAAAATATTAAAAAGAAGTGGCCCAATACTGACCCCCTGTGGCACTCCACTGGTAACATCAACCCAATCTGGAATGTGCCATAATGACACCCTCTGTTTCTATCACTAAGCAATACTTACCCAAATACACAGAGTTTCTCCTATTCCCAGCAGTCTCATTTTATTATACCAACCTTTTATGTGGCACGGTGTCAAATGCCTTTGAGAAGTCCAGATATACAACATCCACAGGTCCCCCAGATCCAGTCTTGAATTACCTCCTCGTAGAAACCAATCAGATTAGTCTGACAGGACCGATCTCTCATAAACCCATGTGACGCTGGGTTATAAGGTTGTGCACTGTGAGATACTCCAGGATAGCATCTCTAACAGACCCCTCAAATATTTTCCCCACCACAGCAGTTAGACTCACGGGTCTGTAGTTTCCAGGATCGCTATTGATCCTTTTTTGTATATGGTACCACATTTGCTATGCGCCATTCCTGTGGAACATAACCAGTCCTCAGTGAATCTTCAAATATTAAAAATAACGTTTTGTCTATCACCGTACATAATTCATGGCAGAACCGGGGGGTGTATGCCATCGGCCAGGGATTTATCTATCTTAGTGGTTGCGAGGCGGCGCCGTACCTCTTCCTGGGTTAAACTGTTGACATTATAAAAAGAATTTACATTATTCCTCATTGTGTCTTCCACCAGGGATTTTCCTGGGTAAAGACAGTTGAGAAGGCGACATTCAGTAGATTGGCCCTTTCCTCATCTCCTTCCACCATGACCCCCATGTTATTTCTAAGGGGACCCACACTCTCTGTTTTTAGTTTCTATCATTTATATACTTGAAGAATAATTGTGTATTTTTTGCTCTCCCTGGCAATATTTCTCTCAGTCTCTATTTTTTGCGGCCTTATCTGCTTTTACAGGATTTATTTTTCTCTCTATAATCCTGTAATGCCTCATCGCTACCTTCACGTTTTAGCACCTTTACGCTTATTTCTCGCTTATTGCTTTCCTTACAAGACTAGTTAGCCACATAGGGTTTTTCTTGTTCCTTTTATGCTTTTCCCATAAGGTATGTGTTCTCACAGGACTTTTTCAGAATATATAAGAAAAAAGTCCCATTTTTGGGGTGTACTTTTGTCTTTGAGAACATTATCCCAGTCTATGCCTTTAAGGTTTCCCTTAGTTTGCTGAAAAATTTGCCCTCCCCTGAAGTTTAGAGTGTTGGTTGCCCCTTCACTAACTGCCTGTAAAGCGTATACAAAATCAATGGTATTATGATCACTATTCCCCAGGTTCCCCCCATCCTGTAGTTTTGATACCCTATCAGGTCTGTTGGTTAGGATAAGGTCCAGCAGTGCCTCCCCTTCTTGTTGGCTCCAGGACTAGCTGCGACCAGGTAATTGTCTTTTGTTTGTTGACAAGAAACCTGCTGCCTTTGAAGGACCTGCAGGTTTCGCCCCCCAGTCGTTATCTGGGTAATTGAAGTCCCCCATGATAAGTACTTCCTTGTGCTTTGAGCCGCATCATTTCACTTATCAGCATTTCCTCTGCCGCCTCCATTATATTTGGAGCCTTATAACAAACCCTAGTAATAGTTTAGTATTTTTTCCCTCCCCTTTTCTCCACCCATAGGGACTTCCACATTTCGTTACTGATGTCATCTCGCAGGACGGGGCTTGAGCACGAATTCACCATATAAACAACCCCTCCCCCTTTTTATTTATACGATTCTTTCTAAAAGACATAACCATCTATAGTAACAGCCCAGTCTAGCTACTGTCCAGCCATGTCTCGCTGGTGACCCACTATATCATATTTCCGTTCCAACATCCAAGAGTTCCAGTTCCTTCCATTGGTTTGTGAGGCCTTCTGGATTGGTACATACCACTTTATATGGTTTTCCCTGTCCGTTATTCCTTTTGTCCTTATTCCCCATCTCATTCCAGCCCCCCTTCCCCCCCATGGGATATGACCCTTCCCAGCTCTATGTACACCGTCTATTTGCCCGGCACAAGTGTAATGCCCCTCCCCCCAGGGGTCTCTAGTTAAACACCTCTCCAACCTTCTATCGCCTTTTTTCCCCTTAAAACAGCGGCCCCCTCCCCATTGAGGTGCAGCCCATCCCCTACGTAGAGCCTGTAGCCCACAGAAAAGTCATCCCAGTTCTCCATGAACCCAAACCCCTCCTTCCTACAACAACTTTGAGCCAACTTATTTACCTCCTTGATCTCCCGCTGCCTTTCTGGTGTGGCACGTGTTACAGGCAGTTATTTCGGAGAAAATAACCTTTGAGGTCCTGCCCTGGACTTATGGCCTAAATCTCTGAAATCATTTTAAGGACCTTCCACCTACCTGTTACTTGTCATTAGTGCCAATGTGGACCATGACCGCTGGTTCCTCACCAGCCCCCTCCGATATCCATCAACCCGATCGCACATGCCGAACCCGAAGCACCCGGCAAACAACACACTGTTCGTTATGCACGGTCGGTCTTTGTGACAGATTGCCCTGTGTTTCCCAATAATGGAATCTCCCATACCAGCACATGTCTGAACCTTGCCTGGTGCTCCCATTACCCTTCTTACTGGAGCATACATTCCCCTGGTTTACTAGCGGCCCAGCATCTTGCTGGCATTTGCGACCCCAGAGCTGAGATCCCCCTGCATTCCGCCACCTGGTCAAACTTTCGGGGGTGTGCCCAGATAGCAGGATAGAACTCTCTAACAACTCTGCCCATCTTCACCGCTCCTACATGTACCACCCAACTAGCTGCCCCACCACTCTGCACCCCATACTTCCCCCCACACACCCATCTGCCCCCTCACTCTGGTCTACCCTCCTACTTCCTCCCCCGCACCCATCTGCCCTCACTCTGCACCTCCATACTCCCCCTCCCCGCACCCATCTGGCCCCCACTACTCACCGCTCCATACTTCCCTCCCCCCACCATGTTCTGCCCGCCTCATGCTCTGCACCTCCATACTCTCCTCCCTCCCAACCCCTCTGGCCCCACTCCCACTCTGCACCTCCATAATTCCCTCCCAACACCCACTGCCCCCTCACTCTGCACTCGCATATACTTCCGCCACCCCACTCCCCCTAGCACCACATCTTAAGAAAAAAGAAAAAAAAAAAAAAAAAAATAACAAACCCCAGCCCACTGCAATGCCTCGAAAATCACCTCCATACTTCCCTCCCCACACCATCCGCAGCCCCCTCACTCTTGGCACCCTCATACTTCCTCCCCACACCCAGCTGCCCCCTCACTCTGGCACCTCCCATACTCCCTCCCACCACCCATCTGCCCCCTCACCTGCAACTCCATACTGTCCCTCCCCCACCCACTGCCCCCTACACTCGGCCCCTCATACTTCCCTGCCCCACAGCACCCATACGCCCCACTCCACTTGCACCTCCATAACTTCCCTCCCCACACCACCTCATCTGCACCTCCTACCTCCCACCATCCCCTACGCTGCACTCCATACTTCCCTCCCACACCCATTGCCCCCTCACTCTGACTCCATACCCTCCACCCCACGTGTTCACTTCCCTTCCCCACCCACCCATCTCCCCACTCGGCACTCCGACTTTCCCTCACCCACCCCGCTCTGCAACCTCCATACTTCCCTCCCCACACCCCATCTGCCCCACTCACTCTGCAACCTCCATACTTCACCCCCACCCCAGTCTGCCCCCATGGCACCCTATCGCACCCTCATACTCCCTCCACACACACCCAGTCTGCCCCCTCACTCGCACCTCCATACTTCCACTCCCCACACATCATGCCCCCTCACTCTGCACTCCATACTTTTCCCTCCCCACACCCACTGCCCCGGGCCCCTCTCTGCAACCTCACATACCTCCCTCCCCACACACCCACTGCCCCCTCACGTCTGGCACCGCCACTTCCTCCCCAATTCCCCCACCTCACCTACCCCTCCCCACCCACACACCCAGCTTGCGCCCCCTCACTTGCACACTCCTAGACTTCCCTCCCCACACCACCAAGCGCTCCGCCCTCACATCTGAACCTCCATACTCCCTCTCAACCATGCCCCGCACGCAACCCAACGTCCCTGCCCCCCCTGCCCTCCGCACTCTGCACCTCATACTTCCCTCCCCACACCCAGCTGCCCTATCCTTCTCTCGCACCTCCATACTTGCCCTCCCCACACCCAGCTGCCCCCTCACTCTGAACCTCCATTACTTCCCTCCCCACACCCAGCTGACAACCCCTCAATCTGCACTCCATACTTCCCTCCCCACCCAGCTGCCCCCTCACTCTGCACCTCCAACTTCCCTCCCCACACCCAGCTGCCCCCTCAGTTGCGGGCTGCACCTCCATACTTCCCTCCCGCTCACACCATCTGCCCCCCTCACTTGCACCCCGACTTCCCGCCCCACACCCAAGCTGCCCCCTCACTCTGCACCTCCATACTTCCCTCCCACACCATCTTCCCCACCCCAAAAAAGAAGAGTTTGTGCTCCAGGAAGCAGCAAACTTCGTTCCATATTATCAATTGCCCGCAGCCTTGAAAACTTGCCATTTAGATAAGAGAATTTGGATCCAGATTGAGCAATTTTCACACAGACCCCCACTAGGCAGATATATACCCCCACACAGCAGTATATACCCCCTCACACATCCCCACCAGCAGTATATACCCCCCTCACACACCCCACACAGCGAGAGTATACCCCCCTCAACACACCCACACAAAGCAGGTTAGTATATACCCCCTCACACACCCCCACACAGCAGTATTCCCCCCCACACACCCCACACAGCTAGAAGTATATAACCCCCTCACAACACCCACCACAGACAGTATATACCCCCCTCACACATCCCACACAGCAGTATCCCCCTGCACAATCAGCCCCCCACACAGCAGTATTATCCCCCCTTCACACAGACCCCACACAGCAGTATATACCCCCTCACACACCCAACACAGCAGTATATACCCCCTCCCACCCCACACAGCAGTATATACCCCTCACACACCCCACACAGCAGTACTATTACCCACTACCCCCCTCCACCGTTACCCACCTCAAAACCCACGAGCAGTATATACCCCCCCTCACCCCCCCCACAGCAGTATTCCCCCTCACACACCCCACACAAGCGAGTATACCCCATACACACCCCACAAAGCAGTAGATATACCCGCCTCTCACACACCAGAGCATCAGCAGTATTACCCCCTCACACACACCCTAACACAGCGTATTCCCCCTCGAACGGGCTGATCAAGGGAAAGCATACATGGCACCAGGATGTACAACATACATGGCAAAAGGCATGTCACAAACATGGCACAGTGATGTACACATTAATGGCACAGGATGTACACGAGTAATGGCACAGGAGACACATACATGGCACAGGATGACACTGTGTAGCGAATGCCACTATGGAGTCCATATTCTAATGGGGATACAATAGAAATATGCCACAGACAGAAGAATTTGACAGTCAGAGTAACACAAAACACAGCAGTTACCTGCTACAAGCCGACCTCAAACTTAGGTCCCTTGAACCTAAGTCACTAACACAGGGATATGAAGCACACTAGACATGCACAACTTCAGATCAATGCACACCGCCGCCAAGCTCCATACACTCGCTTTTGTGATGCTGCCTTTAAGGTTATCTGCCCAAAAAGTTGCAGAGCTCATGCACACAGATCTGAGCTGTCAAAAAACCGGAGCAATTGTACCTGGAAACAGCAAAGGAAGTGAAGTCTCTTTGTATGAGGAGGCCATTCATTGGCTGAAGCTGGTCCCACTATTTCAAGAACCTCGGCTTAGTGCCCAATACTGGAATTTCCCAGAGTAACACAAAAATTGGGAGCCAGTGCAGGGAAAGTATGAACCCCTTTTACTGAGGAGGTCACTGGTGGTTTAATTATGTCATCGTGACCAATGTTTGCCCTAAAATGTCCAAAAAAGGTTTTGTTTGCCCTGACACTGCAACATGACAGCATTTTCTTTGAATAAGAACAATGTATACAGTCAGCGCCACCTAGAGGTGACAAAGAATTTTTATTTTACAGGAATTGTTTTTCCTAAAGTCTACTATCCCAGTTCTGTTGGTTTCCTTGTTCTCCTGGAGTCTTCGGGACATTGTGTATTGGAATTCAGGACCAAGGGTGTAACTTGAGGGGTGCGCAGGATGCAGTCACACCCAACCCCACAAGCGTTAAAGGGCCCAAAAGGCATCATTGTCCCATATGAGGGGACCAGCACCATGAATAATACATCATAGATGTGGCGATTGGTACAGGGTCCATGAACATTGGATATCACTAAGTGCACAATACGACAGGGAGAATTCCTAGGCCTCGGCCCAGAGCCACCAAACCTATTGATGCTACAAGGTTACTAAGCGGTGACCATCTTCTGAGGTTTACGTATCAGGAGCTGGAGGATAATTAACATCATTTTCAGAGAAATTCATCTCAAGGAGCCAAAGAATCTTCTTAGAAATCATAATTGAATGCTGCCGCGGTGCTTATGATCCAGGTGGGCCCAGCAGGACTCCCCCTTTAAGTGACTTCAAGGAAGTCAAGTGTATAATTGAGGAACATCTTCTGACAAGGGTGCGATGCTCCAGTTCTTCTGCTACTAACTAACTTCCATGATTTGACTGTAATCGTAAACTGTAGAAGGATAGATTGTATATAATTACATGAGGGATCAGCCATCGGAGCTTGTTTAATCTAACATCTGATGCCTACAAAGATGCTACATCCCCCATCGCAGCCATATTATATCACTGTTACAATAATTCCTTTATTTATATAGCGCACACAGATTATGCAGCGCTTGTCCAATCAGTGCCTGTCCCCATGAGGCTCACAATCTAATCAACCTACCAGTATATTTTGGAGTGTGGGAGGAAACCGGAGGACCCGGAGGAAACCCACAGAAAGAACTTACAAACTCTTTGCAGATGTTGACCTGGATGGGACTTGAACCCAGGACCACAGCACTCCAAGGCTGTAGTGCTAACCACTGAGCCACCATTCTGCAAGGCTGTAGTGCTAACCACTGAGCCACTGTGCTGCAAGGCTGTAGTGATAACCACCGGCCCTCCGTGCTGCCCTAATCATTAAAGATGAGATTTATGGTATTATTGCGATCTATCTCGATTAAACATTCCTTTGCGTTTAGTGTCTAGAGCCTCTATGCAAAACTATTCTCCACGGTAACAGACTACAAACCAACTTTGTGTAGTCAGATGCATGATGCAGCCCCTGGCTTATTTGTCCCTTACCTATAGCTATACCAAATGTATTGTCGGAATGTATAACGGACTAGAGCTTTGACTACCAGATTTGGTTGCTGTCTGTTACCATGGTGACACACAGTTGCGCATTAAAGCTGTCGATACAAAATGTTAGCGCGCTTTTTTTTTTTCTTTAAAGAAAACGTTGATTTTCATTTTTGATGATAACATGAGGCCTTTACACAAGATGCCCGCGCTCTGAGCCTTTGAGGAGATTGACTCCGGACTCTCTCCAGTCACCAGGGCGGAAGACGAAAGTCTCTGCTGATAAATCTCTGGGCCGTTTCGGAAATATGAAACAGCAAGGCTCTGGATGAGCTGGTTATGCCGCTCCCTACTGTCCTATACACCTCCCGCTTTATTGCACCTGAATATTATATAATACAAATGTCTTAATCCTGCAGAAGAAGAGAAGGTGGCGATCCCCTTCGGGCGCACAGGAGGACGCGGAGCCGATCGCTTTCTAATGAAATCGCCTTTTATATAACAGCTGCTTAGGATGAAGGTTTCCGTAATTAAAGCCTCACCCCCGGCCTCCCTGGTGGCGCCATTAATTATACGTTACATCGGATGAATCCGTCATACTAATGCAGGTAATTCAGCTCAAGGGACGGGGTGAACAAGGCTGAATCTGAGAGAGGAGGTAAAGGGTTCCCTCCCGTGTCCCCCACAAGTTACATGGAGGCCAAGACCCTTTAATGGGGCCCTTCTATACGGCAGCTGTGAAGCATTTTTTGTAAAATAATACTGCCATATAATACCATAGTAATACCTCCACACAGAACACCAATCTGTCCGCGTAACACGGTCACATAATTCCCTCTTATGGTACATCTATCCTATGGTATCCAACTAATACCTAATACCCTGCCTAAAAAAAGACTGCCCTATAGCGTAGAAATAATCCCGAAATACAATGCCGTTCATTGTAAAGATAAGACCGACATAAAATGCTTCTCATGATACAGTCTTATAATTCCTGCATAATCCTGAAATAATACCGCCATACAATGCCTAAAAGAACTATTATTGTGTGCGCAAGTAATGCCGCCATACAACGCATTAATAATAACTCCGTACAGTATTACCCATTACAGTATATTGCCGAGGTAACACTGACTATTCATTGCCCCATTATAGCCATTGCTCATACAATACCGACACTCACTGCAAATAAAACGGCCAAGCAGAGTCCAAATAGTGCAATACCGTGTCTAAATAATACAGTCATACGCATAACACATTGCAATATACTGTGCATACAATAATGCTTACTATACAAAACAAGGACCAGTCAGTGTCCAAATAATACCGCCATACAGTATAGCGGTTATACAAATGTACTCAGGTAACACTGCTATGTATTGCGCACATAATACCGCCATACAGTATAGCGGTTATACAAATGTACTCAGGTAACACTGCTATGTATTGCGCACATAATACCGCCATACAGTATAGCGGTTATACAAATGTACTCAGGTAACACTGCTATGTATTGCGCACATAATACCGCCATACAGTATAGCGGTTATACAAATGTACTCAGGTAACACTGCTATGTATTGCGCACATAATACCGCCTTTCAATGCAAACATAAAAGGCAGGTCATACATTGTCGAAAATAATACACCCAAACCGTATCCTAATGACATCATAACACCGCCATCATCCACATAATACTGCAATATGATACAAAACTTCCTTCAGTGTCTAAATACTACCAACATACAATAATGCCTCATACTGTCATACAGTATAGTAATTATACCAAAGTACCACAAGTAACACAAGTAACACTACCCTTTAATCACATTATACAATATAAAACTTCCATTCAGCGTCTAATACCAACACAATGCGCCTTCCTACAACTTACCGATTACAATTGTATAATGTATCTACATAACACTCTTCTCATGTTTCATATAATACTCATAAATAATACCTCCATACAGCATAAATATACTATAGCGTCCATGTAACCCTGATATATAGTCGCATAATACCGCCATATTGTGCTCACATAGTGCTGCCATATTGTGTTCACATAGTGCTGCCATATTGTGCTCACATAACGCTGCCATATTGTGCTCACATAACGCTGCCATATTTTGCTCACACGATCGCATTGTGTCGCATGGGGGGGGGGGGGGGTCGTGGCTGTTGGAAAACTCAACTGATTCGGACAGTACTGGGGCGTTAGAAGCGAGAGGACCCCAGTACTGGGGCGTTAAGAGTGGATGGGCGGCAAAAGGGGGGTATTAAAAGTTAGCAGAGTGGATGAGTGCATCAACATATGCTGCAACACAGTTTTGTCTATCTTTCTGGCCAAACCCCCTGTAACGCATGTTGGGGGTTGTAGTTCTGCAGCTACTATAGCGGCGCAGGTTGGAGACCTCTATAATGAGGGGACGTGTGGCAATTACAGGCAGTTTATGGGGTGTAGATATAGGTGCTCTAATTAACCAATTATTATTACATTGGAGGAGTGTTACATAGTTTGGAATTAGCGGTTTATGGGGCTTTAAGCTCAATGTAATTGAGTCGCGGACTGTACATTAATATTCGTAAACGAGCGTCTACTCAATGAGGCACAGAGCGGAGGACGCTGGGATAGCTGGGAACTGCGTGTGCTGGAAGGGACCTGCCACCCAATCTCCTCTCCATCTCCGGAGCGGTATTATACGGAATGTTATTATTAGCCGGATAGTGAGCAGTACATGGCGGCCCGGCAGCACACGTCCATCATCGTCCTCCTGTCACTCCAGCCTAATAAAGGGACATTAACTATGTATGGCGGCTCCGCTATCAGGACCGGCTGCCTTGTCTTCTGTCAATAATTAGGCTTATTTTTGGCGCAGATGTAGCAGAGCTGAGTGGGTTCTGTTACAGTTTCTACTGTTCCGCATTCCGTCAGACCCAGTTCCATAACTTTTAGGTTGCAGGAATCAGAATTTCCATAGCGGACACGTTCTGTGGATGGGGCAGGTTATAAAGCTGCCTGGCTGGCACAGGCATCACGAAAAATTTGGCGCCATTCACCAGTCCCTCGCTATAGAGAATAAGCTCATTCACCTCGCCTCCCCGGATAATCTGATGCGTCTCACACAAGATGGATCTGAGATGACAAAACATGACATTCCCCATGTAGCGCTCTTAAATAATCTCTCTCTGGCATCCATCACATGGGCGCCTGCCCCCGGTTATGTCCCGGGTATTGACACGACCATCAATCACTGCAATTTAACTATGTTGTTCCTGGCAGTGTTTTATTCCAGCCCTGGGAGGTGATGCATCCGCCACGAGGCGACTCGTAACCAACATGACGAATGGCGTCGTCCTAGCTGAATATATTATCTGTACGGGCAGAGACCATACAACCCTGCGGTGTCACAATATGAACGGTCAAGTGGGGGAATGATGGTTTATGCTCAGCAGTGATACCCTGGATATATACTGAAGCGTCTGCACCCCCGTAGTGGGATCTGTCTGGGTGCCGGCTATGGCCGGCGCTAGGACCCGGTGAAGATGGTCATCGATATAAGATTGGTTGGGGGTCTAACACCAAACACCAGTTATCAGCAAACAGCTCCATACACTGCGTAGTGGCCATGTTGGGTTACTGCAGCTCAACTTTCATTTAATTGAATTGGAGATGAGTTGCAGTAACCAGTTTCTGCCACTGTACAATGTATGGAGACGTTTGCATCCGCCTTCACGCATTATCAGTGAAGATGCAGGAAATTGGATTCATCCTTCAAATAAATAGGTCATGAGCGGACCCAGCGCACAAAAAGGGCACCCCTGGCCAATTGTAGTAGTAGTAGTTGTAAGGGGCAACAATTTGCCAGATTAGCTGTTCAGACGCCAATCCGGCAATATGTCTGGGTCACGTGGCCGAACCCGAACGTTGGCACCGCGCATCTCTAGTCGACCATATTAAAATCTTCGAAAATTACTTTAATTAAAGGGGTTGCCCAGTGGTTGTAAAAACATGGCTGCTTTCTTCCAAAAACCGCAGCTCCCCTCCTGACCATAGGTGGTCCTGGGTATTGCAACGTAGCGCCATTCATCTCTGCAATAAGGGAAGAAACCATGGACAGGTGTGGCACTGTTTTGCAGTGAAAATGTAGATTTAAAAAAATGTAATTTTCTGGCGACACATTTCCTTTAAGTTCTTCTTTCTGCCTGAGCCTCTAGTACTGCCTGTATATATAGAGGTTACTCTATATAACCTGGTGCAGTCTGGGTATTGGAGGATATAATGTACGACGGTGACGCCGCTGAATGCATTGGCCTAGATTTACACAAGTGTTAACTTTTATTGTGAATTGAGAATTAACAAGTAAGCGGAAGGGTGAAATCCACCGGAGAGACGCTTCCCTGTGCGTAAAATCTGGGACATTGTGTTATTAATGCTGGAAGTCGCTGTGCAGAGACCTATTACAGCCGGAACGCCACACGCATCAGCGCCAGTGTCAGATATGGGGGAGCCCCGCGAAAATAATCCCTTTAAATCTGTGTCATCTGCAGAGCGGCATATTTCTTTCTTAAAGAGGACCTGTCATCCAGAAAATGACCCCACCAAATGTGCCCCCCATAATCCTCTCCCCAGCCCCTTTATCCCCAGCCAGTTTTAAAAAAATTATTTGTGATAAGTAGATTTAAACTGATCCGACAAAATAAGAGGTCGGATTCTCGTATCTTGTGTCGGGGTGTTGGCCTTATTCATAAGGGGGCCGGCCGACACCCCCCCCCCCCTATCAGCGGGGACCTGTACACACAGCGGAGAGCAGCGATTACGCAATACATGCGATGCTTCTCCCTGTGTTGAACCCCTTAACGTAAAATGGCGCCTAAATGCACAAATCTACACTTTCTTGCCTATTGCCTACAATAAAAATTTAAAAAAATATATATATATAAATGAAAACTTCATCGAATCCCTCAAACAATGACACCTTAACCAGCTCCGAACACTGAAGCATGAAAAAGTTACGGGTGTCAGGATAGGGCGACGCATGGATTTTTTTTTTTTTTACACAAGGTTTTTGAATTTTTAAAACTACATAAATTTGGTATCTCTGCAATTGTACTGAACCATAGAATAAAGGCTATGCCAGACACGACTGCCGGATATCAGACTACACAGGGCTTTCTCGTTGTCTGTTACCATGGCAAGGGATTGGTCTACATGGGAACTGTATACACAGATGCCTCACTGGGCCCCTTTGCAGTGAACTCACGTGGCGGCATTCAAAATTCAGAAACTAAAACAGTCTCCTGTTCCTTATAATGCACCCTAGTTCATCATCCCAAACGGCCCCCTCATTGTTATTTTATATAGAGCCCCCTCTCCCCATGGAATATTATGTAGGGACTTATGTGTGCCCCCCCCCCCCAGCAGCTCTGGGCCCTGGCACTTGCCCTAGTTGGCCAGTGCTGGTGCCGGCCCTGCTCACTGACATAATGAACATAATACTGGTCCCCATGCAGAGCCACTATATAGCACTGAATGGTACAAGGACCCCCCACGAACAGAAAGTCCTTCTCCATTGTATAAACAGGAAACCAGTGAAACTATCATGACCACTAGGTGGACGAACATAGAAACCTTCACTATAAAACATCTCCAGAAATCCAGGCTTTTTACAAATCTGCTCATCTCTGGTCCTAATCCGCTGACCCCAGAGGACAAGTAAGGAAGGACGCGGCCGGTGACGCGCGAGGAAGGACGCGGCCGGTGACGCGCGAGGAAGGACGCGGCCGGTGACGCGCGAGGAAGGACGCGGCCGGTGACGCGCGAGGAAGGACGCGGCCGGTGACGCGCAGAGGAAGGACGCGGCCGGTGGAACGCGAGAGGAAGGACGCGGCCGTGAGGCGGTGAAGAGGACGGAGGCGACGGTGACGCGCGAGGAAGGAAGACGGAAGGTGGAAGAGAGAGGAAGGAAGAGAGATGGCACGGGGAAGCGAGAGGAAGGACGAGGAAGGGGAAGACGCGAGAAGGACGCAGCGATGTGCCCCACGAGGGCGAGGAAGGACGAGGTACGGTGTGACGCGCGAGGAAGGACGCGGCCGGTGACGAGCGAGGAAGGACGCGGCCAGCGTCCCATCAGGAAGAGATCTGATGGGATCATCTGCCCACGTTCTCCGCTATTTGTCCATGTTCGCGTGTAATTTCCGGACGTTAATGCTTCCATTTGTGTAAGGCGTTTAGTATTTAGGACGACATCAAGTTCTAAGCAAATCCCATCAGGGTTTTTATCTCTTTCGATAAAATTCTACACGGTGAGGAATATTTGGCTTCTGTAGATCTTTACAGCTCGATTTCATTTTATTCTCCCACTCATTGTTCCCATTCATTTTTATGGGAATAATCGTGTCCATTAATAGGAATTTTATTACATGATGCTACGAGGGGGCAATTATTTTTCCATTTCTTTTGAAATCATCAAATTAGACAGATCAGCCTGAATGTTGTCTCGGTGTCCATCTAGAGGCCACACTGATCGTTCTGAGTAAGGATATTGGGGAGAGTCTGTAGACCCCACATGGAGATCAGTGGTGGATCTCCAGCAGAGTGGACATTCAATGTAAATCCGTAACAGGACCTTGATCATATAAAAATGAAGATCTGGACCTGCAAATCCCAGGACCCTCCTGACTGCTGCTTATTGGTGGCCTCTATTCTGGGACTTGTGGTCCCACTCGTATTACCATTATTCTCTGGTGATGGTTTTAGGAGGAAGGGTCTTTAAAGAGGTTGGCCACTTTATCTCATGTTTTTTGTTACCCAATATCCTGCCCCTGGCTCGTTATATCCCTGGTCATGTGATGTCACACAGGTGCACGGCTTGTTATATCCCTGGTCATGTGATGTCACACAGGTGCACGGCTCGTTATATCCCTGGTCATGTGATGTCTCACAGGTGCATGGCTCATTATATCCCTGGTCATGTGATATCACAGGTGCATGGCTCGTTATATCCCTGGTCATCTGATGTCTCACAGGTGCACGGCTCGTTATAACACACAGCTCCGATTACTGCGTGACATCACATGCTCATATTTGCTGGGACAGCCCTTTAAGCACATTTTGGATATAGAGACATATTACCAGCCTCTATTACTGACTATAACATACACTATACACTATATACTATGGACATCCAGTATGAGAATCTCTAGGATTTGGAAATACAGTTATCGCCGTCCTGTAGCTACAAGTTGCCCTGTCCCCTTGTCTGTGATGGGTAGACGGTGATGAACGGCTCGGTAAGCAGACATTACTGTGCTGGATGGCTCCATGCAGATTGAGGAGTCAGATTTATACAGTGCTGGACCCTCATAAGGAAGGATACATTCAATGTTGTGACATTTTACACTGCTCTTTATCATAGTCAAAAAAAATCCTATGAATATACATTTTTGGCCAATGCTTTGGGATAACACAAGATCTGCCGGAACGCTGACACCACGGAAAACAACCTTAACCCATAAATTATTATATATCTTTTCAAGTGTAAACTTACAAGAAAACTTGGTAGAATAACGGCAGCGGATGACGGCTCTATTGTCTCAGACCTTGGCGATAACATTCACTGTCATATCTCTCCGAATCCATCAGAATCCAAGGCAGACTGCAAGGACTCTATGGCGAGGAGAGGGATGGACACAGAAGAATGCAGCAGTTAGGAGTAAGTTTCTGTGTCACCCAGGTCATTTATTCACAACAGCTTTTCTCTATAATGTCCTATAAGATCCTGCTGATGCTCCTAAGTGATGGAGCCAATTCTCATCCGCTTTGTGTGCAGTGTAGTGTTCATTTACAACTGGGACAACTACTCCCCTGCTCACCCAAATGTTGGGATCTCAATGAGCAGAAGGTAGAGAAACATTGTAATACAAATGATTACTAACGTATCCAGGAAAGACGCTGCGTTACCAGGGAACATGTATACACAATCACACAACAAAATTGTATCATAGAAAATGACTTGGAGCGGGTTCTTGCATTGATATACTATAGTTTGGAGATATTCGTTCTACATTTTCTAGAACAATGAAGATATAGGGCAAGTTACTAAAGTTGTGGTATACGCAGAGCAGAGGTGACCCGCAGCGATGCCCCAACCATAGGATATCTTCAACCCAGTATAAAAGACCCTTTTAGGGTGGTATGATCCCCCTCAAGTGCTTGCATGTAGAAATGGGGGTGATCTGAGCTCAGGAGCCGCAGACTACTTAGATCCATGGGCTGCATCTATGGCCCATACATGGTGCTAGAGGTGGTATTATGTGGACAACGTATAGTGAAGCAGATGAATGGAAGTAGTGGAGGGCTCTATGTGAGACTACCATAGACCAGGCGTTGTGTGATTAGTAGGTGTTTGACTAATAAAGGTCGATCACATCCCATCTTAGAAATCCCCCCCATTTATCTCTGGTGGACTGCAGGTCCCCGGGGTGGGCATGACAATGGAGGTTGTGTTCCCCCATATAAAGGGAGCAGCAGCATAAACATGTGCATCTGTTCCCCATGCCAGAGATAGTTGCACACCCTTGTAGACGTAAGCCTGCCCCTTCAAAAATTGGTTGGCGTGGCCGCATTTACACTCATTGCCCATGTGAGGCAGCACTTACACCGGCAGATCGGTTGTGTCCATATAGTCTATGGTAGGTCATCAATTGGAATGGTCAACGTGTAATACTACATTTATCCTCTAGTGGCCACCGTAGTCGAAATGTGTAGTTAAAGGAAATGTACTGTATGAACACAGTGCTTCTAACCCAATAACACTTACATTACTGGCTCCATTATTCTTAAGAAAAATGTTGTTTAAAATTCTGCAAATGAGCCTCAGGGGCTCCTGTCTAGGAGTTGACTTCACATTCATGGGAATTACAGAGATCCGGTTGATTTTACCAGCTCTCTGGCTGGGGAGGGAATGGAGGGGACAGGCTTATTTGCATAATTTTAAAATACCTTTTTCTTTAAAAAAATAAGCAAACAAATATAAATGAGCAAAAAGAAGATTGGATCCTGTCTCAGGAGGACAGCATGCACGTGTGCTTGGATTAGAAGCACTGCATCCACGTGGTAGATTTCCACTAACTGTACATTTCTCCTACAGTGGCCACTAGTGGATAAATGTAGTATTACAAGTTGACCATTCCAAATGATGACCAGGCATAGACTATGTGGACACAACTGATTGTAGGAGCTCGCTCATAGAGGTGATGAAAGTCGTAGAGAGCCGCCGTAGGACATATAGAGCAGGTTTGTCCTCGCGAGACCCTGCTTTGCATTGCATGACGCTCCTAGTCAGAAACGTTCTGCCTAAATGTCATTTTAATAACGAGTTTCACATCAGCGACTGTTTTCTCTACAAATATTTTATCACTTAATCTTCACGGTTAAACACGAAGTAAGTGTCGCCGGTTTCTCCTGACAGCGGGGGCTGGGTGTATATAAATACATGGTGCGCGGCCAGTGTGGGAGGATTTGGTTTACAAGTGTGTACACTCCAATAATTTTGATATTTCTGAAAAGGGAAAATACATTTTCACAAAATACTCATTAACAGTCTTTTAGAACGTGCGTCTGGGACCATTTCCAAACCCCTGTAAATCATGGATTACCGAAGAGGCAAAAGGAGGAGAACGTAAGTGTTAAACTTTTAATTGCGAGACATGAATAATAAAAAACGCTAATTATATCAGAAGAACACAAGAAAGAGAAAACAAAGTCCAGACGCGCTGAGGTCTACGTGACATTCATAGTGACCTTGACGCTTCCCATTCATACAAAGCTCTGAATCCCCTGCACTGACAGAGTTAAAGGGCACCTCCAACTATAAAACAACGTCTCATAAATCGATAGTAATCCTGAATACAAGCAACTCTGTCATTTACTCTATCAAGGAAAAACACTTCTGTCTCCACTTATCAGGCTTGTAACATCCTTATTCATCCTCAGGCATAGAAGTCTATGCAGACAGGGAGTGGATATTACTGCCAGCTAGTCAGGGAGTAATTACCCCACCCTACAGAGGAACAGCCATCTTACTAAGCATAGTAGAATCTAAAGAGTTATTTCACTTACTAACAATGGCTCACCTTAGCAACAGTACAATGGGGGGGGGGGGAGTATTATTGCACTTGCACTACAATTCTGCTGGCTTTGCGCCAGAAAAACTTTTCTAAAATGCCCTGCACCACATTTATCAAGGTTTTTTGAACTTTTTTGGGGGCACTTTTTCATCATCTGTGCTCCCAAAATTCTGGCACACAGTTTAGACTAAAATTAGGTCTAAAGTAGGAACCAACAGTCTTATACTGAACCAGAATTCATCATCACAGGGATAAATCTGGTGCAGCAAAAGACAAAATTGTTAAATACCCCCCCCCCCCAATGTGTTGCTGTCTGCAACCTCCCCCTCCCACTTCTCTTCTCCATAGACTTCTGTGCTAGAAGTAATTTTAACCTTTTCCCCAGTAGAATTATCCCTTCTCTGTGGAAACTGGAGAATGGATGAAGTGGATGGATGTATGTCTGACCTGCCAATCCATCAAAGAGGGGAAATCCGACCCTTGTTCTCATGATGGTCCCAGCGACAGTCTCCACACATCTGATTGTTATACAATATCCCCTATTATTAATTATTATATGAATTATACCTGAGGCAACTTTTAAAATGACAAAACAACTTTCAGGCTGCCCACAACTGTGACTAGATAGAACCTGTAGTGGTGGCTGAAGGTTTCTATAAGTTAGTCTTTTAGTTGGTGCTGAAACCGTTTCGGAAAGAAAAAGCATTCCCCCCCTTCATGAGACTAAATTGCTGACGCAGAATGTTACACCTGAAAACAAAATAATAAGAGGATAGTGGAGTTTCCGTTTAAGTTCTTTTCCATATGACCTTGATACAATGTTCCAGTGCATAGAATTTTTAAAGCGATGGAACCGAGATTTAAAGGAAATCTACCATCACAATCCATCCTGATAAACCAGGGACATTACCAGGGTATTACATACCAGGGACTGTGGTATCTTCTTATATGTGTTATCCATGACCTCCTTCCTTCTAAAATTACCTCTGGGGGGCATTAGTAGAACACTGCTGTGGCTTCAAAGGCTGTTACATTGTCTCACCCTCCCTCTGTTCTCCCAGCACTTCCCCCTCACTTTGTGCTGCTGCTGAAAATACAGCAGGAAAATGGGGGGAGGGTGAGACAGTGTAACAGTCTGTAAAGACAGAGCATGGAGGGTCTCTGGTAACGCCAACATCATTAGAATAAAAGTTGATTTTAGAAGGAAGGAGGCCATGGATAACACATATAAGAAGCTTACCAGAGTCACGGTGCCCGGATCTATGAGTAATGTCCCTGGTATATCAGGATGGATTTTGGTGGTAGATTTCCTTTAATTAAATTATGCAGCTCCCTAAATATGCTAAACAGCCAACTCTACCCCACTGCTTTCCAAGTTACCAAATACTGAGTGTCAATGTGAAAGCAACTCCATTGCCCTATAGTATCTTTGCTGTATCATTGTCTTCTGGCTGTGACAGATCTTACATTTTCTCGAAATTCTGTGTCAATTCTTCTTGTTATTCGCAACTTCCCTTAGTCTTGCAATGTGATTACCAGCAGTAATATCCCAGACCTTCCCTTTCCCGCCCCGCGGCCATCTCTTACGGCAATGGGGATTCTGGGTCACTTCCTTCTTGCAATATGATGATTTCTATCCTTTTCCAGGTCATTGGTTCCCAGTATCTTTCCTCTTCGCCTCTGGGATAATATACATTGTAATGTTCAGCTTATTTGTTCAATTACCCTACGGATTACGACTCCCGATACAACGCATGAATATCAACTTCCCTGAAATGACAATTACAGGGGATCCTGTTTAAAGAGTGTTTAGTTCTCTAACAAAGTTTTGGCAACTTCAACAAATGAATTTATTGTGTAATTATGTAAATATTCTCCTAAAGGTTTTCCAATTACTGACATTGTATTGTGCATAAACCCATAGGGGTAGATTTATCATATGCCGGCCTCCTGATGTATAATGGGGACTAGCTGCCATGATGTCTCCCATACACTGCACTCAGGAGGTAGAGGAGAACGTGCGCCATATTTCTCACTCCGTTATACTCGCAGAGTTATGTAAGAAATTATTGAGAAGTTTGGGTTCGGCGTTCAGTCTCACCAACCCTGGGGTAACAGCTGAAATCGGTACTGCCATCAATCGTGGGTGGTTACTCTATAAATGCCACCAGAAAAGCAGGTTGCAGGTGCTAGCAGTGGGGGTGAGAGTTCTGGTATCCAAACTGAACTTTCCAGTTCTACTAATGATTTATGCAAAGTTTGAAATGTAACTAGCCATTCAAGTAAATTTGGTCCCCTACTTAAGGACACCCGACTTACAGACGCCCCCTAGTTACAGACGGACCCCTCTGCCCCCTGTGACCTCTGGTGACCTCTCTGGATGTTACTATAGTCCCAGGCTGCAATGATCAGCTGTAAGGTGTCTGTAATGAAGCTTTATGGAGAATCCTTGGTCCCATTACAGCAAAAATTTTTAATTGTCACTGGGGAAAAAAAAAATTCAGTCTGGAACTACATTTATAAAATATACAGTTTTGACTTACATACAAATTCAGCTTAAGAACAAACCTCCGGACCCTATCTTGTATGTAACTGCCTGTACTGTCCATGCCTAAAACCCACCCAATGATATGTAGCGATCACTATTTTAAGCTAGTTTGCTTATTTTTTTGACAAACCTATATAAATTCATATTCCAGTGTTTGCTTTTTAGGAATAACATGGTTTCTGGAAATTCACTCAGAAGCTATGTAGCTGTATGAGAGGTCCTGCTGCAGAAAACATTCCTCAAACAATCACACTTTCTCCACCAGCTTTCACTGACTTCTTTACACACTTTGGGTTCAGTCTTTACCCACTTTGCCGACTAACATAATCAGATCAATAAGAATTAAACTTGCTTTCATCACTAAAATAAACTGTGCGCTACTTCTCTGTCCACACAAGATGCTCCTAAGTAAAAAAAAGAGTCTCCCCTTTTGCTTATTTTTGCTAATGGGGGGTTTGGTCACTGTACAGTAGGCTTTCAGTCCAAATGCTCCTAAATCTCGAGACGCTGTATGATGAGACAGATCCTTACCCTGTTCAGTGCTGAATTGGTGACCAATTCTAGCTGTAGAGTTGAAATGATTACCCATGGAGATTGTCCGCATTATCCTGTCCTCTCTTACATTTGTCTTTCGGGGGACTTGAATGAGTTTCTGATGTTATAGAAATATTCTAGAAATCACAGATGTGGGACAACTAACTTCTCTTGCTATGACTGATAGGGTCACCCCTTTGGCTTGCATCTGGACAACCTGCTGCCGGAGGGTTTCGCTCATTTGGAACGGCAATTTTGCCAAGTCAGTGAAAACTTGAAAGTTCGGTGCCAGTTACATTGGGTTTTTCAGATAATGAAGGCAATTAGCACCAGGTATCAGATTAACCAATAACTTTCAGCTCCTGTTATTTTACTCTTTTTAGGGAAATATTCACATAGGACACACTATGACCTTGACATTTAGGAAATTGTGTGTCATTCTCTTATTCTTCAGTATATATATTGCATAGTTTCTTAGTCATTGTACTGCCGATTTATGTAAAGTTATGGACCTTTTTACATTATAATAAGGATGTAGGTCAGTGATGGCAAATCTTTTAGAGACCGAGTGCCCAAACTACAACAAAGTCCCGCTTATTTATCGCAAAGTGCTAACACAGAAATGTAATTTGTGATTTATACTCCCTTCTCTGTAACAGTTTTCATTGATATCAGCACCTGAGGCACCAATATAGCAGAAAATATTCCCAGGTAGAGCTGTCACTTTACAATAGCTCTGTGCACAACAAGTCCTGGGCTGTCTGGGACTGCAGGAAGATACCTGGAGTCATCTCTGGTGATGGCCTGAGTGCCCACAGAAAGGGCTCCGAGTGCCACCTCCACCACCAGTGCCATAGGTTTGCCATCACTGATGTAGGTGCTGTACTACACATGTTACAAGGGAATGGGGTGAGATGGAATATTTTGAGGGTGATACAAGGACAACAGTTCCTGGGTCATTGTGTATTTTGTTATATTGTTGCATTTTGTGCTCTTTGCCCATTGTTTGGATAGATATAACTGCTATTAATAACCCACCATCACTTTTGGGTCTTTATTAGTTCATTTTTTTATTCACCTAAAGATTGATTCATTCTGTTCCTAAAATATTATTGCCCGTATCCGGCCCTCACTGACTAAGGACGATTCAATGTTTCTCTAGCCTCCTCTCCAGCTCTGCTGCACGGTCATTAATCCGGATATTTATTCTTCTCTAACCTCGCAGACTGTGCGGCGGGTGCCGTATTTATGCCCTGGAGGTGTTTAAAGGTTACTGCCATCATTTCTATATGATTGGAAAATAAGTAGGCGTATTCTGCCAATGCCGCTCGTACGTCCCGTGACAATAACCTCAATATTTCTTAATTGGAAGTGACACACAAGTTCACGGCGGGAGCAGATGACAATTTAACGCCAATCACTCCATAGATATCCAGTTGTCAGAAGTCCACGGGCAGAAAAATGACATAGGGGAATAAGGTACACATAGCAATAATATAGCAGTCAAGAAACATCAAAATTTAGCGTAGGTAGCAGTGGGACACCGCAATGGAATCAATCTGGATTGTGGCAATCTAAAGTGCGAAGTGAGTGATCCGCGTTCTCTAGACGCAAGAGCGAACAGACATGGGAAGGATGATCTTTTTCTAAAACTATAAGGTAATATTGTATACAGCCTGTGGCATGACTGTAGAGGTCCTAGTGGATGCAGTTATGACTGGATCACAAGATCCTCTACATCACTGTGATCTCCTTTGCTGTCTGCAAAACGTCATAAATCCTTCAGCCTTGCTCTGCACACTAAGATTTATGACTGCAATCTGCCCCCACCTTCTAATGCCAGAAGTAGCAGTAGGTCAATATAGCGAAACAACAGAGACCATAGAGAAATATGCAGCTTCAAGAGTTACATTGTTCTCCTTTTACTCCATTCTGAGAAGATATTGCTGGATATAACTGGACTGTATTTGCTTTTCACTGTTTACAGCGGGCATATACAGATTATTATAGAGGTGTCTACCATACATGGAGCTGAGCTGCCATTATATAGGCATGCACCTTAAATAGAGCTAAGCGGCTGTATCTAAGCTGCCATCATATAGGCATGCACTTTACATAGAGCTGAGCTGCTGTATAGTTCCATTATACAGGCATCCACCTTACATAGAGCTGATCTGCTGGATCTAAGCTGCCATATATAGGCAGACACTTAAATAGAGCTAGCGGCTGTATCTAAGTGCCATTATATAGGCATGCACTTTACATAGAGCTGAGCTGCTGTATCTAACTTCCATTTACAGGCATCCACCTTACATAGAGCTGATTGCTGTATCTAAGCTTCCATTATACAGGCATCCACCTTACATAGAGCTAAGCGGCTGTATCTAAGCTGCCATTATATAGGCATGCACCTTAAATAGAGCTAAGCGGCTGTATCTAAGCTGCCATCATATAGGCCTGCACTTTACATAGAGCTGAGCTGCTGTATCTAAGCTTCCATTATACAGGCATCCACCTTACATAGAGCTGAGCTGCTGTATCTAAGCTGCCATTATATAGGCATGCACCTTAAATAGAGCTAAGCGGCTGTATCTAAGCTGCCATTATATAGGCATGCACTTACAATAGAGCTGATGCTGTATCTATCTCAGTTCCATATACAGCATTCCACCTTACATAGAGCTGAGCTGCTGTATCTAAGCTTCCATTATACATGCATCCACCTTACATAGAGCTGATCTGCTGTATCTAAGCTTCCATTATACATGCATCCACCTTACATAGAGCTGAGCTGCTGTATCTAAGCTTCCATTATACAGGCATCCACCTGACATAGAGCTGATCTGCTGTATCTAAGCTGTCATTATATAGGCATCCACCTTACATAGAGCTGATCTGCTGTATCTAAGCTGTCATTATATAGGCATCCACCTTACATAGAGCTGATCTGCTGTATCTAAGCTGTCATTATATAGGCATCCCACCTACATAGAGATGATCTGCTGTATCTAAGCTGTCATTATATAGGCATCCACCTTACATAGAGCTGATCTGCTGTATCTAAGCTGTCATTATATAGGCATCCACCTTACATAGAGCTGATCTGCTGTATCTAAGCTGTCATTATATAGGCATCCACCTTACATAGAGCTGAGCTGCTGTATCTAAGCTGTCATTATATAGGCATTCACCTGACATAGAACAGAGCTGCTGTATTTAAGCAGCCATTATATAGGGCTCCACCTTTTATAGAGCTGATCTGCTGTATCTAAGCTGCCAATATTTAGGGCTCCCAAGGCTTCGCTATGAGTCTTTAGTTACACCCCCAGTAAATAGTAGTTGAAGTAGAGGCTAGATTTATGCTTTAGTCAAGTGACAGCTAGAATATGTGGAAACAATAGGTGGCAAGAAAGCTGGGACAGGTGGGGGTCTGGCTGCCGCTATACATTATTATTTGGGCACAATTAAGTAACAAGTCAATCATTTTAAACAAATCTCAACAAGATAAGAAACTTTTAGAATCAAACTGTTACAGTATCTCTGATGTTGAATAGCAGCGCCTCTTAGAACGAGTCGGCCCTATAGAGATGGTACCATCCAGAATGAGCTAGTGGTCTCTCCATGCTATGATTAGTACTCTCTGTATAAAGCCACCCAGTAGGGTCTCTCTGATGTTCAGTGTTAATGTTTTTCACTATTACCGTGTCTATAATGATAACTAGTGATGAGCGGACCCAAACTGCAAAGTTCTGCTCCGAGCCAAACATTGTGGGTTCAGGAACAAGAACTCAGACGACTTTGGGTTCGGCTCACTCCCCGATCTGTGCCAGCACTGGGGGAGAACTCTTTAAATGCTGGGATTTCTAGGATTGTCCCGATAAGGTCATGGTGAGTGCCAATACTCTGGGTCAGTGCCAGAGCCGATTGCATGTGTTACCGGTGGGGGTGATCGTCCAAATCCAAAAGATCTGCTCATCCCTAGAGATAACTAGTACTGTGTGTGTATTGTGGACCAGCAATATATCTATAAAGCCAAGGCTCTTCAGGGTGAGATGTCCAGGACCTGAGTGGTGAACAACCAGTTCAGCTACATAGGGTTGAGCTGCAATACCACACCCAACCTGAGGGCTGGAGTAGTGTAGTGAAGATCTTGGAATGTTGGACGACTTCTTTAAGAAGGAACAGATTTCTTTACGTGACTCTTATCTCTATATCTCAGTCTTTACAGTGACAGGTTTGTGTTTCCTGACTTTTCAGAATGATCGGAGGTCGCTGGAGCATTCTCATCTTATGGCTTAATGTTCCCGAAATATCATTACGCACGATAAATCGATCACGCATCTTAATAATAGGATGAACCGCGTTTGACCTCAATCTACAATATGCCCACAATGGGCATAGAGGATGCCCTCCTGATTGCCCATCTTTTAGCGAGTACAATAATAATACAAAGACGGATGAAACAATAGCGAATTGTGTCACCAGCTGCTGAAATGCCAAATGAGAAAACATCAATCCGCTCCGGCACCAGTGTGAGGAGGCCGGCGGTAACGTCTCCTGTACACATTGTATACAGGCAGATTCTCTATTTCTTGCTCATGTCGGAATGTTCTGTACCCAGTTACCTCGGAAAGCAA
Source organism: Engystomops pustulosus (assembly GCA_019512145.1). Classification (NCBI taxonomy): domain Eukaryota; kingdom Metazoa; phylum Chordata; class Amphibia; order Anura; family Leptodactylidae; genus Engystomops; species Engystomops pustulosus. The sequence goes on along the minus strand of CM033651.1, from coordinate 552,205 downwards.
AGCAGAATAATTAAAAGCAATCACCGGTGCAACAAAGCATCTCCACTATTACTTAGGGTCATTACTATTCTTATTGCTAACGAGAATGCAATGGGTATGGTGATCACAGGCTACGGAACGGTCAACCGGGCAAATAGTCTTCTTGTGCAGTTTGTTGGATTTCCTGAGTCCCTTAGTTGGGGGTTCATATTTTTTGTGTTTTCTTCCATGTACTATTGCTCTCCCTTATAATTACCAGGATTTCATGCCAGAACTACACGAGCAGGGTAATCCAAGAGAAGGAATGTGGGGAATATGCTAATAAGTTTTCCAGAATGGGACAAGGAAAACCACGCCTCTTTTGCTATGTTGAAGGCCCCTTACCATCAAGCATGACTTTCAGGAAGCCTACTGACATAATGTGGGATCCTTGCTTATTTCCCAAAATACCCTAGTGGAGCATCATTGGCTATAAGTCTCCATACACCTGCAAGTTGGTCTTAATTGGTAAACTCTCCACCAACTACACCAGCTCCCTGCACTGTGCTGAAGAGAAGCCACCATGACAAAACAGCGCTGTCTACAGTTGGGAATCGGCTCCTTCTGGAATAGATACACCGGTTTGGTTTTATACCCACTTCATGTTATTAGGCCTCTTGAAAGTCATGTTTGATGGTGAGGGGGCTGCAATACAACATATCCTGTGGATCCTGTGGATAGGGCCGAAATTATTTTTGTGGGAAAACCCCTTCCAATTATTTGCAAGAAATTCCACTTCTTCCGCCAGGATATGTAACGACTTGTCCATGTTCATAGTTGTCTGCATCACATTATTCTTTAGGTCTGCCATAAACTATAGACTCTACTCATTGTATATAATCTGTTTTACATGGATATATATTATCCCATCTTATCCCCTTTATGTGGCAGCCAGCAGTCGCCAGTAACAATGGTAATTACTGGTAGTTAATCTCCGATGACATCAAAAGACATTTTCCTTTTCCATTTCTTCCATGCCCATAGCTCCAAATTACAATCCTTCACTACACCCCCTCAACATTCGGGCCTTTAACACAAACACAATATCTATTGAGCTCATTATTAGGAGTTAAAAATGAGAAAACAACGAGGTTTTAATTTAGCCCGTCATTTGCATCTCTGTAAGACGGGGCTAATTATACTGGCAGCGCCCACGGAGTGGTCAACAAGCTCTGCCTCTTCATTAAGTGAATAATTGGGCATGTTCTCACCCAGACACCTATTATTTTATGGCACTCTGAATCTGAGACTCACTGGTGGTAGAGAGTGGGGACGACATAATTATTGTGGTAAGCACATAAAATATAAGTGTATAATTACTATTACAAAAACTTACTGTCATTATATTGTCACCGGAATTGTACAGGGAGCTGGAAGTGGAATAAATTAATGTTTCTGTTTCATGTCTGGAAAATATTACAGATCGGAGATGGATTTCTCTTATGCTCGGCAATGTGGTGGATGTGAAGGAGATTGTGGTTATGGTATATAGAAGTGGTGGCGAACCTATGGCACGGGCACTCAGAGCCCTTTCTCTGGGCACCCGGACCATCACCCCAGCGCACCAGACGACTCTTCCTGCAGTTCCAAGACACTTAAAAGATGCGGCTTTCAATCATATTTTGATACTTACTTCGCTACTTGGGGCTGTAGGAAGAGGGAGAATTAGACAGGGCCGAATTATCTTTGGAGGACCTCCTGCTGGTCCCATGATTCTCTGTGTACAGAGGGAAACTGGAAAGAAGCTAAAATGATGACAATTTTCCATCTTTCTTCTATGTTACTCTCCTCAGGAAAATATGATTGAAAGTTGTTTAACAGGGAGCGATAATTTACCGCCTTATTTTTTGGTTGGCACCTCGTGATAACTAAGCAGGGTTTTGGGTTGCAGTTTGAGCACTCGGCCCCAAAAGGTTCGCCATCACTGGTATATAGCATACTAGTGCATACAAGGGATAAACAGATTCAGGGAACATCTAGTGGACCCATATTGGACCTCAGAGGTCCAGAAGAAGACAACCAAATATGGAGGCTAATATGGTCTTTCTCCTGGCCATGGTTGATGGCCCTAGGTGCCCAAGTCCAACATTGAAAAGATTCATTAAGCTTTGATGAGATCTACCAATACTGTACTAAATATGGGACTCGGAAACCCCAACGGCCATTCAAGGATAGGACAAGAGGCGCCATGTTGGAATTATTATTCAGGATTAGTCTAAAAGTCAACCATCCCTTGTTTCTAAAGATCTTCCCGAGCTTGTGTTCTGATCAGTGGTGGACAGATGGTAGATAATCAACATTTAGATAAACATTCATAGCTTTAAGAAGAAAATCTCATGATAAGTCCATTTTATATGAATCTTTGTCACTTACAAGCTGCTTTGTGTATAAGGTCGTGTTGGGGCCTTGTTGGGATAAGGGGATTGCCTGGATACAAGATCAATTTGAAGTTACCGAATTGTTCTGGCACTTCCAAGTGAATGGGGTTTAGCTGTAATACCGAGCACCAGAACTCTATGTAGTAGTGTCCTTGGTGGGAAGAATAGAGATAACAATGGTCTTCTAGGAGATGTGGTCTCTTCATCTCTGTAATTCCAAATCCAGTTTCATTTATTCATCAATTTGTAGGTGCAAAGTTCTAACAAAGAAGAGCATGGTTATTTTTTGAGGGAATATAGAAATTTTCTGTAACTGACATATCTAGAGAGAGAACAAGTTTTTAATGCTGGAAATTCTCAAGTAATTGATTGAGGACTCTCAACTCTAATCCCCGTAATTGATTAGGAGTCTTTCGATATGACTGGAGCTACATACAAGAGTTGTCTACTATGACTAGTAGTTCAAGTATGGTCACCTGCACATGGAAGATTTTCACATCCATCTTCTCCATGATCTTCTGGGATTTCTCAATGATGATCAGGTTTTGACATTTCTTCTACTCATTGCTAACCCAGTAAAGAATTGAGAAAAATAACTTGGCTAAAACACGAGTATTGTAGCTTCGAAAGGCTCTTAAACCTGCCAGCAGATTACTTCTAAGATTTACGAAGCAACTCGACCTTAATTCGGTCAAGTAGCTTCTAATTCAGAACAACGTTTCATCCAAAAACGACAAGAACACGAAACATTGAGGCTGTAGTATTGATTGATTTTCTTCTGGCCTCGTGCTACCTTATGTAGAGTTTAGAAGAGAAGATTTTCTCTGTCTTAGTGGTGACAGGGGATAATCGATTTACAGAAAAGGCTCATTCCTGCTCGTTAATGTATATCATGGGGTGAGATTGGGACATCTACCAGTAGAAAGAAAAATAAAAACCACTACAAATACTCACCTCCGCTCCTCTTCATCTTGATCCTGGCGCTTGTCTTTGATAGTCTTGACATGCCAGGATCACCTACAAAATAGACCTATAATTAGCAGCACGGAGTTCAAGGACAAGATGTCCGGCGCTCCGGGCAGCTAATTATTCAAGCCTCATTACGCCCCTGCGCTCTGGCCTGCAAATTAGAAGTCTCTTTTCTAGGTGACTAGAAAATGGCCTCTTTGAGCACTGATTGGGGCCAGGTTACTGTGGATGCATTGCAGCTCCACCGCATGCAGTAGTGGAATATAATATAGTTAGTTTGGGCGATATCCTGGGGCCCAAACCTTCTAGGGGCCCCATGACCACACAAAAATTTTTTTTACTGAGAAGAAACTACATCCATGAAAACCTCATACATTGGTTCCTCTTCTCAATACATATGCACACAAGAGCTATTTCAGGACCTTTGAAGGTCCTCCAAATTTCCTGAAACCGCAGATAGAAAGCAGCAGAAGGGTCACATCCTCCATTCCCCAAGAAGCTTCTAGTACCGGATGTAGGAAGTGATTCCAGACTTGTAGGGGGTGTAATATTCATACAGCCCAGGGCCCATGGGGGTCTAATCCCCACCACATCCACACTGAAGCTGGGTTGTACTTTTTTAACTTTGTTAAATTACTGCACATGCTCAGCGTAGCCAGGTAAGTATAGGTGTGTGTATTTTGTGTGTGGTTCTGGACGGCCCTGAGACTCATTAATTACGTGAGAATTTCCAGCTTTAAAAACTCTCCCTTCTGCTAAAACTTCGCTCCTACAACTATAAAAATGGGCCCCAGGATACCAGCAAAAGTAAAATGTAAGGTTATTAGGTTTCATGTCGATGGGTTAATGGAGGGATGAACCCAGAATAATTTTCCACAACTTACCTTGACTTATTATGATAAGAAATCATTTTGGATTTTAGCTTTGATTTTTCTGGCTTATTTGCATACTGACATCCCCAGGGTTCCCCTCACACATAATGGTAAGGAATTGGGGATGGCTTCCCTCCAGCATACTGATGAACACAACGTCTTTAGTATTCATTATGCTCTGTGCCGCCGAGGTTTATGCTCAACATTTTTCCGTACAAAACTACGTTTCCTCTCCTCTTCTCATCCCAATCACATAATCCATTGTGAGGCCCGCCATATGTTACCTGAGCAGGACGGCTTAATAATTATGTAAAAATATTGCTGGAGGCCCGAGATCTGCTTTTATATACTTTTAAGCACCTTTAAAGATAATATTAATACATCACTTTTAGACTTCGGGACGAGTCACAGCGTCCTCTTAATATTTTAGCATGTTTACTGTAACTGTACCTCATGCAGTATTAATGGGCATATCGGCGGTGTACGGGAACGCTTACATTATTCTAGGTTTCCAGACAATTTTGCAGCATTAAACTTTAATAATTTTGCACCAATTATTTGAGGTATCTTTAGAATTTAAGGAGAGTTTGTCTGTAGGGTGAACAGATATAGCAGGGTTCATAAATGCACATCAACTCCGAAATCATTGCACCCAAAATAAAGTCTACATCACAGCTAAACATTTACTGGGTCGACAATATGGGCAGACAATATGAAGTATCTAGTTGAACCAACATCACCCAGAACTTGATGCTAATGTTGGCCAAGTAAACCTTTGCTCTTAAAGAGAACCCGTCAGGCAAAATAACCCCACTAAACTAAATATATTTTCATACACTGCCATTAGAGAGCATTGCCTCTATCCCTTCATTGTCCCCCTACATGCCTGTAAACCTAAGCAATGAGGTCCTAAAGCTGTATGCAAATGATCTGTGAAATGTCCAATGAGTCATTAGCATATTCAAGCTGTCCGGCTTATTCATGAGTGGGAGGCACAGCCACACCCCCAGTGCTTGACTGACAGCCTGTATAATGATGTGCTTCCTGGTGCTGTCACCCCCTGTGTGTATAGAAGAGATACAACAGCTCCAGGCAGCCATGTGTATAGCAGAACATGTCAGGTACTTGTGTAGCTGATGTCTGTGTCTCTCACCTGTATATTAGGAGGATGCAGCATGTCAGTAGATAAAGCACAGACACCAGCAATGCTTTACTATACATTACACACACAGACATGAGCAGGGGGAGGAGAGGGGAGGGGGAACAGGAGTGACATCACTGCCTCTGACCATGTGACCAGCCTCATTTACATAATAAAGAATAGATGATTTTATAATGAATAATGTATGAAATGACTAGATAAAGGCTGGGATGGGATCCTTGTGAGCTTCTCCAACAGGTAGAGGTGACAGGACTAGTGACACAGTCCTGATGATAGGTGTCCTTTAATAGGGTGAGAGGAGTAGGCCAGTGCTGGGCACTTCTGTAGGTTTCTTATATCTCTTAAATCTGAGTCACAACACCAATATTGGATGGACAACTACCCCCACCAAAATTCACAGCTTTTCTGTAAAAACAGTAAATGGGCCACCTAGACTCCGATATAGGATCATCTCTTAATCCGTGTTGGCCATGAATTTATTAGTATGTACATAGTACATGCCAGTAGAAAGTGACCTAGGGTGATAGTGGCCATCCTTCACTACTGGGATAGAGTGGCCATCCTTCACTACTGGGAGAGAGTGGCCATCTTTCACTACTGGGAGAGAGTGGCCATCCTCCCCTACTGGGTGAGAGTGGCCATCCTTCCTTACTGGGTGATAGTGGCCATCCTTCCCTACTGGGATAGAGTGGCCATCCTTCACTACTGGGTGAGAGCGGCCATCCTTCCCTACTGGGATAGAGTGGCCATCCTTCCCTACTGGGTGAGAGTGGCCATCCTTCCCTACTGGGTGAGAGTGGCCATCCTTCCCTACTGGGATAGTGTGGCCATCCTTCCCCGCTGGGAGAGAGTGGCCATCCTTCCCCGCTGGGAGAGAGTGGCCATCCTTCCCCGCTGGGAGAGAGTGGCCATCCTTCCCCGCTGGGAGAGAGTGGCCATCCTTCCCCGCTGGGAGAGAGTGGCATCCTTCCCTCTGGGAGAGAGTGGTCCATCCTCCCTACGGGAGAGAGTGGCCATCCTTCCCCGCTGGGAGAGAGTGGCCATCCTTCCCCGCTGGGAGAGAGTGGCCATCCTTCCCCGCTGGGAGAGAGTGGCCATCCTTCCCCGCTGGGAGAGAGTGGCCATCCTTCCCTCCTGGGAGAGAGTGGCCATCCTTCCCTACTGGACTCCCTTGCAGCTTCACAGGTTTCATCAATGTTATGTCCTCCCTTGGGTCTCACAGTAGAGATAAAAATATTTGGGGAGAACACAACTATTCTCCCATTAACCCCATACTGAAAGCCCTGGTATCCCAATCCCATTTTGATGACTAACGGGTACAAGACCGAAGTGCAGGAAGTCTAAATAGTAGCTAGATGGGTTGCCCAATGGCCAGCAAGCCCAGAGTAATGTAAAGTACAAGCCCTTGTGCACACTACTCTAACTTTGATAAAATATCATCTAAAAAACTTTTTCTATGACTTTTTATATTGGGGAGAGGCTTTTCAAGTAAATAAAAACATTCAGGGGCAAATTTGGCATTTTGTATGCCCCAAAGACAGAGAGAAGAAAGAGAGCAAAACCGGACAGAGCCACATCCACCCCAACGGGTCTTCATTTCCCTCCTCCTTGTTCTCTGAACTAGCAGTGAACTTACATCTCACCAATGTATGGGGCATCCCTGGTCTCCGAGGCCCCATACAAGGGATGCATTGGGGTAAATCCACTCCTAGGTATTTTGGGCACAAAATGAACATGCACTGGAGCCCTGGGAGCCAAGAGGTTGGCACAAGCCCGGACCGGCTCCTTCCACTCAATATATCTTTTAAGTTCACTATCTTGATAACATCCCACCATCCAGCAGGTAAACAAATCTTACAGCCACATTTTATTTTACCTAAAAGTTGTGTATTATTCATGGGAGCCTCTGTTTTTCACGTACCCGGGAGATTAGACACATTTTTAAGCCTGCTGATGGAAGAGCACTTATTCCGACAATTTTCTCTGGCTTCTGCAGCTCATACTCTCACCGGCTCGGAAGTCATTAATAATTGTAAAGTCTTTTCAAATTCTCTTTTCCTAAATATTTGTAGCTCTTTACTCTTTGAGGCTTAGGGTACGTGTGGATGCGCTTCACGGGGAGCGTTTAAATAGCTCTTTCAGGGGAAAATTGTTTTGAACACATGAGAATTGACATGACATATAGTGTGTGGAGGTCCAGCTAGAGACGGTGTAATTGGGGCCTGCAGGAAGCAGGTTGTCCAGGTGAACAGGTAACACAATGTAACTATTGTTTTATTAATGTGTCTACTTTAATGTTCCCTCATATTATCTTATGTGAAGTCTATGGTTGAAGGCACCAGGGATGAGCCCTTGTACTATAGGAACCCATTCCTTACAACATGATACCCAGCATAACACTACCCAGAAATGCCAACACTACCTCGCCTCTAATACAAAATGTGAAGTACAGCCCTTTACAGGTAATTTGCAGCACTGACAAAGTCAATTATGCATGTGTGTACATTCATTCATTCAGCCAATCTAATCTGAACTGAAACTTACCTCGTCCTGCTGACACAGCACAAAAACAGAGAGGGAGATTGAAATCCATGGTAATCCGTTCATACTCATCCTGCCTAAATCTGGACAAGTGGAGGTCAAAGCTTATGGAAATGACCGAAAAACAATGGTCCTTTACCCTTAAACATTTACAAAGCCTACCCCATGTATGTATCTGATCACATGAAATCACTGGAGGATTTGGAGGACTAGAAGCCCATGGAGGCGGCTGTGATTTTATGTGATCAGATACATACATGGGGTAGATGTTAATGTTACTGGGTAAAGGACCTTAGATGACATCACCCTGGTAACATGACATGAAGTGCTTAATGATGTAACCCAAATTTCTCTCTGAACAGCAAAACACAGCGTAAAACATTTGACACAGGTTTTTATACCTCTTATAATAAGTAAACAGAGCTGAATATATTTGTATGTATATTTGTATATATATTTGTATGGTACATAAGTACTAGTTCCATACAGCAGCATGTCCTAGCAGTGAGACCTGTCTATCAGGAACAAGGAGGGGGACAATGCAAGTAAAATTTAATATGCAGGACTCAATCAATATCATACAAAGTCATTTGAATATAAAAAGTAAAGCAATCTCTAATTTTCATAAAAAAATGGTATTTGTTCATTGGCTGGTGTAGAGTCTGTACAACTCCTTCACATAGCCGGCTATACTGTTTCCTATAGATGTGGCATCACACATAACTCCTCCTTCATTCTCTCAATGTTAGCAACTGCAGGACCGGCAGATCAGAGAGTGAAGAGGAGGGGATGTTGTACAAAGTTATCCAGAAAGACTGTAGATAAGGAGGAAAGCACAGAGGCAGGGGGAACCGCAGACTGTGTAACATGCACAAGATGAGGGAGCTACATGCGGGAAGGAGATCAGGAAGCACAAGTAGTATGGTAGAGCAAGGTGTCATATGGGACTGTAGGAGAATTTGATAGGAGATTGATAATAGAAGATGATATAGATTTATAGATAATGGAAGATGGATACAGTAGAAGAGAGATAGGAGATCGATTGATAGATGGATAGATAGGAGATAGATAGAAGATAAGACAGACAGATATATAGATAGATAACTAGATTGGATAGATCTGGATGGAGCAACACATCCTCTGCCCACATGCAGGGGGCCCCTTTAGGACAGGGGGCCCTGGGCAAATGCCCCCCAACACCAAATCCTGCTACTAGCCTTATATCCATTGGAGTCGTATTTTCCTCCCGGCATGAGCATTCGACTCCTTATATTATCATAATTAGCAATTATATCATCATCTAGTTACATATCTGTAGCCAAGGCAACCAATCAGTTTTCATCTTGTCACCCAAAGTAATTAGTCGCCCCTCTCCCCACACCCCCATAGATCAAGTCCTCTATTAATGAGTTGTGCAGAATATCACCCGTTTACTGTTCCCTTCATATTTCTGCACCTTGGGGCTTAATAAGGCGACGATGGATCGGTTACTCTCTAGATGTCTCTCTATGATCAGAGCGTGATTAACCTCTTCTGTTCCCCTACATAGAGACAAAATATAAAGCATCAGGAGTCCTCTGTGCCGAGATGACTTCAATCGCGGTCGCTTAGTTTAGCCTCCAGAACATGCACCGGGAGCAGAGGGCCCCCTGGGACCGCCTCTAACTTATTATTGATATGAAACTAATGGAATGGGGAAACCTCATTATCCATCTTTCATATCCATGGTGAGAGGTCGTCCGTGCAATGTTCTAGGATTAGCTAATAGTCCTCCAGGAATATGAGATGGAGACACTGGAGACCCGGCTTCACCTGGAGAAACCTAAACGGCACCTGGGGATTTGTGCACGGAGCTGGGAGACACGATCGCCCCCTTAAGTCACGTTATAATTGTGTGTGCGAGAGATAGAAATCCTCGATTAGGAGCGTCATTAAGGGAAGTAATGTGAGGACGCCGGATGCAAATAGAAATGGGATGTTTTCAGAAGTCTGCACTGGAAGAGTCAATTATCCGAATATCATGTGTGCCCGAGGTGGTGCCCCATTAAGAACCGTGATGGGAAAGTATCTCACGACCCGTCATTAGCAGTGGTTTGTGAGAGTGAGAAATACTCTATCTGCTGCTTATGAGATGGAGAGATATTATTATATAGGACTCCAGTATTGATGGGATGTGAGAGGTGCAGGTATCCTTGTGGACGTTTCAACGCCATACGTCGTACAGTGGCTGTGCTTGGTAATGCAGCTAAGCCCCAGTTACTTGGATGGGTGACGAATAATCATGATGGGAAGATCATATTTTAGTTGTGAAAACCTGTAATTTATGGATCTTTATTAACTTTTCATTTAACTTTTTCCTCTTATCAGCCAATCCAGGATTGGAAATGATTGGCTCTACTGTCCTTCAGCGGGTTGGTACCCTTTATATCAGTGCAATAGGGAATATTTATACATTCATATATACTCACATTTATGCACTTACACACACACGTTTGTGCACACTATATATATCCATCTTATCCATACACACATACAATATGTGCACATCCTATCCATAAACACTCACATACAGTATGTAGAAAAATACGGTTTATACGGTATAAACACACATACATGCAGTATGCACCATATATACATACATACCCATATACGTACATACAGCTTATACAAACATATAGAGCATATACACATCACATTTTTACATTTCTATACTCATATACACACATATGTCTTCCTATCTGGGGCCCAGTAACTTCTGACCAGTAGAGCTGATAGAGTCCTAGTGCTGCCGGGATGGTGCTGTCCGTGGTACCCAATGGATATTCAGGCAGCTCTATAACTCCAATATTTATGGTGCAAGCATGTATCCTGTACAACGTATAGTATAAATGGGTCACACAAACCAAATCTGGCAGCTGATGTACATGGGCCACCTACCTAGGCCAAAAGTTATAGCTAAGGTACAAGTGCACCAGGGTCCTGATTATATACGGTAAGTTACACTGTACATAGATTTTTAGATTCCAGATTCCTCATCTCATCCACTTGCCAATTGTCATCAATCCAACTCACAAAGATCTTTACATAACAAGAAAACAAAAGAGAAATCATTATCTAAGTGATACAATTGGTGATGATGCACAATACTAAATGACCATAAATGATGCAGGACGGCGCAGGAACAAACCGCAATAAACATTGACGTCTACAGAAACTTACATCGTATGGACACCAACGTAAGAGAACGATTGCGCTAAGTAACACGGAGGGTTAATTTATAATAACTACAGAAAACCGACAGACGAATTGAGATGTGACAGCGCGGCCCAGTACTAGGGATGCAGCTCATATGAGTTTACTATAAACTTTGCCTTGTTCTGGCGCCATTCCGGTACTTCTGGTTTGTGGCCGGATGGAAGTTCTAGGTGGTCACAGGATCTACCTCTTAGAACTAGGAACAGAAAAGGAAGTGACATCACATGATCAGAGGAAGTGATGTCCCATAGTCCAGAGGAGGCCACTCATTGGCTGAAGCCGGTCCCATAACCCCCTGAAACTTCAGGTCAGGATGCAGGGCCAAAAAACGGAAGTATCAGGGCAAAGCAAGAGTAGGGTATGTCCATTTTTCTTTAATTTAGAGGAAGGGGAGCAGGGCACGGAATGGTTCATCTATACATACCTATTATATGGCCGAATTTAGTTTTTTTTAGTTGGACCGTCACTGTAACAATCAGAATTGGCTACAGGAAAGAAGAAATGTATTTTATAATGGGAATAAATGAGCTGCAGTTTTACAAGTAGAGAGGATGAGATAAAACTGTAACAAAAGCCGCAATAAACCCATAAAAATGATCCTCCGCAGGGACAGTGGTAAAAGTCTTGTGGCTGTAAACGAGTTTGATGTGGTGCAAACACTGACTGCAGCCCGATCATCGCTATGTCAACACCCGACACTTTCCTCGTATGTGTGCATTTATTCATTATCTACAAATTAGGTCTCCAACTCCATTCGACACTGGGTCTCACTAGTGGGTGTACAGTGCTTTACTGGTTACCCTATGAAAAGTTTCTTGAAGGTAACTTTTGGGAAGTGCACCTCTCGGTAAGAGATTTGTAACTGGTAGATACAGCTCTACGACGCTCTTGAAGAGGGCATGGACTAAGGAAGCAGGATGGTTCTGCGACAAGCGTCCACTTCCTGCTCTCTCTGTACAAATGCTGAGGAAGCAGGGGGATTGTGCAGACAGTGTAACAGTCTGTAAAGTCAGCTCACAGAGGGGCTAGGGTAGCCCCTCAGACTCATTAGCATAATTTTAAAAGTTTATTTCAGAAGGAAGGAGGCCATGGATAACAAATATAAGAATATACCATGCAGGCAGTATTTCTTCTTAAGTTGAATTTGCATGCAAGTCGAAACTGTATATTTTAGAATTGTAGATCCAGTCGAAATGTTTTTGTCCCAGTGACAATACAAGTTTCAAAATTTTTTTGCTGTAATGGGACCAAGGATCATAAATAAAGCTTTAATATAGACACCTTACAGCTGGTCTGGGACTAGGGTAACATCCAGAGAACTTCACCAGAGGTCACAGTGGGCAGAGAGGTCTGTCTTTAACTAGGGATCGTCTGTAAGTCGGGTGTCCTCAAGTACATAAATAGATAGATAATGCTGAATGAACCAGTTTGCCAGCGGCCATTGATATTTACCGAAAATCGGCCCACGAGAGATGACAATGGTGGTGGCCACCAATAGCTCCTTCCTGTCTTAGTTTCATAACGCAGAAGAAACCAACAACCATGTGAAAGATCCACTAGGACAGGAAGAGCTCTTTCTTCTGGTTATCGCCTTAAACCCCTGTGTGACTTTAAGATAAAAAAAGTGATGAGTGTAAAAGTCGAGTAGAATTAAGGCGGAAGTGCTCAGAGAAGCAGAATAAGTTGCGTCTTCCTGAGTGTGGGGATTGCTGCTCCCCTCCTTAATGAATGGTGACAAGTACAGCAGGACGGTGAGTGCCCTGTAGAGATCTCCCATCTGGTAACCTGCGAGTCAAGCAAACAGCACCACGACATGCAAAGCTCTTCTGCTGTCACAGCGAGACGACTGCCAGCTCCTCTGCCCGCCGCAGCCACACTGTTTTCTGTTCAGTGACATTTTAAAAGGACTTCAGAGACCTCCATAAAACATCTCGGCTTTGTTAGCGGCGACGCTACCTGTCCCAATTAGCATGCAGCAAAATATAATAAAGTCAAGGTAAAATCCGAGAACTGGCGGCATGGACGACCACTCTGGGAATATTTAGCTGCACACGTCGCGGTGATAAAAGCCGCTGTACTTCTCTCCTGTTCTGTCTAAGTGCGCGCCATTAGGAGAGGAAGCGATGAGTTTGTACTCTGCCGAAATGGTTACCATACATGTTATTGGTGGAGGCGTCCGTAGAATATGGCCGCATAAAACCGTGTGATGAGGAAGGAGTAACAACAGCGTTCCCTGCATGCAGGTGGCACATTATTATATCTTACATTAATAGCAATGACAGCGCAGGTGCAGGACGCCGCAATAAAAAAACCCACATCAGAGAGGAACGCAACGCGGACAGCAGTGTCAGGAGGCACAATATGGAGACTTGGAGCATTCGCATGCAAAATATTTAAATTATATTTTGTTACTTAAAAGCTTGGAGCATCCTCAATGGAGATGTGGAGGTAGTGATAGGTCCTATTTCAAGTGGTTGTGCTGTGTCTAATTGTTGCCATCTATAGGATAGGGGATAAGATTTCGTTCAGTGCAGGTCCGAACACGGTGTCTCCGACACTCTAATAGAGAAAGCTAGACCTGCCACTAAATTGAGTAGGGGAATGGGATCCCAGATGTGATTTGTAGGGTCCTCACGGTCATTACCCAAAAGGAAATTTGGAACCACCTTTTACCACCTCCACCAACTCATTCTCAAGCCCCAGGCATTAGTTTGTGGGTAATTCCAGTCTTTGTTTTCCAGCCCTGGGCCACCCATCTAGACTGGTATTGTCGGGGGGTGTGCTTTCAAAGGCATATTTCGGGAAGCAGCCCAAGTGATTGGTGCCAGTTACTTGTGAGGTTTTGGGTCTGGGTTTGATACCCAAACAGACTTTTCAAGTTCGGGTTTGGCTAAACTTGAACTTTGTCTGGTCTGCTCATCTATACCAACCACAGAGTGTGTCTCTATAACAAGGCCAGTCATACTTAGCACCCACAGTAGCACCAGTGGTGCACGGCTATTCCGTGGCTTTGTAGCTGCTCATTGCAGGTTTGGACATATATTCCATTGCTGATCATGGAATATAATACCTTATATTACAAAAAGCATGTCTAGTCAAGTCCTTCAAAGACACAGCTGGTGGGGAATGACACAGTGTCCCAGGCACTATGTACGTTACAAGGGCAATGGCGGCTTCTTCAGGGCTCAGATATTGTTTCCAGTGACATATTTGTATCCTTCCATGTTACATATGTTGCTGCACAATATTCACAAGACACTCGGTGACAGGAACAATCCAAGCATGATCCTCGTCAAGAGAAGCCACTTATACGACAAGCACGTCATCCATGCCTCCGAACAATGCGTCCTAGCAGGAGACCGCGACGTAGGGGCTGTGATGGAAGTCTCATTTCACAGAGCAATGGCTTTAAGAATATGGGATGGGTAATATCCCTTGTTGAAGTGTCAGTCAGAAGTTCTCCAGTCGGCTCTACAATATATTTATTGCAGCGTTGTTAAAAGGGTTGTAAACTTTTTATTGGAGAAGCCGAGCTCCACTCTCGCTGCCAAAGTAAACATTATATTAGTGAGCAGAACCATCAGCGGTTCCCTAAGTGTCTCAAGAGGAAGGGTTACTGGTAATAACACCTCCTGCCAGTAGTGTGCACAGATGGAGGAGCGTAGTCCACTTAGTGGCACTAGGAGTGTCTTTGAAACAAAAATTCACCGAATCAAGGAAGGGGAACGTGTTTACCAGTCGCAGAAAAAACAGCCTGTGCCCAGAAAAGAAAGCCCACAGTCCGAGCACGAGGAAAGGGAAGTCTAACAAAGCAAAGCAAATTTTCAAGGTTCGACCACAGCCAAAAAACAAAAAAAAGTAAAGGTTTTTGTATAACAAAGCACACCACAAAAGCCCCCAATTTCAAGGTATAAAACCAGCCCCACCAATTCAAGGTATAACAACCAGACACCAACCCAATTTAACCCAATTCTTCACACTTCAAGGTTTTTTCTACCAGCACAATTTTCAAGGTATACCAGCCCCCCCACACCCCCCCAATTCAAGTATCTATACCGCCACACAATTCCAAGGTCTTCGACCAGAAAAAAATTCAAGCGGTTTTTTGCTAAAAAGAAAAAGCCACCAATTCAAGGTCTACCAAGAACAATTCAATGGTCTACCAGCACCACAATTCAAGGTTCTACAAACAGCCCCCAATTCAAGGTTCTCCAGCATACAATTAAAGGTTTACCAAGACCCCCAATAATTAAAGGTATAAAAAAGCCTCCAATTCTTCAATAAGATAGTTTAGTTTTATATACAAGCCTCCAATACAATGAAAAAGGTATGCTAAGCGCCCTCCAATTCAAGACCAGCCGCCAATCAAGGTTAACCAAGACCCAAAAAAAATTCAAGGATTACCCAGCCCCCAAGCAAGTTACAGCCCCAACTTTAACCTACAGCCCCCACAAGTCTACCAGCAAGTATTAAGTCTACCAGCCCCCACCAATTCAAGGTCTAGCCCAAGACTCATACAAGGATTAGGTGGATGGAAATCTCTAGCTTTGCACCCCTATATATTTCCACATCCAAATTATCTAGAATGTATAACCCTGTATGATTCTGTGGACAATTTAGGGGTCCTGTTCTTCATGTCAAGTTATTTGGCTTGGTAAATAAACACCTGGGACCTCCTGGGACAACGGGGAGCCCTGTTTGGGCGGAACCGATGGTCCCATCTCTACAAGGCACGCACCACACGGGTTCCCTTATCCTGGTTAGGTTATCCAATCAGGATTCTATGATAATTAAATTTGATTTGAGCCCTGGACCTGGGAAAAGGGTGGGGGGGGGGGGGGGCCTGCTTTGTCTTTTTTGGTCTGTCTTTTCAGGCAAGGTCCAACTTCCCCCCACAACATGGCTTCCAATTCTTGAAAGCCCCAACGAACACCACCCATAGAAAGGAAAGACCGGCACCGAAAGGGGGCGAGGGAGGAAGATGTAATAAAGTGTTTTAACAAGGGGAAGCTGGTTAAGGGGGTGTAGACCCACCGACTCCCCGAAAGATACAGGTGTGTTTTGGTTTTGGGACCGAGCGGAGCGCGAAGGAGCGGTAAATGGTAATGTGGGGATAAATATTAAAGCTAGTTAATAGTGGTGGAGATATTGCGTTTGGCGTGGGGGGGTAAGTAGGGGGGCTGGGGTTTGGGGTGGTTAAGAAGGGGTTGGGTATAAAAATTTTAGGTTGTTACGGTGTAAAGTTGTGGTTCGGTGTGCTGTTCGTGTTGTGGTCCGGTGGTAACGTCCCCTTGATAGAAAGAGCAGAATTTACTCTACCCCCTGTCTTTCATCTCGGAAGGTGTGGAATAGGGAAGTGGTCTCGGTTTGAAAACAAGAGATTGTGTAAGGTGTGGGGGTAGGTACAAGTACTGAACGTGTTTTTGGTAAAAATAGGTAAGGTTGTTTAAAGGGTGGTCGGTAGGCGGTAAATGGGGTGGGTAGACGAGTTGGTGGTAGGGTTTTGTTGGTTTCGGGTGGTAAGGTAAACAATAGGTGGTTTGTTATTGTAAATAGGGTTTGTGGTATAAAATCCGGGCGTAGGTTAACTACAACTCTCTTGGTTTGTAGTTTGCGGTTATATTAAATATGTTGAGAAGGTTGGGAGGCACTGCCTGCGGGTGGTCCGGGGGTTTAAAGGGGGGGTCGGTTGTAACCCTCTGCTTTCGAAGAGAGAATTGTCTCAGAGTAAGAAATCTATTTGCCACCACATCAGATCGTGAAAAATATTTCTTAAGGTTCAGAAGTTATTTAGCTGCAGGAAGAAGTTATGTTAGAAGTATTTAGCACAGAAGATTCTCCATAGATTCTCACGCAAAGTAAGTTCCTAACATGCGATTGGATTGGATCCAGGATCGTTCAGCACCACGTACACACATCACATCATAGCTTGGTGCATCACGGGGGGGGAAACGGTTCAAGGTGGTTGTTTTGTATAAAGGTTACCTGGGTTAAATAGGCACGGCGAAGGCGTAATTTTTGAATTATGGTTTGGTCCCCCTCCATCTATGGCCCGGCTCGGCGTAGACGAGAAAGGTTGGAGGTTGAGGGAAAAAGCCCTCCGGGTAGCGGGAGGACCAGGGCCGGGGAGGGCCGGCCGGGGAGGAAATGTGAGGAGATGATAGGGATTGTTTTCCCTTAGCTCTTCTCTGGAGAAGATGAAAGGTTGGTTTTGTGAACGTGTGGGGGGTTTTAGTGTGGTTTTTTATTTTTTTCTAGGGGGTATTTTTTATCGATGGTTTTTTTTTTTGTTTTTTAAAAGATTTTTTTTTTTATTTCTTGGTATAGAAAAGAAAATGCCGGACTTATTTAAAATATGCGAAGGAGGGAAGCAGGAGGAGGATGATTGAAGGGAAAGAGGGGGGGAGGGGGGGGGGCGGGGAGGGGGGGTTTAAGTCAACTTCCTGAACCCCCTCCCTGCCAGTATTTCCAACACTCCAGCTACCCGCTTTTCTTTTTTTTTGTAACCAAATGTTAATCAGGCATGAAATGAAAGTACAGTATTTACTCGCGTTCCTAAGCCCACAGCAGACACCACAGACACTAAAACCATCCTTACAGAACCTCCCCAGCAGACACAGACCCCTAAATTTTTAACGCTTTAAAAAAATGGGACGATATTGACTAGAGTAAGAGTCAGAAAGACAAGCCCCCGGTACAGGCGCGGAGAAAACGGTGGGCGTCGCCCGGGGTTGAGTAGAAAGAGACGAGGCCTCAAAATCGAAGGAAAAGCAGCATCGAGGTCGGAGACATCACGAGAACTACTAGATGCTCGGGCTGAGGGCCAATAAGCAGCGCCCGGGCGAGAACCTTTGAGAAGAGAGAAGGGGAGAAAAGAAATGAGTATAAGCATAGAAATAAATCTTTTGGTTAATCTCCAGAAAAAAGGAAGACATGAGAACACGGAATAGAACGAGAAGAAAAAGTGAGGAAAGGCATGGATTGTTTGGTCATAGAACACTGGGGTACATAGACTCAGCCCCAGCTGTAGATTTTTGACCGGGTTTGTAGTATATAGCTTACCAGACCCACCGTGTTGTAGTATTACGCTACTGCCTGCAACCACCCCCCGTAGTATATAGCCGCCAGCCCCTGTAGTATCCCCCCGTAAGTAAATGCCTGCCAGCCCTTTGTAGTATATAGCCAGCAAGCCGCCCCGCGCTAGTATGTAGTATTTCTGTTAAGTAGTTATATAGCCGCCAGCCACTGTAGTCTATAGCCAGGCAGCCCATTGTAGTTATAGACTGCCCTCCCTTAGTATTA
Source organism: Engystomops pustulosus (assembly GCA_019512145.1). Classification (NCBI taxonomy): domain Eukaryota; kingdom Metazoa; phylum Chordata; class Amphibia; order Anura; family Leptodactylidae; genus Engystomops; species Engystomops pustulosus. Next base: position 533,708 of record CM033651.1, on the reverse strand, counting down.
CAGCCTGCCCAGCCCTGTAGTTGTAGTATATAAGCCAAGCCAGCCCCCCCTGTAGTCTTTAGTATATAGCAGCCAGCCCCTGTATATCTAGCTCTGCCAAAACCACTGTAGATATAGCTCAGGCCAGCCACCTGTTAGTGTAGTATATTAGCATGCCGCCTGTATTATAGAAGCCAGCCAGCCCCTGTATATTATCTAGCCAGCCAGCCCCTGTAGTATAGAGCAAGCCAGCACCTTGAGTATATAGCGCCTACCGTAGTAGACAGGCCTGCCAGCCCTTGTGTATCTAGCAGCCCAGCCCCTGTATAGTATATAGCCAGCCAGCCACCTTGTTTGTAGTAGTATATAGCCTAGAGGCCCGTATAGGCCTCCACTGTAGTATACAGGCCTGCCACCCACTGTAGTATATAGCCAGCCAGCCCCCTGGTAGTATAGCCTGCCCAGCCCCTGTTAGTATATAGCCAGCCAGCCCCCTGTAGTATATAGCCAGCCAGCCCCTGTAGTATATAGCCAGCCAGCCCCCTGTAGTATATAGCCAGCCAGCCCCTGTAGTATATAGCCAGCCTCCCTGTAGTATATAGCCTGCCTGTGATGTCAGCCGCTGCTGACATCACAGAGTGCGCAAGCCGGGCCGTGCACACGGAGCTGTTGCGGACCTGGCGCCGGCCTGAAGAAAGATGAGGCGCTGTCGCAGACCCACAGCAAACATGGAGATAGAAGAGGAGCTGCCCAGGGTGTCGGAATGGTGAGTACCAAGTTTATTTTTTGTATATACCCGAGTATAAGCCGAGTGGGGAATTTTCAGCACGAAAATTGTGCTGAAAAACTCGGCTTATACTTAAGTATATACAGTAATAAGAGACGCTCATATGATGAGAATAGTTTTCAAGATTGGACATCCATAAACAGGGGTGGAATAAGACCACCCTGGGCTGTATGAATATTATGGCCCCTACAAGTGTGGGATCACCTCCTACATCTGGTACTAGAATCAGCTTCTTGGGGAATGGAGGACGTGTCCCTTCTGCTGCTTCTGCTGTGGTTTCAGGACCTTAGTAGGACCTTCAAAAGGTCCTGAAACGGCTCTTGTGTACATGTGTATTAGGAGAAGGAACAGATGTACAAGGATTTCACGGGTGAAGATCCTTCTCAGTATAAAATTTGGTGGATGGTTTGGGTGGCCATGGCCCCCCTAGAAGGCTTGGGCCCCAGGCTACTAAACCACCTATATTATAATCCACTACCCTCCCTAAACCTCACACACACAAACTGTATACTCCAGCTGCCAAGTTGGTCCTAAAGCCTCCACTCTATTCTAGAGTTTCCTCAAACTATTTTTTGCCAATCCTCAATATAGTAGATCATCATCATTGAAAGATAATAAGGGTCCATCACCTGAAATCTAAGGACTCAGCAAAATACAAGAGGCATAAATACATCTGCAAAATCCAGGGATGGCCAGTGAAGGTGACACCTAACTCATACGTGCGGGTCACTTGAGCAATGCTGCACATGACGTATGTGACTGCTGCGGGCACACGCTGTAATACATTGCTGGGCTTTCAGACTGTTAAATAGAAATACTGAACCTCTATAACCAAGGACATGCTGAGCACAGCAAGATCGAGACCGAGAAGTCGGGAAATGCTTTATACGCTTTACCTGCTAAATATACGTTGAGTTCATAATATTCGATGGTCTTCTCCATTGCTGTGGTCCTCATAACTCACTAGTTTCCAAGCAAATAGCCTCAGAGTCCTCGCTAATAGACGCTTGTACAGATTTAAAGGGATATTCTGATTGTAGGTCAGTTGGTTATTTTTGATGTCTACTGCTTCCCTCTCTGATCCCAGTGATCATCTCTCAGTGACCCCCAACTATAGACCTGGTGCTGCCCCATCCACATGGAGTCCAGGATTGTATTTCCTCCTTCGAATAGACTTAAGAATATTGATCCGATACATGTGTGCAGAACAGACGATGCATTGATTAGAGGCGGCCCGGAAAGACTTGTTACATGAAGCGCGTGGCATCTTACAAACTGAAATGATGATGGAATCCATGCTCCAACAAATCCCTCAGGAGATCTGGCTGGACGAGCATCATGCATCGATGGGAAGAGCAGGTCATAGGTGTATGGAGACCTGGTGCTTGACCTCTGCGGATGTCAGCGTGGTCGATGTTACATCACTGCAGTAGGGATGTCCTTTGGGTTAATGGACACCACCACTGTAAGAAAGCCACTCTCAGAATACAGGCTACCTAAAACAGTTGTACATATGGAAAGACTGGGATCTGATCATACCGAATGGAAATCTGGAAATCTGAAAAAGTTTAATACATTTGCCAATGGAAAATATTTATTCCGTATCCACAGGTTGAGACCACTGTGGCCAATAGATTAGGGAACTCAACAGTGCGGTGGTCTATGGTTGTGCATTACTGCTCAATCAGTGTCTATGGAAGTGATGGAGATGGCCAAGCTCTAGACTTCATTATGGCCACCATGCAACCATTATACACATGTAGAGTAGACTTGGCTGCCAGGGTCTTCTGGGACTGGATTATCTCCCAAGAACAGAGAGATTGGGTGGTTGAATTGTAACCAAATCCTTGAATGCTGGAGGCAAGCTGTTGTATTGCAAAATATTGCTGCATTACTGCTTTACTAAATATTGCAGTGTATTGTATAAACAAGCAGACCCCTTATGGTTCAAACACCCTAGGGGGCCTGAAAAATAATAAAGAAAATAAAAATAGCAAAAATAAAATAATCATATAGGTAAACGCTGGGCTAAGGAATAGAAGCGCTGAGGGATTTTTTTTTGCCATTTTGCCACCCATTAAAATTTTAATAAAACTGTATCAAAGAGTTGTATAGAGCTCAAAATGTTATCAATGAGTAATCAATAGTATCTCTGTGTTCACGCTGATCCAAAAAATAAATGGTGGTGGAGTTTGGACCGGACAGAAAATGTTGTAAAACCAAAGCACGTAAGAAAATGGTGCTACTTTGATACTTTTGTCCAGCTTCCCAGTGCATTTCAAAGAATGTTATAGGGAACCCATTACAATAAAGACATACAGTAACTTATACGGGATCATAATTGTGTTTCCATGGTTGTAGTGTTGTTCCAGTATGTTGCGGTTTCGGCACAAAATTACTTTTGTTCATCGAGTCAAGTAGGCAGGTGAGCTCTTGGATGCAGTGAAGCTCTCCCGCTTCTTCATGGCTACTCTGCCTAATAGATCTGACCCTCTGCGCACCCCTCATCACTGCTTCGTAAACACAAAAACAGAAAAGGGCCTTAAAGGAAACCTACCACCACAGATCTACCTATAAAGGAGCTGAGGCTACATGGTGCGGCTACTCGGCGCCCCAGTAGCCTCATGCGTTCCGGCTACCAATGCATCTTCAGCGCGCAGCTCCTGGTAGCTGCATGCACTCGTCTGCGAAGCTGGGTTCTGAACATGCGCAGAACGCAGGCCGCCGGCTGCGCAGTCTCGGCACTGAACCCAGAGCTACTGCGCATGCACAGAACCCAGCTTCTCAGACGAGTGCGCGCAGCTCCTTGTAGCTGCGCAATGAAGATGCATTGGTAGGCGGAACACGAGAGGCTACTGGGGCGTGGGGTAGCTGCACCGTGTAGCCTCAGCTCTGGCTACTCCATGTCCCAGTAGCCTCTTTAGGAAATTTGAATATTGGGGAAATTAAAATTTATAAAAGTTCTGGGCCACCAAAGAATTAGCCCTAAAAAGGGCCATACTACTGTACATTAGAGGAACCTGCCACCGGATCTACCTTAATAGGTAGATCCGTGGTGGTAGGTTTCCGTTTATACCTACGCGGTTTAGCAGTCGGATCCCATCACATGCTATTATGAAGGATTCAGAGCTTCTGTAAATTACCATAATTCCGCTCTGAACGGGTAAAACAAAGAGCAACAAAACATCATAAAAGTCCAGTGTCAGCAGAGTCCGTGCCAATATTCCCACTAGTGCAGGCAGCAATCCCTGCACAGCTGCTGCAACGTATCGCGTGTTCCAGCAGCCAGAGAACATTGTGTGTAAGGATCAAGTCATGGAAGGAACGGGCTGACGATATATATACTCAATGCTCAATGTTATATCACAAAGACTCACGCACTGAACCCCAACATAAGGGTCACATTTCTAGGTCTGTTAGAGCTTGTCCCTTTAGTGGGAAATTTTGGCTTTTTCCACCTTTGCAAAAATTTGTTTCTATTGCACATGACCATGTTCTTCATCGGATTATACTGTAACCTGGGCAGAGCACACATGCAGAGAACAGGGGGAGGAGCCACCAGGGGCGTAACTACAGGGGTAGCAGCCATAGGAACCGCAATGGGGCCCGCAGTGCAAGGGGGCCCTGGCATCTGGCGTATTGGGTGTATATATGTTGTATGTCTGTACATGGTATTGTATGTAGGTGTGTATTTGCTGTATGTTTGTGTATTTGTGATCTCTATATGCTCCATGGGTGTATATAGTAGTATATGTAAGTGTGTATTTATACTGTGTGTGTATATAGTATGTATGTATAAGTATATAAATGTGTGTATATAAGAGTCTATAAATATTTTTGTTGTCACTTGCATGTGTGAGTATACAAATATATATATAATCTTATTTTATTTTTCTAACGGGGAAGGAGGGCCCCCATTAATAAATCTGCTACGGGCCCTGCCTCTCCTAGTTACGCCCCTGCCTCCAAAAATAGGAATTAGTTTCCTCCCACCTCACACCCAGGGGGTAAAAATACAGGGTCAAATTTAGAATCACTGGATAGATTTTTAAGAAATATGTCAAATATCTTTTTGTATTTCAATCCGATCCGTATTTCTCGAGATATCCCCATTTTTGAAAATGAAAATGACTTGAATCAATGTAATTTTTGTGGGGAAACCTAAATCTCCAATAAAAAAAAATGTGGGATCACATTTAGGATTTTACCCTTACTTCTGGAGGTAGTAGTAAGGGGTAGGTGGGCCAAGTTTGGTGGTGTTGGATAGGTTTTTAAAAAAAACATTTGACACATATATTTTTAACTTTTCGATCCGATGTGTATTTTGCAAGATATTTCACGACTTTTTTTTTACACCCTGTATATACTTATACATATGTATATACAGGTGGTCCCCTACTTAAGAACACCTGACTGTTGATAAATTACTGTACTTTAGCCTTAGGCTACAATAAGCAGCTGTAACAGTTAGCACCGGCGTCTGTAATGAAGCTTTATTGATAATCCTGGTTCTGGTGACAACCCAACATTTTTAAAACCCAATTGTCACAGAGACCAAAAAAGTTCTGGCCGGGATTACAATGATAAAATATACAGTTCCGACTTACATACAAACTCAACTTATGAACAAACCTACAGAACCCATCTTGTACCTAACCCGGGGACTTCCTATATACACATCATATGCAAATATGAGTCTCCGTGGCAACAGACTACAAACATGCGCTAGTTGTAGTCTGATTCTACTGTTTTTAACCCCTTCACATTTCATCTACTTGACGACTTGGTGTTAGTAATGTTAATGATCTCGGCTTTGGATTGATTGATCCTTCAGCGCAACAATGATAAGGAATAGATGACTGGTGTTCTCATAAGCAATCCCTACTCCGTCCCCAATGTCTGCAGTACCAACGCTGTGATGAAGGGCAGCAGCAGCAGCAGGGAACAATCCAAGGTCACATGAAGATCGCTGCCTTACATGTACCAGGCTATAGGACACCTCGGGATAGACTCTCTGTATTTACCACATTACATCAGAGAACACGGGGAAAGGAGGAACATAACAAACGCCTGAACCCAATGGCGACATTCATCTCTTACAAGAACACTTCGCCGTCCTCCGAGTCATCGCTGCAAATAACAAATATTCATCTATAACATTACGGAGAAATATCACCCTAATGACCTAAAGCCCCAGTCTGCAAATGTGACTAACACATAGAAAATGTACGGAGGACCATGAGTCAACACTAATGAGGTTTTATTGGCTCTAGAAGTTACTTGCTCTATTGTGCCTAAAAAAATAAATAAATAAAATCCTTTATTGAAAATATTCTACAATGTGTCTATTCAGAGATGTGTTTCCATAGTTACAGACTACAAACAAATACTGCGCAGTCAGATATCGTAGTCAGTTAACTAGTTTTTTTTCCTTCGCTTATTCAACGTGAAGGCAAAAAAGTTTGGAGTAAACTAATTGATTGGAGTCGCCACTTCCGGATTACTTCCCCATACTGGAAGAAGGATCATGGAAAGGTGAGTAACTGACTACATCTCAAGTATAAAATTAACCCACACACTGCCCTAAGCAAACCCCATATTTAACATTCACCCCTTTAAATGGGCTGTGCAAAATTAGAAAACCATGGCTTCATTATTCCAGAAATGACACCACGAGTTCTGTCTGGTGATGCAGAAAGAAAACATAGCAGAAAAATCTTTTACTCTGGAAGCCGAGTCTTCTGGCATTCATTCCTCAACTGCATTTAAAGGAAATCTCCCATCAGAATCCATCCGGATAAACCAGGGACATTACTCATAGATCCAGGCACCGGGACTGTGGTATCTTCTTATATGTGTTATCCATGGCCTCCTACCTTATAAAATCCACATTTAAAATTATGCTAATTAGCCAGAAGAGCTATGGGTGTCCTTAGCAGAGCCCCTCTGTGCTGCAGCTTCAAGTGCTGTTACACTGTGCTGGAGCACTAGGTGATCCCACTGTGTGCTGAAACTTTCTCTGCTTCTGTGAGCTTACATCAGGCTCCTACACAGCCTGTGAAGCCAGAACACAGAAGTGCTGAGGTAATGCTGCCTATAGCCCTTCAGGATCATTAGCATAATTGTAAAAGTTGATTTTAGAGGGAAGGAGACAACAAATCTAAGAAGATACCACAGTCCCGGTGCCTGGATCTATGAGTAATGTCCCTGGTTTATTAGGATGGATTCTGATTTCCTTTAAGAATCCATGATCATGAAAAATAGAGACACTAACACAGGTTGCTGATTATCCCCCGTGCACTCCCCAAACAAAGGACTAAAATCATCCATGAACCTCCACGCAGGAATTTTGGATACGACTACGCTGTAAATGTCCATCTGAAAAAGGGAACACAAAGATAAAAAGCTCCCAATTCCCTGCAAAGACACAGTAAATGTCTCACTGTATACACAGCATGTAGCTGAGCTCCCCCTAGTGGTGACTGCAGACAGACACAATTTTACCATATAATGATGCAGGAAGGTCACCTGCAGCACTGTAATCACACATGAAGAAATGAATCGTCCCAGGATATTTGAATAGCTTTTATGTGAGCTTTTAGCTGCAATATTGTATGGATTTAGTAGTATAAGACATTACTTCCTAACTTGCTTTACCCTTGTATGAGGGACCAGGGAGGGCCGGGACATTGATTCAGTCTCCTGTAGGCAATTCATGGAACAAGCATCTGCTGAACCTGCATTTTCGGTGGCAATGAATTACCCAGCGCTCCCCTGCATGACTAGCACTAACAGCGCGGAGACCCAGCAATACTTACCCGAGTGTTGTAATGTCTGAGGTTTATTAAGTGAAGGAGAAAACAACAGCAACGCAAGTAGCAGAGAATTACTGCCAGATCTAAACTACGGTGAAGTGTAGAGCGGAGATCCAACATGTACCTTCCGTACCAAAGAGGTGTCCAAACTGGTCCAAGAGGTCTCCATGTTACCAGAATAAATTAGGTAGGAATAGAAGATTTATAAGAACCTTAGATTCCAGATGATTTGGAGATGCAGTTACGTTGGATCCCAAGTCATTGCAAAGGTTTAGGTTATCGGTAAATATGACCCTTCTTATCTTAATTTTGCTCTACTTCACGGATTCTGACAAATGTTTCCTCTACCCCACACCGCTCCAGAGCAACACACTCTATAGGCTCATTATTGTCAGGTGGGCGGTCCTTGGCAGGAGGCGGACAGTCTAGGGCCACCCACCTGACAATACCTTATGTGCTGCCTAAACTAAAGGCACTTATTGCTCAGGAACAGTGAGGACAAATTCCAACTGCCCCGGAATCTGTGGATCAGCAACTATTAAAGGGGTTTGTCCAAGAAAGAAAGTTCTCAATCCCCTAGAGATGTTACACAATAAAGATCATTTTTAACTCCTTACTCTGCAATGTTACTCAGTTTTATTGGTGTTTTAGCTCCTATCACTCATTGATGGTCAGTGTAAGATCCCAGAGTGTGAGTGGGGACGCTCTAAGCAGACACTGTGTGCTGACAATGTGCTTAGATTATCAGGGTACAGGGTTTATATACACTTTTATTTAGCTTCTGAACATTCTACTGGTATCTGACATCAAGAGAGAGAATAGTGATGTGTCGTTCGCAAAAGAGCCGGCTCTTGTTCGTGAACGACGGAAGCCGGCTCACGTAACCAGGCCCCTAACCGGCTCACTACGCCCCCTTTCACCCGATACAGTAGGATTAAAAGTGGAGGGGGGTCGGTGATTGACTGGCCTGTGGCTCCCTATTATACATATAATAGGGAGCCATTCAGGAACCAGAAGAGCCGGCTCTTCTTAGTGATTCGAGCCTAATGAGCCAGCTCTCTATGAAGAGCCGTAATTCCCATCATTAGAGGAGATCAGAAATTAGAGAAGAAGAGATCCATGAGATGCATGTAACACACAATAACACTCTCAGCTCTGCTAACTCACTTATAACATAGTCTGTCAGCTCTGCTATTTGCCTCCCTCCCAAATAAAGACCTTATCTGTCTGTGGCTTGTAGAGTAAGGCTATATTCACACTGCCGTTGCCCGCCCGTACCGTACCGTAGCGGGCAACGGCAGTGTACGGGGAGAGGAGGAGGAGGTGAGTGCAGCTCACCCCTGCCCCTCTCCATAGCAACCTATGGCGCACGGCGACGTATTACTGGATGAGATAGGACAGGTCCTATCTTTATCCCGGGTACGGAACGGCTCCCATAGGGTGCCGTGCGCCCATAGAAGTGTATGGGGGACGTATATCGGCCGTATATACGGCGGCCGTATATACGTCCCCCATACGTTCGTGTGAATATAGCCTAAGTCTCTGCACCCTGCTGCTTGCCGGGCAGGAAGTGCCTGTGACTAAACTGGTCTTGTAATGCAGAGGGAGGGGCTGGAGGCAGAGAGCACTGCATTGTGCAGACAGGAGAAGCTATTCATGAGAAGAATCCGACCATAGTCAGAAGATTTAGGGTTGTATCCACCGGCAACCAAAATTGTGAACACCAGGACTGACCGAGGCAGGAATTATCTGTGAAATGCTGTATTTTTGTTGTAACAGTGAATTACAGAATGTGTTATCCTGTTATCCCGAGTATATTTATATATATAATATATTTATCTTGTCTTTGTGGGAATAGCCCTTTAAAGGATTCAAAAAGTTAGAGTTTTAGGAACTAAAACTTTTACATTTACCACCTCCGACAGCGAAAATTTTTTCGTATTGTTGACTAGAAACCACCCGTGTAATCTCCCCCGACCTCTGTGCTCCTGATTTCCATGCAGTAAATAGAAGTTCCATCAAAGAACTTTGGGGCATTGACAGATGTGCGGAGATACCGCTGTGGATCCAGACATCCATTACTTTCTCAGCAGTGCAGTTTCATTAAAGGTCCCGATACAAGCGCGCCGTCTTCCCCATTGCGCTGCTGCTGATACATACACTGATATAAAATGTGTATATGACATCATCTGAGCCCCGGCGTCTATAACTCATCAATAACATTGTATCCGTCACATGTCCCACAGCCCCTGGAGTCCAGATTTAATTAAAAACCAGCTGGGACCTGAGCAAAAAATGTGAAGCGAGATGACGAAAATTAAAGCAATTTCTCACTCTGAGGGGAAAAAGCAGAAAAATTTAATAAAAAAGGAAACGAGAGAAGGAAAAAATCTAAAAGGAAAAAAATCTATTGTTATATTGTTGCGCCGGTTACGTCTGCTCGATGGCAGCTTCGTTCTCTTTACGCTTAATCAATGCTGCGGCCCCCGGCCGTACGTCATGTTTTATACGCTTCTAATGGACATGTCCGTCTGTTTACCGCCATTGGCTTATAGATGCAGAGTTATCGAGAGACGGAGGGAAAGAAGAGACGTGGTCTGAGTCTGGACAATACTGATAACATATCTATAGAATGGGTCCTTCATATCAGATTGGTGGGGGCCCAGCACCCTGCACCCCATCAGACCAGCTGTTCACAACACCTGATATGCAGAGGATGGGACTTGATGCAGACAGCGCTGTTCTCAGTGTAGTGGTCAGACAGGGTTACTGCAGATCACCTCCCATTCATTTGTATAGGAGCTAAACTGCTCAACATGGCCACTACAAAAAGAATGGAGCTGTCTGCAAAACTGTAGGGGTGTTGGACCTCCACCAATGTGATATTGAGAACCTATCCTTAGGATAAATTAATAAAATATTTAAGCCTGGGAAATCTCTTCAAAATCTACCATCAAAATCCATCCTGATAAACCGGGGACATTACTCATAGATCCGGGCACCGGGACTGTGGTATCTTCTTATATTTGTTATCCATTGCCACCTTCCCTCTAAAATCAACTTTTATAACTATGCTAATGAGCCAGAAGGACCCTAGGGGGTGTTACCAGAGCCCCTCCATGGTGCAGATTCACAGGATGTGACACTGTGCAGGAGCACTTCCCCCTCCTACTGCATGATATAACATCAGGAGGGGGGAGAGCAGAGGGGAGACTCCAGAGAAGGGTGGGGACAATGTAACAGCCTGTTAATCTACAGCACAGAGGGGTTCTGGTAACGCCCCCAGAGCTCTCCTGGCTCATTAGCATGATTGTAAACGTTGATTTTAGAAGGAAGGAGGCAATGGATAACATGGTTTATTATGGCAGGTTTTGAGGATATTTCCTTTAAATGCAAGTGAGGAATGAATGCTAGAAGACTCGGCTTCCAGAGTAAAAGTCTTTTCTGGGAGGTTTTCTTTCTGTATACCCAGACAACGCATGGACGGTGCTGGGATAATAAAGCCATGCTGTTCTAATACTGGACAGCTCATTTAAAGGGGTTATTCTGGCTTTGAAAAGATTTTTGACTTGATGCTACCCTTAGGAGTGCGGTATGACAGCAGCCAACCTCCTGCACCAAAACTATAGAGTCTACAGGGCCGGAAGCACAGGGCGCTTTACAATATTAAGTGGCCGTGCAGGAGTACTGCAGCTCAGCCTCACAATATCTGGACACTCCCTTGCATTTAGTCTTCCTGTAGAAGCGTTGTCCCGGTTTCCCCAAAAAGAGCTATGGCCTCTCCGGTTGGGAAGTCCTGCTACTACAGCCCGTGGAGGGGTCCGGCTTGGTCCATGATGGGGAGGTTGTATTTTGGCTCCCAGTCCTCTATATGTATCATGTGATTGTCCTCGTCCATTCCAGGGAATTCCACCACCACTTGTTATCTGTATTACTTCTTTCTTACCGCAGGATCTATAGTTGGTATTTATAATTTCCTGTTGTCTCCTCTCCATAGGATGTAATGTACATATGTTCTATATATAGCGGACACCGCAGTGATACACGACGCGATGAGGGCGCATGACACGACATGTGTCTGATATCAGCGATCGCTTTGTCACTGGCGTCAGATTTGACAAATGTATGTAATACGATGATGGATTTGCACTTAAAGGGCTTGTCTAATCCTTGGAATAGTTGGATTTGGTAATTTTCTGAGTTACAGTCTCCCTGCCCAACAGCTGATGCTCTAAGTGCAAATACATGCGCTAAATACACTTAAAGGGTAGAAGAAGTAGATGTGATGGTGGATTCCTCTTAAAAACTTTATTTTAGTAATATGTAAATGAACTGCATTGGCTCCAGGGGCAAGGAGAAGTCTTAGCCCCCAGTGCCCTGCCAGGACACGCCCAGTAGCCTCAGCAGGTAATTTACATATTATTTATATAGAAGGTTCTTAACTAATTATTACATTACAGATTAGGGCAGAAGCTTCTGATAGCAGATTCCTCATGGGAGGTTTTCCTTTGAAGTGTACCTCACCTTTAAATTAAAGTTTTCAGGAATCAGTAGTCCAGTATAAGACTCTGCTGGTCATTAGATGTTTTCTTATCATCTCTTGTCCTCTCTGGACATCCTAATGTGCTCTTGTCTAGAAACCGGTACTTGTCCCCCCTCCCCTCTCCATAGATGATGTCATCTGACACTCCGTGAGCTTACTCTGGTCTTGTTAGCAAGATGGAATTCAGCAGATGTTTCAGATAAAAAGGTCAAGTCCCCTGGAAGGATAAAGTGTTCCTCACCTTTAAAAGTTTGCCACAGATGCACACTGTTGTACAGACAGAGATAACCGAGCGCAGTACTCAGCTATATCCGTCAGTGAATAGGCGAGATAGGCCGTTCCATTATTTTTGGTTGCAACAGAGGTTCAAAGAACCCCAATACTGTGATTGGTGGGGTCTCATCCTGTGTATAGGGGCTTACTTGTTGTTACTGGACATACCCTTTAGTGGATGCTTTTTTAACCCTCTTGCCCTTTCTGTTCCACTTGGTTTAAGGGGACGGGCCTAACTTACAGGGGGGCAGGCTACACTCACTATATACATCGGATCCTCTATATTGTGCTCTTTCACAGCTGTAATACTAAGGGATAAACAAGCGTTGGCTACGGCTCCGATAAGTCCCCAGGAAGCCCGGAGGAAAGTCGGGTTGGGTCACATGGGAACGGTAGTAAAAAGTTTAATCACATCACAAAGAGCCTGAATGTTTCTTCTTGTCACATACACAGTACAGAACTGAGTAGCGTCTAGTGGTAGCGAAACCTGGGATAAGATCCAAAATGGAAGACATGTTTACAACTTTCCTTTACAATTCTCCTTACATTTGGAAGCCGTCCCAGCTTTCATCTAAGAAGGTAAACTCCAAGGAAAACTTCCAGAATCATCAAGAACGACTCACGAAAATACCGTTACAATAGAGTTTGGATGGGATTCTGTATATATTCTGTATGTGCATATGGGTCTTAAAGGGGTTGTCCAGGTTTTGAAAAACAAATGCTTTCTTCCAAAAACAGCTGACCATGGGTCGTGTGTGGTATTGCAAATAAGTGGCATTCATTTCTAAAGAGCAGGGATGTAATACCAGCACAATCCATGGTGTGGCACTGTTTTTGAAACAAAGAAGCCATGTATTTCAACCCCAAGACAACCCCTTTAAGGATGTTATATATGAATGCGTTTGGGTTTTCAATCTCCACTATGAGGAAGTACACATAAGGCTTTCCATGTAATCCATCGGCTGCATAGAACAGAGTATCCTATAGAGAGGGGGCGGGACACGGCATAGAGGGGTCCCAGATACATAGTGTCACACACAGCCCAGATACATAGTGTCACACACAGCCCAGATACATAGTGTCACACACACAGCCCAGATACATAGCGTCACACACAGCCCAGATACATAGCGTCACACACAGCCCAGATACATAGCGTCACACACAGCCCAGATACATAGTGTCACACACACAGCCCAGATACTTACGCCACACAAGCAGACTCGGGTGGCACTCTACTTGGTAGCACTTAAACGGAAAATTGTTGACTGCGATATATTTAACTGTAGGTGCCCACCTCAGTAGGGTGGATGCAGTGCAAATTTCACTGGACATACTCTGGTGTGGTTTTTGGTAGATCTGCCCTTTATCCATGATTCATATAAAGATGACTGATCTGCTCTCCTAACATGTTGGTTTTAGAAAAATATTTTAATTGTAAATTTTACTACAACTCGAAAGGAATGAATGAATTGAGAACTGGGGGTTCATGTGCTCTATGTCTCAGGTTGGTCTTTGCACAAATCCGACAGTGAACAACAAAGTGTCACACGCTTTTTTTACATGGGAAATATTAAGCCCAGTTCCTTGTAGATTCACAGGGAGGATTCTAAAAAATTATGTTCCACAAATATCTTCATTAGTAGAACAGAAGTTGATGAGTCCATGTTAAGACCATCCTATACAAAATGTCTCTTAGTTCCATACCCCTACTGTCAATATCAATAAAAGTAGTGGGGGTTCAGCAACTGTCAGGAACCTTGGGGCACGTATACTATGGACCTTGCACATATATTTAAGAAATGCCGTGCCACTTATGTGTCGCACTTGACCCTTTTGTGTCGAGGCTGCACTATTCTTCATGCAAGACAAGTTTTGTCACTGAAATGGGTCTTCCAGTGCACAGTCGAACTGTGCTCCACATTTATCATGCAGAGTCTAACAGAATTGTGTCTGGCCCGTGCTAACTTTATACCCCAACCACCTTTTTAATTTCCTATTGAAAACTATTCTCTGTGTAAAGTGGCTAGCTTCAAGGGTAAGAAAACAGGACAAAGCACAATTATTCATGATTTATGCAAACCTTTTCCCTGTTTTGAGCATACACTTCCAACTTGGTCTTTGTGTACACACTACACATAACTTAAAGCCAATTATAACTAAACTGACCCACAGATTTGTATGCACAGACCGCTTACAGGAGCTTAATAGGTAAATATCTGAGTTGGTTGTAGATGATGAAACTCCTGAATTGGGTTAAAGTGGAAACAAGTTGGCAATAAATAAAAAATATTTATTACATATGAGTTTTGGTGTAAATAAATGCCTATAATTTTTAAATTTCTTTAGAAAAATTTCTCCTTTCCATTTAACGCCTAATGTTGCAGGTTTCTCATCCGCTTCAGTTTTTCATTTTGTTTATTCATATAATCTGTCCCCCCTTTCATCTGTCTGTCTGCCTGCATGCCTGCAGTTGTCAACATTTCTTGCCTTTACCAGAAGAGAGAGATCCTCACTCATATACCATAACAAAATCCAATATATGACTAATGGCTTTGCGTCATTTCTATAGCAGTTTCTTAGCAGTGCAAAATTCAAAGAACTGTATGGAAGTTGTATATTCCTGATTATACTCAAGTTTTATAGAATTTGAGTCAAGGACCTGTACTATTTTGGTGTCACAAATGCCCTGATGTAATACCTATATATTACCTATGACGCCTGACTGCATACTAAATCATGTATCAGATCATAAGTCCTATATCAGATCAGTCTATACTTTTTGCAAATAATCTTTTAACGGGGTTGCCCGAGTGAGGTTTTTTTTTCCTTATTTCTCTCCAGTTCTAACATTGCAGCTCCAATGGTGCACACAATCTTTGTTATGAGGTGGGAAGCATGTGGCTGAACAGTGTTGTCCCACAGTCATTGGTTTGATGTGAGAAGCTAGACCTGGGACTATGGAACATTGCTGGGGACACATAAAAACACTGACTGGGAACCCTGTCGGAGGTGCATTTTTGTAGAGAGAAAATACATTAAATTCAATTTAGGAAACATCTGCACCTCATACTTGGCTTATATACCAGGAAAGCTCCTAGTATATATGCTGAGCGTATACGTGGACAGTAATGGCACTGTAGAATATATACATACAGAAAACATGAGCCACTGTGGAATAAACACAGAATAAAAAGACGTAGCTAGCTGCATCTCTCCGTCCTGCTTTCTCTTGCTGAGTGCCAAATACGCAGAGCAGACGCCATTTGAGCCTGTGGGGATGGATGCAGTACTTTGTCCTACGCTGAGTGCATGCATCTCTTAGCAGAGGGAGTTCCCCTGTTATGTCACTGTGACATCACTAAGGGAAACTCCTCCTGATTCGACATTCATCTGCTAATGCCGATGTTCGCTCCTCCCACTTCCAGGGGGAGGTACAGAATTATGTATACGACTGTACTTTCATACAGCGAGATACGGCTTCTCCCGCTGGTGTAATGACACGTCAAGAATCTTACAACAGAGGGTAATAAGTTTGAACCCAGCCTTATTATGGTTAGTGTAAGATTTTTGGAAGGAAATGTTATGCTAGATAACAAAACATGAAAGTTAGCTGAAATGAATGATGTTGATCATTTTTGCTCACCACAGTTTTAATAGTTTTAAACCAACCATTTTTTACAATGGCCAACAGCAGACTACAGTCTCTTCATAGGTGATCTGTCATGGTGGAGTTCTTTCATCTGTACCGAGGCATGATTGACCAATCACAGCTCATCGTTCTACATTATGTGCAAGCACAGTAATTTCATTTATTTATTTTTTTAAACTGTTTATTGAACGATCTATGACTGTACAATACAATTTAAATCAATAAAGCAACAATGTCACAGTTGCTTTCAGTGTCTTACATCTTCTGCATCATTTTACAATAGACTATGAAGTAATACAAGCATCTGACAGTTATAAAAGCCTAATTCTAGCATAGTGCCTTACATCCTTAAGATCTAGCATAAAAAGTTGAAGCAACATGCCCTCTTAACAGCAATGTAGGGGGTGTGGTCCATGGGGGTGAGGAGCTCTACTCTTGAATTGCAAATTGAGATTAAGGCTCAGGGTGCCTATAACAAGCCTTAGCTGTGTTGAACTTCGGCTGTGGTATAAGATGTTAGTGGGGAGTCACGCCATTTCCCCCATACTTTATTAAATGTATCTGGCCGCCCACTATTTTTTTTTTTTTTATAAACTATTTTGTTATATGGGACAATTTGGTTGACCTTTTTCTTCCATTGTGAGCAGGTTGGAGGTGAGACCAAAGAGGCAAATCAGTGGGGTGGCAGTTACCGGATATTGATATTGTACTCCTAAGGTCTGCCACAAGTCTGGTAACACGTAACTGTTTTAGCTGTGGTAAGCCATCCTTATACCATTGTGGGGTCTCCTCAGGAATCTCATTGAATGGACATAGGGCTCCTGCCTGTTTCCACACAGTCTTAGCCACCTTATGGACAGGAAGTAATTCTTTTGTTCGCCACTCTGTCGTCGGATGCCAAATGCCTTTGGTCTATCCTAAATATTCAGCTAGCCTACTCTTGTGGTGTGTGGGGGGGGGGTGCCAGGGGTTAAAGGGGTATTCCCATCTGGGCATTTACATTTAATTTAATTCATCTGCCATATGTAAACATTTAAATTGGATGTTATTAAAAATAAAATATTCCTGTGTAAAAAAATTTCATAAATGTAGCCATGTTGTCCCTTAGAAACAAGATAGCTTCCTCGGATACGACCACCCCACACTCTGGCAGCGGTGGTCAGACATGCACTATTGAGTCCTGCATGACTAACTGGCTTCCGCGTTGATTACAACAGGATGGCTGTAGGGCATACAGTAATGATATAATCATAGAATCCAGATTTTTGAAGAAACACTTAGGAATCGTGTAGTTGGAATACATATAATCATTTGGGTAGCACCACCATTTTTACCAAATTGATTCTACCTGCTACAGAGAGGGGTAATGACACCCATACCTTTAAACTTATCTCTAAAGAGGCCCAACAGGGAGGTGATGTTAACCTCTATTATTTCCAGACAACCACCAGAAACCTTGATGTCCATATACTTGTCCACTACTGCTATATCATGAATCTGAGATGGTGACTCTGATGCTCTCCTGTTGTTAATGTTGTCCTGTTACATAAGACAAGATTTCCCCCAGTTTATATGTAAACCTGAGAAGTTCCCATATCCCATCAGTTCTATAGCTCTGGGTAAAGATGGGTGCGACATGAACAGGAGAAGATCATGTGGCACCCCTACATATAGGGTGTCAGTTCTTAGTCTAATTGCAAGAGGCTCTATAGCTAGTATGAAAAGAAGCGGTGATAAAGGGCAGCCCTAATGGGTGCCCCGGGCCAAGGTAGAGAAGTCTGATAGGTTACTATTAATTTGTATATTTGCCCTCGAGCCCGAATAGCAAAGGGAAACCCATTCAGTGATCCCTGTAACCTATACCAAATTTTCCCAGTACAGCTGGAAGAAAATTCCACTCAACGGAGTCAAAGGCCTTGGCTGCGTCCAACGAAACCAAGGCCCAATCCTCCTGCCAATTATATCCCACCTTTGCTATTATCTGGGCTTGGCTCGAATTATCTGAGGTACTTCTGCCTGGGATAAAGCCAGATTGGTTGCATTGTACGAAGGATGTTACCACCTTGTTTAGACGCATTGCCAAGACTTTTATAAGTATTTTATATTCCATATTCAATAGCAAAATGGGTCTGTACGATCCACATTCCGTAGGTTCTTTATCTGGTTTAAGAATGGCAAGGCACCGTTATCAAATGAGGCCTGTAACAATGCTAGCATAGCAGGTAATAGTTCCTCCTGATATTTTATCCACGTTGGGGCCGGACACCTTTCCCTTAGCCATTGCAGGTGATCTTGGCGTCTAACATCTCGCGTTGCTCTCTGGAGAGAGTGGGGAAAACTTTGTCACTTATTACAGCTATTGAGTTACCACATCATATATAATCTATGCGGGATAAGAAGCCTCGCCCTGGGGTATGGCAGGTGTATTCACGATTTGTGGGATGACACTCTCCATAAATTTATTCAGCCAATTTTTGAGAAAATAGCTAATTGTGTACAGGTGAACAGTATCAGGATTATACTTGTCCGTACTTGCGTTGTGTAGACAATTAAAATCTCCCAGGCATAGTACCATAACTTGCAGCAATTACAACTACCGGTGAAGTAAAAAAAAATGACACCTTTTTCAGCATATACTACTCTTAAGATGGGCAGTACCTCTTGTATCCAGGATCCATGAAGCTTTTGTGGTCTGCTCCCTCCACCCTCTCCGAAAGGCTCAATATGTGTACATTGTTACATCGAAGGCAATTTTCTAGGTCATCCACTTTCTGTGACTATAATTGCGCTGCTCTATCTAGACTGGCTATTTCTGCCGGAACCTGGGCTGTGTCATCCTCTATCTAGGATATGCGCTGTCTTTCACCCGGTCCCATAGCTTTTGCATGTCATGTCTTATTAAACCCACATCCACTCGGATTTCTTCAATCTTGGTGGTCAGGGAGGTAGTAGACTTTTGTATCACTGAAAGCAGTTGTACTGACATCTCTTTTGGTGTTGGCTCCAGCTCCGGATCTGTATTAGTTGCTGTGTCATCATCTGCATCGCGGCCGGCTCCCGGGGCGCCCACGCCATCTTGGGATTGACCGCATCTAGCATATTCTTTGAGCTCCTCCACCACACTGGAGCATCTGGATTTGCATATTTTAGCAGCACCCCGTTGGGAGGACCTTCTAAGCTTCGGGTCAGGTCTGATTTCCGGTGAAATATCGGCAGGATGATGGGGAAAAGCTGGCTAAGTAAGGGAGCTTCTTCTAGTTGCAGGAAGCCAGGCCACGCCCCTTCATTTATTTATTTTTTAAATAAATGTTCACACAAGCAATCTAAATGTATGGCTGACCGTCTGCCTTCTGATAATCGTAATGTCAGAACTTCTATCCTCTTATGATTGGGCATCGTGGATGAGCTATGATTTTGTTTAAAAAAAAAAAAAAGCCACCAGGACTCCTAGAAAGCTTTCTGCCCTGCTTACCACTCTCACAGTCTTGGTGACTCTGAGTGTAATTGGTGACTGTACCTACTGTATGTTGTAGTGTATGGTAAGTGCTGTTTCTGATACTTTCTGTTGATTGGTATGCAGTTGGAGTTGTTTTGGATATCAAACAATTGGATAATTTTTACAGCACAAATCTGAATTTACACTTTCATGGGCAACTAGCCTCCGGGTTACAATAGGAGCACCCTATGAGTTGCTGTCCTTCACGTTATAAAATACTTGCAGTCAGTGTGCACTACTTAATTATCCTGTTGAAGCCCTATTGACGTGGCCATGATCCAACAGCATGAATTGTGGCCAGATCAGTCTCTGGCACCTGGTTATGGTCTGGTAAGCACACACTGTCCATGACTGAGCTGGGAAACTGTGCCACAAAATATAGAACATATATAATTTCTGTGATGTGAGGCGCGGATGCTCAGCTTTCAGTGGAGGGGGAGGAGCGCTCTCTACAGAATGTGCCTTTTCAACGTGTGAAACAGATCATATATTATGGACCTGCAAGTTTCTGTAAAGTGTTAACTACTATATTTCTATGATTTTCATGATTGTTTCATATTCTTATATGCAATACAGAAATATCTTCATTCATTTTTTTTTATATACTTGTAAGTTGCTTGTGACGGAAGAGCTTGAAGCAATGTTCTTTTGTTATTGCTTTGGCTTTTATATCTGATATTGTAAGCATTTTTGTAATATTATTTCTGTGTATAATAACGCAGTGTATATGTAGGCTACATCTTTCATTTTACCATCCTACAGACACTGACACTAATGCTACTCCCTGGCACACGTAAGTGCTATATACTTGTCATACGTGTGCAGTGCCTGGCTGTTAAATTAACCTTTTCTATTTACAAAAACACCATTGATGCTCTTTTAACAATGGTTTGACAATATTTGAGATTTTCCAGATTTTGAGAGATCATTTCTAACTTTATTTTCTTTTGTGTAAATCTAATTGCACCAATCAATCTATTGTGATCCTAGTTTTAAATAAATCCAAGCATTTTAATGTAACAAACATAGTTGACTCATCGGTACTGCAAGCATTTGGCTTATTTTATGATTTGGCATGTCCTACTGTTCTCATAATCCGTCATTTAATTTCTCTTCTCCT
This sequence comes from Engystomops pustulosus, assembly GCA_019512145.1. Taxonomy (NCBI): domain Eukaryota; kingdom Metazoa; phylum Chordata; class Amphibia; order Anura; family Leptodactylidae; genus Engystomops; species Engystomops pustulosus. The sequence goes on along the minus strand of CM033651.1, from coordinate 513,043 downwards.
TTATTGCATGCACCCTTACACCCCTTGTCTGAATACATTTGAAATTGCTTGTGAATAGAAGAGATTCTGTGCTCTTCCTGGCTATGTATCATGTTATTTATGGCAATCTCATCCCATTCTCTGAATCACTTCATTCATCTATCTCTTACCTCTGTGTGTTGGCTGCATCTCACCCTTCAAGTAGTTCACGGATGGGCGATACTGGGTGTATTCCCCCCGCCTCAGCAGGATGCATTCTCCTTCATCATCCACTGACTCTGTGAGTACGATCGGTCCAATCATTTCATTTAAGGTGATGACCTGAGTCTTAAACAAGTATCTTCTATAGCAGTGTTAGAGGGGCCACCAGACCCTTCTGGCATGTATGCATATTTTATTTTGTTCTTATTTTCTTCTGTCTTTTCCCCCCCTTCCCACTTCCTCTTCTACCTTAACTTTTCTCCTCAACACTTGTGTAGCCTCCAGATGACCGGAGCTGGGTTTATTCTCCACTCCACTATAGTCCCCAGGTTCAGTCTGTCTCGGACGAGGAGAGTGACACAGTAAGTTCATTAAGGAAGCACATTAGCTCTTGTTCTGTGTTTTTGTCTTCGCATAATTTAAGTGTCAAAATGACATTAAAAATTTGACATTAAATTATGTTCATTGGTTAGAAAGCAGAGGACCTTTTAGGATTAGAGAGCTGATCCTGTGATAATTCAGTTTGTGGTTTTGGTTGGACTTGATGGACCTGTGTCTTTTTCTAACAATATCTTCTATAAAACACTTTATTGCTGGGGACACACTGGTCAGCTTCATTGCAGAATTTTACATTGTGGAGTTATTTCTGCCATGGCAAAAACCAACTGAAAAACAACCTTTTGCCACCTCGTTCAGCTGTTATTTCACTGCAGCCCATGATTTGCGGAGGAATCCGGGAGGAGAATCCTCAGCAATATTTAACATATGGATTCAAAACCTACAACACTAATCTTTTTCCTCTTCAGGTGTTTGTTATGCAGCATGAAAATGGGATTTCCATTCAAAATTGCTGTGAAAGTTAGCCATCAGTGGTTTTAATCCACAATAATTGGGTCCTTTGGCTTTGAGACTGTCAGGTAGCAGAATATTAATACCCTATGCAAATGTTGAACCCCCATTAAGTACCCTAAAATAAGTAGTGACCAGAGGCTTTGTTACAGGAACAGGGAGCAGGGTAAGTGCCTTCTTTTTGTTTTCTGTTTTTTAATATTTTCCCTGGTCTGACACCATTATCTCACAGTTGTGCGTTGTTTTCTACATTTAACTTCTAGAAAAGTAGTTGAGAAAGAGTTGAGCACGCAGTTTTAATGCCAATATATGTGAAAAGTCTCCATTAATCTGAAATTTTATACAGTAGCCTACAATAAATAATTGGCCATTTTGTAAACTTTTGAAAACTGACCTTTTATGACCCCCATGAACACATACTCCTAGCATCATTTTTGTCCAGACCAGTCTAACTTTTTTTTCTGGTGAACCACAATTTAAAAGTAATACCTAATTTTACAGAAGTTGATTTGGAACCAATCACATGTGTACATGTAACCTAAAATGGTTTTGTCTGTGGTACCCATCATTCCCAACCTTATCAATATTTTCTCCTCCTCAGTAGGCTTGGTAGTTTCATTATACAATAGTCTAGTCGAATGGTTTTCATTCTGCTGGGGCAGCAAGCCTGTCTCTGCCCATCTGGCAGTGGAGATCAGCCATGCTTAGGTCCAGAAAAGATAATTGAACCATGTGAGTTCTCAGAAATGAGAGGGAAGGCCTGTCAGAGAATGTTTCGGGCACTTTGGGGCCTAGAAACAAGAAGTCACCGGAACAATTGCTATTCATGAGCCGTGTGGTGGACTAAGATATTTAGAGCAAAATTGCGAAAGTATGAAAGCCATCCCTAAACAAGTCATCCCAACACAGACCCATAGTCCATGGCAATTTTTTTTTTTTTTTTTCCTCTGTCATGGAGACCTATCCATTTTCTAGTTCATAGTATTGTCTGTACTTGTATCAGTCTTGGTTCCGGGTAAATTCTGCGCAATTAATTTTTTATGTTGTTGGTATAAAATGATTAGGGACCCTATATGGGTCAGATTGGGGGCCATTGCATTAGAAAGGCACAGTGAACGCATTACGCCAAAATGCATCACAAAGGACATCAGGTTAAAAAATGCTAATTATTTTGAGATGCAAACACATTGCATGAGCACAGCCTATGGCCATTTTCACAATTTAGGGTTTAGACCTTAATGCTTGTGTCCGGTATGTAGTAAAGACACTTATTGCAACTTGCTAAACACAGGCATTTAGATCTAAACATGTCTGTGTTCAGGGAGGAGACGCTTCAGAAGCTCTTGAAGTACTCAACTCAATCTTAAGATAATGGACTTAGGGCCTCCATTATGCTACTAACCTTTCCATATTCCCCAGCAGTTTTCCTATTCTCATCTTCCTCTGTGCTGTGAGGCCAATAAACGTGATAACCTACTCACATGTGGCCTGTTGGCATCATTGCTCCAGTGGAACAACTGTGTTCTGACTATGGTCCTTTTTATCATTATTTTTGTGTTTTGGTTAGTGTACATGTTTGCTGACTCCATTGGACTCTTTATCATGTATTATGTATTCTTTATTTGTATTGGAGCAGATAAGCCCTTGAAATTTTTTTTCTGTACAAATTTGGGTTGTGTATTCAAAGGTCTCACTCTATAATATAATAATAAAAGAAAAACACATAAATAATATTGGGTTAGATAACAAAAAAAGATAATGCTCTCTAAGTTTCTTTTCCAATGCTTTAGTATATTTTAAACTTGTATTGACTCATAAGCTGCATCATAACATGAGATGGATAGAAGCCATAAAATCCTTAACTTGCAATCTCAGAAGTAGTGTCCATCAGGGAAGTTTGTTTGCTAGACAGGACTGGCCATTTGTCACACCTGTGCTACATTTTGGGGCACCCTTTCTCGATCACCCATCTAGTACCTGCTTCAGAGGAAGGTACCATACAGAGTTCTACTGCTAATATCTGTCAATTACCAGGGGTTTAAGACAGGGGGCTTACAGTGATCGGATAAGAAGTTTAACTTGTACCGTGTGGAAATCCACTCCTCAAATGTAAGAATTTCCTAAGCATTTGCTGAATACGTCCATGCTTGAAAAATCGGGACCTGCATATGGATTTGAAATTTTCTGTGAGTGTGGAAGGGGAACTGACATGTCAATTATCATGGCAGATTCTGTCCAGTGGGCCACATGTAGATTAGCTCAGTTGAATGGATGGCTTGTTTGATTGCAAATTTGCACCACCCAGTAATGTACAGTATTTTGTTCATTATGTTAATGGAAAAGGCTCCTAGACAAATTTTTGCACCCGGCACTCACAAGGTCCTTTCTCAATGTTGTTTCATTGTAACAGATAATATAGCCAATGGCAGGATGCGTTTTGCCGATCTTTGGGTGCTGTATGTCTGATCCAAATACAAAGAATCCCAAATATGGTGATGTCCGATCCGTAAGGGGCAATATTGTCATACAAAATATTGTCCTTTGCCTTGACTTTTTTCAAACTTTGTGGAAGGACTATTTGCATATTTGCACAGGAGCTTTTGTTGTTTGGGACTTCCATGTATTCACTATTTGTGAAACACTATTTGTGAAACAAAAATTTATTTAACTGACCACAGTGGGGTACAACGGGCTTCATTTTTCTTAGTGATAGTCCTACTGACTGGACTTTCATCTGTGAGGAACTGCAACACAGATGTACACTTACAGTTGCCTTAATCTTCTACAGAAATGTGTTCATGTCTCCAGACTGCTAATCCGGCTTTTAGGTGACAATTTTCTTCTCCTTCCAGTAATTACTATGCAGATACCTGATAAGGAATCCCTGTGTCTCCCTCCAACCCAGCCTCAGAAACAAACTATAGAAGAGTGAAGATCAACCATGGATACAAAGTTGTGACCAGTTACTGGACTCCTAGAATCTACTATGCTGTTATGTGTATTTGTAGTATTATCCCTTTCCTGATGTGCGAGTGCTTTGCCAAACATTCCCTCTTGTTTTCCGTCAAATTAATTTCCTTGCCAGATGCCTAGTCTGGCCTCGACTTGGGAGAGAAGCTGATCTGCTGCATCTGGCATGGGAATTGGGAACTATTTATACACAAGGCTTATTCACTCTGGTGATGGTGAAAAGTTCCTGTACACTACAGATGTAAAGCACCTGGTTGGACCTACTATGCTGCATCTCTGGCTCATTTTAACACTTGTTTTGTATATTTTGATATTTAATCCTTTTTAGTATTATTTATATTGTGTGGAGTAAACTGGTGATAGGAGTATTTAAAGACTATCTGCATTTACCTGTTTACTGTTTACATTGTAAGACTGGTTCAGTGATTTGGATTTAGACCGGATCACTCAGGATATATAAATATTTTGGTTTTGTCTTGTCATTTGCACTGCCACATATATATTTGTGGCATGGACTACTGGAGTCTGATGGCATAAAAGATCAAGCCAGACCTGAGGAATATGAAGCCATCTGAAATGCTGGCTGTATTTTATTTTTATTCTTGAATAGCTTCCATGATGATCTGTAAGTTTATCTTAAAGCGGTCTTTATTGGGGATAAAGACTTCTTTTTCTAGACTATGAAAATTGTTTTCCATCCATGTTTGTGTTTTATTTCAGGCACATGGCCACATTTCAGGCACATCTTGTTTTCTGGTTTGTTTTTGAGAACAGTCTACTTTCTATATTTTTATGTAAATATTAAAGATCTTTTTATTCCTATTTAATAATCTACTGCATAATAAGCAGTTCGATTTTCTTGAGTCAACAGCCAGTGTTGACACATTCCTATTGGCCCCTCTGCAGTCACATATACTGTATAAACAGAGGTTATTGGCATTATCATTATGGAATATTGTTTTTTATCATTAAATAAATGTAGAATTATTAGGTCAGTTGAGAGCAACATCCCCTCTTGCTCATCATCTCTTCATATACTTTTTACTGTGGCATATTCAAGCTGCTTGTTTTTTTACCATTCAACTTCAATGTTATATTTTAAATATTTGCACATATTGACCAATGAAGATAACGGACATAAGTATTACAAAGGAGTTGAGGAAAGTTGTCAGAAAATGTCACCAACTGGATAATTCCAAAAAATGAAATGCAGTCTTTATATAGCATAGATTCATGGAGGAGGATTGGTTTAGTGTGATCTTAGCCCATCACGGATATCCCTGCAAGAAAAGGCCAGTACTATTAGCATAGACTCTTATGTTGTTTTTTAGCTTTCTTGATCCTCTGTCACTGAAACATTTAAAAACATTTAGAAAAGTAATCTCACTTGGTTGGATTTTCTCCATGCACCTTGTTTATTATATGTCCATTTGTGATTGCTAAGTAATCTCCATGCGGGATACAGGTTCTTGTTCTTCTAGATCATTCCATGCACTGTTTACACATGCTGGGATACTTAGGAGTCTTGTTAGGTGCTGGGGCTACCTGAAGAAGGAAGACATCAGTCACTAATCAGCTTTCATTCTTATGATGTCAATATTTTTAAACTGTTTTGAAATATATATCTATATCTAATTATATATATGGATATATGGATGTGTAAACTACAACATGTGAACAGTATGTGTGCCCTGATACTGCTATATAAGCATTTTAGGTTTAAGAATGTGTCCTTTTTATTCCATGAGATGGTAAAAATTGAAAACTCTTGTCTGTGATCTCCATCATGACTGGGATTCTTCTTGGCTCCTGTAAATGCGGTGCACTATAGAACTGTGTTTGTTTTTTTTTCTGTTCTGTTTCATTTTAAGTATTCATCTTCTTTACTGTGCATAATGTTTTATTTTTTATTTAGAATTGTGTTGTGTTTTAGTATCATTGATGTAACTGAGAAATAAAGGTTGGACATAGTTGTAAGCGGGTTGTAAATGGATGTAAATAATGTTTGACTTTGTGTTTTCTTGTGGCTGTGTCTTTTTCTTCTGATGGCTGCTATAATAGAGTGAATTTATCAAAATTATCATACTGTATTAAAGCATTCCGCTGCTGTGTCTCGTGTCATTGTTTTATTTTCCTTATGCACTATGGTCTGTCATGTCATAATCCACACACACACAATGGGACTGATGAACACATTGGGTCCAGTTGCACCTAAATTATTTAGCTGTTTTTTTTTTTTTTTTCTTTAGTTTTGTTAGTCAAAAGCAGGAGAAGAGGCTTCACAGAGATGATGGAGGTTCTATTAGGCTACGATGACAAGGTGCACTTTGGCTGGTTTAAATCCATTTTCTTCATTTCTGGAGTTGTAAGAAGCTGTGTTAACATTTTCATTATATTCATTAATAAACAGATTTAAACCAGCCAATGGCATGGTACATGGCAAAAACGCATACAATTTAAAATGTATGCGCTTTGCAATGCTTTCAAAAATGCCCTGTGTGACCAGAACCTTAAAACAAATTGCCACTCCTTCCCTTTCAGCCTCACAGTGAGTTTATGACCATGTGCGCTTTATTTTTGTAGCCAGGAGCAATTGTGTAACAAGCTGTGAAGCTCTTGAGGGTGCGTTCACACGTGTTTTGGTTGAGTTTAGAAATGTAATTAAACAAATCTCCTCTCCTCAGTTGTTGAAATACATTACTGTTAAGATTTGCATTTACAAACTGCAACTGTTAACTTGATCTTAACAAAACACATGGTAATGGATTGTTAACCTATGTTTTAACATTGCTTTTACATAGTGTTTTGCAAATGTTAACAGTTATGTAATTGGGAAACCAAAACGCAGCATGTGAACGTGATCTGAGGCCTTTAATTCATGCGTTTTAAATCGCAATGCAAAAGATGAAGAGAGATTTGCCTAAATTGCTGTTAAAATTTGTGTCTACAAAACACGGTCACATAGCGATTTCTTGTGGCATTTTTAAATGCACTGTAAAGGCATTTGTTCTAAAATGCATGCATTTTTGCATGTTTACCATATGTTTGGCTCGTTTAAATATTTTTTTCTTAATTTCTGGAAAATGTAAGCTGCTATGAAAATGTAACCGCTGCTTACACTTCCTGAAATGAAGGCAAAACTGATTCAAACCAGTCAAATACAATGTAAACATGCATTTTAAAATGCACCAAGAGCGGACCATAAATGCAGTTTTTCCATATGCAGTTTATGATCTCTAAACCAGGAATGGAGTGAAAAAAGAGGACCTTTGAAAATGACATTAAAAAACAAAAAAAAAACTGAACACAACCTTAGGCCGAGGTCACATTAAAACCAAACTAATCTTATATGTACAAAAAAAATTGTTGAGACTGCAGCCCACCCATCTCTAACTTTGCCCCTCATCAGGTTCCCACTTTATTCCCACATTATTAAGTATGAAGTTAATGAAAATGTATATGTATGTATTCAAAAACTCGGGTCCATTTGTTTCAATTGACATTTTTTCACCTTATACCTTATTCACCTTATATACAGTCGTCTCCCATATCACAGAGTGATAGATATTATAGAAAGACACCCCCCTCCCTTTCCCAGGTCAAAAAGTTATATACTGTGCTTAGTGGTAAAATATTCAATTGTGGTACCCACAGATCACAAAATCTATAGAGAAGCTGGTCACACATGATCCCTGCCATATAATGTGCCATTTCCAACAGTCCCAAGTCTAAACGGCCCCCTTTCCTGGACCTGCCTCTTTTCTGTAGCCCGAGCTGACAGTGCTCAGATGGGGCTACAGAAAAGGGGCGATTATAACACTAACCCTTTTTGTATAGCCCCCCACACACCTACAATGTCTCCTTGTCTTTCACTATGAGGTAAAAAAAAATATATCATATATAACTGTTCATAGTTCAAGGTATCTAATTTTACCACAAAAAAACCCTGGGAAAACGTAGTAACTGGAGTATAAGCCTAGATTAGGAAATGCTGGTGATTCTTTTTGTAGTAGCAAAGCCTCCTGTTTTTGTTTTTTGTTTGAAAGCTTTATTGATCCGGCGGTTTTTCCGAATACGTCGGGTTTTCGTTTGGCCACGCCCCCCCGATTTCTGTCGCGCGCATGCCGGCCCCGATGCGCCACAATCCGATCGCGTGCGCCAAAAACCCGGGGCAATTCATGTACAAGCGGCGCAAATCGGAAATATTCGGGTAACACGTCGGGAAAACGCGAATCGGGCCCTTAGTAAATGACCCCCATAGTGTCACACACAGCCCAGATACATAGCGTCACACACAGCCCAGATACATAGTGTCACACACACAGCCCAGATACATAGTGTCACACACAGCCCAGATACATAGTGTCACACACACAGCCCAGATACATAGTGTCACACACACAGCCCAGATACATAGTGTCACACACAGCCCGGGGTTGAAAGATAGGTTTTGATTAATGTTTTCCAACAAGCCCCATGAGGTATATTACAGGGAAGGCTAATTACGTTATCGTGGATTCTTTGCACTAGTAATCCTCATTACCTTGTTTTCTCCCCTTCCCTATAGTGTGTGTTCAATTTCAGTTAAAAAAGGGTAGGAGTAGTAGCACTGTGCTGTGCCAATATATACAGGATAGGAGTAGTAGCACTGTGCTGTGCCAATATATACACGATAGGAGGAGTAGAACTGTGCTGTGCCCATATATACAGGGTAGGGGGTAGGAGTAGTGTGCCCATATATACATGATAGAAGTAGTAGTACTGTGCTGTGTCCATATATACAGGGTAGGAGTAGTAGTACTGAACTGTACACATATATACAGGATAGGAGTAGTAGTACTGTGCCCATATATACAGGATAGGAGTAGTAGTACTGTGCTGTGCCCATATATACACATACCTCCCAACATTTGTGAAAGGGAAAGAGGCGGCACGCGTATCGATCCCCCATAAGCCACACCCCCAATCATGCCCTGGCCACGCCCCAAATTTTTGCCACATTATAATAATAAAAATCATCTCAATTAAAAAAAAAAAAAAAAATCTCCTCTATGGGATTTGAACCTAGAACCTGCAGTGTCCATGTACAATAATGTCACAGTGCCTCAACCAACTGAGCTATGACCTCTGCGATTATCAAAGTTTAGAATTTTGTTAACTAAAAACTATGACTACTGTTACACTGTGACACAGATTTAATGCCTTGGTATATAGAGAGGGATCTTCTCAGAGATTATTGTAATTATTGAGACTATTATTATTATTATTGAGATGATGATTATTATTATTAATAATATTATTGAGATTATTATTATTTTTACTATTATTAATAATCGTCTCCATAATAATAAAAATATTAAAATTTATAATAATAATAATAATCTCAATAATTACAATAATAATCTCTGAGAAGATCCCTCTCTATATATCAGTGCATTAAGTCTGTGTCACTGGGCTTATAGCTCAGTTAGTTAAGGCTCCTGTCTCTGCTGCAGAGGGTCCCAGGTACGAATCTCAGCCCAAAACTTTATTTCATTTAATTCAATAAAGAGCTTGTGTCTGGGGAAGCCCTGGAGACCATATATGGAGAGATGGTGATCTGAGCCTGATGACGTGGTCCCTGCTCTCCGCTAACCCGACACTTCTCTGAAAAGGATTCCCTGCCCGATGTCTGTAGAGGCCATTCTGTACTATCAGTTCAGGCTTTCAAAGTATTTACTCTGCGGACGGGACATGCAGGACCTGGGGGAAAAATCTGTGACAGTCACATAGCTGCCCGTGACGCGGGGCAGAGGTAAGAAAAACGTGACTTTCCCGGCAAAATCGGGACTGTTGGGAGCTATGTATACAGGATAGGAGGAGTAGTACTGTGCTGTGCCCATATATACAGGGTAGGAGTAGTAGTACTGTGATGTGTCCATATATACAGGATAGGAGTAGTAGTAGTGTGCCCATATATACCACTTACATGCACCAGGAAGAAGAAGGTGAACTCCAGGGACCTGAGTGGGGAGCGACACATGCAGGATATTGGGCGGCCGCTTGTAGTGAATCGCGGCACAATCCATGATCGTCGGACATTCTGGATCAGGATCGTGACATGGACTGGTAAGTAAATGATCCCCATTGTCTTATACCCAGTACAGCGCCCTCTTAGGCGAAGGCGAGACATAACACTCGCTATCACTTTTTCCTGTTCTATCGCTTTAATGTATTTACATGCTCAGTAATTTGTGGTCACTTGTGCAGCTGTCAGGTTGACATTAGAGAGGAGCGGAGCGGATACAATAATGGCCTGTGACCCCGTCTTGTTAAGTAACACAGCTGAGCCATCACACATTGGACACGGTGACTGCGGTGACATTGGCCAAGTACAAATAAAGGACTGGGCGAGGAGGCAATAAATCATAGCGGCAGCAGAGACCCCCATCCCCCATCCCCCACCTCCCCGCTCACCAGCGTTCAGTTTATTCAAGGGTAAAAATCATTGTTTTAATCTAAACTACGTCTGGTGTAAAAAGTGGTGACATTATCCCAAATGATAGGGGAGAGGGAGCATGGAAAGATATAAATGTGATTTACAGGACGGAGGCCAAAAACAGCAATAAAGTCCCATTTAATTAGAGTCCTGGTGCCACGCTGGACGTACAGTGCCCCAACATGACCAGAGGTGATTTCACCTCCATGAACCATCGAGATTGAGATTTTTATGCCACGATGGCCGCACCGTGAACAACATTCAGCTTTTATATCGTCATTTTCTGCTCGGCTATTTAACCCAATTCACAAGGCAAATTTCTAGATATTTACCCTCAATGCTCTCAACCTGGAGCTCAAAAACATCTATATGAAAGGGATTCCCCTAGGTCAACTATTATGCCCAAGCGCCTCCTAAAATATCACTTAACATGGCAAACCTAAAACTGGGAAAAATAGACCTTTATTCCAGTATTGCAGCTTCACTGAATACATTGGGGAGTGTCCACACACGGCTGGGCTCTTAGCTCTCTGCAGTAGCGATTGGTCGTGCGACTAAGCCGCACAAAAAGGCGTCTCTTTTTGGGGAACTATATATATATAAAACACGCCCCACCGGGGCTAGCCTTTTCTTGGGGCCTGGAGGCAGCCGGGGACCAGAATACCAGAGTGGCTGGCGGTTGCGGCCTAGGGCACGCTAGTGTCACGGTGCTTGGTATGGGGACCAGAGGGCTGTCCTACAGCCTGCAGCTCTCCAGCAGGTGGTGTGTGCAAGAAATATGGAGGGAGAGGCTGATGCAATATTCAACCCCTGAGGTGTCTGTAGGATGAGTCCCTGGGTGATAGATGGGGAAGCCCGTGATGGTAAGCAGCTCGATCCAGGGATCAGACGGAGGTAAAGTTGTGCAAAGCAACTTACAGTTCTTTATTCAACTTTAAACAGCAGGCAACGACCAAACGGTAGCAGAAGATTTAGCAGGATGGCGAGCTGGTGGGAGATAGCTGGTCTGCAGGAAGGTTGTTCACAGCCTGGTAGTAGCTTCAGGCTAGATGGTGGATCTCTGCTCTGGGGCTTAAGTCTCCTGACTTGCCCTAATGTGTCAGGCAGCTTGCCTTGACACTTCTGCTTCCTGGTATTATGACACTGGCTGGTGTGGCTCGGCAGGGGCTACACTCTGCTCTGCTTTCTGTGCTCCAAGTGTCTCTCACTCTCCTCCTGTGCTCCCGCCCACCAGGGGTTTATATGCTCCCTTGGTCAGGTGGTAGCACCCTCCAATCAGCTTCCAGCTTTCTTTACACTATCACAAGACATATCATTGGACAAGAACATCTCACAGTGTTAACTCTTGCCTTTCCAGGCAGTGGCTAAAGCTGCAATTACAAAGTTCTCCAGTACTTAGAGACCGACTAGAGAGGTGATCAGTCTCCCCAACAGCTCCTGACATGGAGATGGCGCTATTCACAACTGACACCTTGCCTATGCGTTGGCAGGGGCGTTGCATGTATATTTATATCATATATAATAAGGAATCTGTTCAGGAGCCAGAACAGCCGGCTCCTATTAATGAGCTGAGCCTAATGATCCAATTTACTAAAAAGAGCCGGACTGCCCATGACTAGTCTGCAGTGAGGGAATCACAGCAACTACTCTTTGATCTGACTACAAGCTGTAGCAGGATTCTTATTTTATACTAAAGAATGTCTCCCTGCAGAGGGAAGGGGCTGTGAAACTGTCTAGTGCAGAGAGCCAAGAGAAAAGCAGTGTGAGGAAATGCCCCCAATGCACCGAATCCAACTCCAATCCTGAAATATCAATCTATTTTTCACAGTCCTGCTGCTACTACTTATAACTGATGGGTCTGGATTCTGGTAGGTATGGGCTGTGGGTTTGAATCTTTAGAGGAGTTGATCGGGGGGGGGGGGGGGGGGGGGGGCGGTTTGAGCCTGTTTTCTCCTGTATCCCATGTATCCTCCTGGAAGACCTGCACAACTTTCTAAGGTGTAGCAGAAGAGATGCTATATTCCGGGACAGCATTTACACAAAGATAGGGTGAATAAAAGAATAATAATGAATTAGATTTGTAATGTTATTTTAAATAAAAGACAATTAATGAAATAATATGATACATCCCCGCAGAGTGCATCTTGGGATCAGCTATTAGCATGGCCACGCCTCTTCTCCAGTTGTGTTTAATCCCCCATATCACGTCTCCGCAGATACTTAATAAAACGCTGAATCAGTCGGGGAGCGGAAATTTGGGTAAAATTGCATTAGAAGAGAAGTGTCACTAATTCAGTATCATCCGTCACTGTGTATCCGCGGTGTAATCCAAGGATCCCGCAAATGACACTGTCAATGCTAATTCCTTATATTTACTGGAGACGAGGGAATGCGCCTTTCCGCTGTGCGTGAGAGTAAGTGTTATTGGAGATAACATGAAATATTAAATTCTATTTATTTATGACTTATGTTCCTGCCGTCCTGTAGATGTAATGTGCTGTATTGGGTAAAGACGGATGTGGGAAGTGATCACTCAATTTAGGGAAAACATAGATGTTCACTTGTGATTTGGGTGAAGAGTTTGAATGTTCCATTTTTGTGTCTGGGTTTATGAGGTTTCTCTTGTGCTGCACTTATTGTCCTCCATGCACAAACCATCTATGGTCTAATCTACACCTTCAGGTCCTGAATATCAATACATAGGGAGACCTCTCCACTCCAAACACAAAAACCCCTACCATAGTTGTCCAGACTGTCTACTAATCACTCTGGGCTTGGCTACCAACAACCATGGCTGACAGCCGATTTCCCAGGGCGGAGTACATATGTATTACATAGAGAGCTCAAGACTACCAGAATGCTGGGGGTCTGACTGCTGAAGTCAGCACAAGTGAGGACACCCCAGTTTATTCGGTGATATCTTCTCCGAATGCAGTGAGATTGGGGTCAAAGGAGAATACTGCAACCCTTGAAGCTGCATATTTCTCTATAGCCTCAGTTACATGACTATAGACTGACCTACTGCTAATGAGTTCTACACCTGCTCTAAGCTCCTTATTATTTCTGTACTTGTCTGAAAGGAACCTGGATTTGGACTGGGTGATTGTGTGTGGATTTATGGGGGGGGGGGGGGGGGGGGGGGAGGTTTTCTTTGTAATTTTTTTGTATTTTTTAAAAAAAGGGCTAATGATTTCCTTAAATGGAGGAGGGGCTACATCTGGCAGCTTGTGTCATAAATCTCATTGCACAGAGTAAGATTGAAGTAATTACAATACTTTAAATGAAGGAAATTACTGTTGTGCGGAAACTTATGGGCAACTACGTAGTTGCAACTACGACCCTTATAGTTACCCCCCAAATATGCCCTATTCTACACTTCCACCATAACTGGAAAAGAAAGCCACGTTTATCTATTTGCTTAATATCTGCACTGCACCATTCTCTTAGCAGTTATTTCTTAAAAGCCACAACTGAAGTAATAACTGCCTGTAAATAGGAACATTAAAATGTCAATCTTTATTCATTACAATCTTAAAAACTTGGGTCATAAAACATAACCAAAAAGAGCCTCGCACTTGTTCTGTGCAAATACAGGCTTAGGTACCTCCTATAGGCCCAGCTATACATCTACCAACCATCTCCATATGTGCTCGGGTTAGAGGACATATAGGGGCAGATTTACTTACCCGGTCTGTTCGCGATCCAGCGGCGCGTTCTCTGCGCTGGATTCGGGTCCGGCCGGGATTCACTAAGGTAGTTCCTCCGCCGTCCACCAGGTGGCGCTGCTGTGCTGAAGTTCCCCGGAGGCGCGCTGGAATGCCCTGAAATTCACCGGCCTATACCTGGTGAAGGCAAGTGTAATTTTCGCGACACATTTTTTTTCTTAAATGCGGCATTTTTTTCCGAATCCGTCGGGTTTTCGTTCGGCCACGCCCCCCGATTTCCGTCGCTAGCATGCCAGCGCCGATGCGCCACAATCCGATCGCATGTGCCAAAATCCCGGGGCAATTCGGGTAACACGTCGGGAAAACGCGAATCGGGCCCTTAGTAAATGACCCCCGTTGTCTGTCACCTCATTAGTCCCCCTCGTTATGTGACAATGGTGGCTAAATAACAATCGGTCACAAACTTCCAGGGATATCAACCCGTAAGAGGGCCTAGTGAAGTGCTAGACCAGAGCCAATCATAGGGTTTCCCCTCAATTTTATCTCATGGCTTCCATTCTCTTATAGAGCGCCGTGTTACCGTAGTATCAGTGCACACGGCACAGCAGTACACCCAACCTGTTTCCATGGTCGGCCTAGCAGTTCATCAGAGGTATGTAATGGATTATACAGAAGTACGGCATATAAAGATCGGCGCACAGCGTGCCATTTGGCACCGCTAATGTTCTGACTCGTCTTGTTTTATCAATGTGCTATACTGTCTAGGTCAGCGGTGTTATCTATACTGTGCATCAGTTTAAAGCCAGGATGCTCTATATCTCACTACATCCTCTCTATCTGACTCATAATTATTACACATCACATTCGCTGACTAACTAGACAGGACGCCGGCACTAGTCTGGCCGCGCGTGCACGTGGGACTATATATAGACTAAGCTCCGCCCACCGCAGAAGGGTATCGACCAATGGGGCTTCACTTGTCCACCGTCAGTACTCTGTATTGATGACGGACCGAAGATGTCACCAAGGGAGGTGCGCCCCGATCCACCAATAACCTGAGTCATGGTAAAGTATCCACCCACCTGGATCTAGCGACGCGGATAAACAAATGTAACCATGGGACGTTTACATTGTGGATCTGTATGGTAAGTGTCATAAACACGTGAAACCGATTTGGGCTTATTATTAGTATGGGACAGCGAGTTCTAAAAATCCACTTTAACCACCAAGACACTGGTCAGTCTTTGGAGCTGTTGTGCACAAATGATAAGCAAATCAATAAAACAATATTAAAGGTACTTTGAAAATTTTTTGAATTGCATTTAACTTGTAATCCAACTTTGTTAATCCAGATGAAGATTACAGCAGAACCCATCCAGTTGCAGTGACCCCCACAGGTGATGGTTGGTATTACACACTATACATCTTAGTAACTCGTTAGTGGAATTGAGTTTTAGCTTGAATTACAATAAAATAGAACATACAATAAAACGAATATATCGGAAACGATTTCCTTGATGAAAACCTTTTTGGATCCAGTGGAAGAGATAACAGGATAATACTTAGGACTTATTACTATTTCCTTGGTCTAATATTCCATTTTTAGGTTAGAAACCATTGAGTTTGACAAAGCACAGTATGAAGACATTTGTCAGCTCTGACGTGAACTGCGAATAACGTAGCAACGACGAACATAACATATTATAATACTCACATTGATGGTAGCAGGACACATTATTTTGACCAAAAATGTCCCTTTTGTCCCCAGTAAATGAGATCCATGAAGTCAGCAGGACACATGTTCTCAGCTATGTTAATATTTTAACGCGACCAACCTGAGGGTCAGACCAGTACTGTACACACTCCGAGCCCCCATATACCAGGGGACCCCCCTTCCCCCCCTCCCCCGGATACACAAAGGAGATTTACACTTTAAATGCCTCAATATTTAAACAACTTTTCCAAATCTGGTTATGAATGATCTAAGAGGGTGACAGCAGGGACATGAATTATAGACGTGTGGACTCCACACACCATTCATATAGAAGGGAGATGTCAGCAGTTTATGCTGTTAAAACGACACTATAAGAAATTATGAATCTTCTTATATCGTATCCATCTATTAGGCCGAGTACTGGTGGACACACATGCTCAGTGTCTCTCTTCCTATATCCAGGCCTCTGTATAGTTCTATTCATTGTGGAGCAGCCAATAGAAATAGCTTCTAGCCCTGCTTGTCAGGACAGGAGCAGAGACTATGCAGTAGACGGTTGTATAGATATGGAAACTACTTCTATAGAGCAGGTAAGAAGAAACTATATTGTCAGCTACCAGATGGGGAAGTAGACTGATTTTGCCCTATTTCTATCACAATACAGAAGACATTTATATGTAGAGACCAACTTCACGGACAGTGTAGAAAATCATAAACATCATGGCCTACTCAATGACCAGACACGCCTGAAAAACATTTGGGGAGATTTATTAGTAGTTCCTGAGAGCAGAACTGTTCTAGTTGACCATGGTAACCAATCAGAGCTCAGCTTTCATTTTTCCCACAACTTTAAGCTGAGCTCTGATTGGTTTCTATGGACAACTAGAACAGTTGGCCCTGATAAATCTCTCCATAGTCCATATACATTATAATTTCTTATTAATACGAAGCAAAGATCTACTTGATATCAATCACCATATCAATAATATCATCAATGGCGCAAGTCTGTGCCGAGCCCCCGACTAGAATGTATGATTTATAGTAATAGTCTTCTTATATGGCCGAGTGACCCTCTGCACCCCCGCAAGTTACGCCCCTGCTTCCAATCCACCAACAGAGGACCAATAAGCATGACTTATTGGTGCCCCACTCCACTAGCATCACTGTTCTCCGTACACATTCAGCAGAACGTTATACAATGTATAGACCGACCTTCCAGCGCCTCGGAATCCAAGGTTTCACCGAGTCTTTGTAGAAGCTTTGCCCGTGCCGCGTTCTTCTTGTGTTTCTTGCCTTCGTAGTGTTGCTGAGCCATCATGGGGTTATTAAACCAAGCTCGGCAGAGGTCACAGAATTTCCGGGACTCGCTGCCAATGTTGATGCTCCATATAGTGTCTTCTTCTTGGATGGTCACCTCTGTGGGATCTGGATTTTCTTGAACGGGTTCTTTGGAAGAGAAGAATAGTAGACGTTAAGAGTTGTATTTGGTCTATACTGTAAAAATGGTTTTACATGGCAGGATATTTACTTTCTGAGGGAGTGTCCTCACAATGATGTACTATTAGTTATCAGCATTGAGCTGCTCCACAGAACCTCCATCTGCTCTGAGTAACAGCTGTAGCTGGCTTCCTGATAAAAAAAAAAAACTACAGATGTTACTCAGAGTAACAGGGTAGGGGCTACAGACAGTTCAGAGCACAGCAGTGTGAGGACACGCCCCCAGTGTACTTTGACAAGTTGTAATTCTGTGATAGAAATACAATTTTCACAGTCCTGCTGCTACTAACAACATACACAATGATCTGATTAAATATCTCTCCAGGGACAATACCAAATTCTGTCTACATAGAAATAAGAGCACAGTAGTGTGAAGACAAGCCCACAGCGCACTTGCAAAGCTGCAATCAATTTTAGAATATAAATCCATATTTCATAGCTCTGCTGCTACAAAACATCAGAAATAATAGGTCTGATTACTTATCTCTTCCAGGGACAATAACTAGCACGGTCTGCAGAGAGATAAATGCACAGCAGTGTGAGGACATGCTTCCAGAAGCTACCATGCTGGAATAGAAATCCATTTTTCACAGTCCTGCTGCTACTAACCAACACAAATGTCTGCTTACACATCAATCCAGAGACAATACATCATCAAACCTGCTGACAGTTTCCTTTTAAAATGATGGCTCTATCAAATCCACTGGTCTTCATAGTGGCTTCATCAGGCTGATAGGGATGACATCAATACGGTGTGATCTCTCGTTCCCTGTTGTTGCTGAGGACTGAATGTCATGATGAGAGATTTTACCTCCGCTCATTGCCAGCTCATACACAGAACCAATATGTGAATTGAATTTGAAGCTCTCTGCCAAATTTTTGCAAATGCTTTTTTAAGTACTGTCCCTATTCTGCCGCCAACTCATCCATTGCCTTGTGAATAAATGATGATTTACATGGACATCATCGGCCTCGTCCCTCCTCCTCACAAGGTCAGTACAAAACAAAGCATGACGAGGGGGGGTCCGGTGTACTGCCCCATCCAGTATATGAGTATCTCAGGTACGTTTGTTTGGTAGATGTCTCACATCTGGTGTGAAGAGACACTATTTTTAAGTGCCATGATCTGCTTTTGAACCCCTCATGCTGCCCCCATCTTGCTGCTGTGCTGCAGCCTGAGGCAAGAGGCTCAACTTGCCTCATGGTAGGTGAACCACTGCTCTCGTAATATCACCAATCCACAAATGCAGAGTTTGGCAAGTGCCAGTGTGCGATTGTGCACACAGAGCCATTAATAGGACCGGACTGTCTATGTGTCGGAAGCCAATATAATCAGCCCCCTGTAGTCACACCTGCCCCTGTATATAGTGCATGTCTCTGCTGTGATACAATGGGCAGTTACCATTAGATTACTGTTATCTGTGCTCTATATATGAGATTAGCAGGGAACACGTGTGTTATGCCCTCAACCCCATAATAATAAATAAAATAAAATTAGAGGTATCTGCCCCGGGCCATCTCTGTGGGGGGCATCTAGGGCTGGCGTCTGTATGCCCCGGCCCACTCTTCTGGGAGTCTGAGGCTGGCGTCAGCCCCGAACTGCTCTGTGTTGGGCATCTATGGCTGGTGTCAGCTCTGGTCTGCTCTGTGAGGGTTCTGGGGCTGGTGTCCTCCTTCACCTGCTCTGTAGGGGGTCTGAGGCCGGCCTCAGCCCTGGCCCACTTTGTGCAGGGTCTGGGGCCAGCGTCAGCCTTGACTCGCTATGTGTGGGGTCTGGGGCCAGCATCAGCCTTGACTCGCTATGTGTGGGGTCTGGGGCCAGCATCAGCCTTGACCCTCTCTGTAGGGAGTCTGAGGCCGGGGGGTCTGGGGCTAACCTCAGTCCTGGCCCGTTCTGTCGGAGGTCTGGGGCTAACCTCAGTCCTGGCCCGCTCTGTGGGGGGTCTGGGGCTAACCTCAGTCCTGTCCCGCTCTGTGGGGGGTCTGGGGCTAACCTCTGCCCTGACCCGCTCTGTGGGGGGTCTGGGGCTAACCTCAGCCCTGGCCCGCTCTGTGGGAGGTCTGGGGCTAACCACAGCCCTGGCCCGCTCTGTGGGGGGTCTGGGGCTAACCTCAGCCCTGGCCCGCTCTGTGCGGTTCTGGGGCTAACCTCAGTCCTGCCCCACTCTCTGAGGAATCTGGGGCCACTGTCAGCCTTGACCTGCTCTGTGGGAAGCCCAGTCCAGTCTTATTAAATTAATGATGTAATATTAGTAGAAATGTCCCAAGTGACTACTTAAGCACTCCTCATACTTTCATACTCCTCCTTGGCTAAAAATACTCCTTAATAATGGTGGGAGGAGCATCATTACCCTTCTGGCCACATCCATCCCGTGGGATGAGATACTTTGTGATGACCAACGCTGCCATGGCAAATCCTCAGACAGGCCAATCAGAAAATAGTCTTCAGCAGTAAGTACATGGCGGACACGGAGGCATTTATCTTCTCCAGAAAGATTCCGGGATAAATGTAATATTAATGCTCCCGGGCCTGGAAATCTTACAATCCATCTCATCTCCAGTTCAGAGATTTCCATTAAGTAAATCTCTTTCATCCGCCTCTCGGAGGATCGCGGTGATTATTTATGACTAGATGCACAGACCACAAAGTGAAGCTGCCAGGATCCCCAGCACAGACAGACGAAAGGGAAATCTCTGCTTTCTTCTCCCCGGTAGTGAAATCCCACATGTCCTGGTACCTTTATGCCTTTTAATATGCAGAATATTATTCCTTTTTTAGCAGACGAGCGACTTTTAGTTCCTCTTGTAAGTTGATGAATGCACCTAAGATCAATAAAGAAGATCGCTCACCAGGGAGCTACCTCATAAGTTATTTAGGCCCAGTCAGAATTGGGGAGCTACCTCATAATGTGTAGGTCCAGTCAGCACCAGGGAACTACCCCATTTATTATCCAAATGCAGTTAGTACTAAGGAAGTACCTCATATATCAGTGGTGGCGAACCTATGGCACGGGTGCCAGAGGTGGCACTCAGAGCCCTTTCTGTGGGCACCCAGGCCTTCACCCCAGCACCAGCTGCCAGGACTACACGAGAAGGTGTGGATAGAGATGGATTATCGTTGGAGCTCCTGCTCTGGGTCCCCTGATTCTTCTTCTTCACTGGACCCTGGAAGGAAGCTATAATTCAAATTTCTCCATCTTCTTTCTATTGTATTGGTGTCCTCAGGACGTCAATACGATTGAAACTTGTGAAACAGCTGGGATCAATAGGTTACTACCGAAATTGTCATGTTGTCACTTTGCGACATAAAAGTAGGTTTTGTTTGTAGGTTGGGCACTCTGTCTCTAAAAGGTTTGCCTTCACTGATCTAAGGTATACAAAGGATGACCCATTCTGGGCAGTAGATTATAAAAGGGGGGGGGGGGGTTAAGAACCAGAAATGTGGGACTGTTCCCAGTTCCTATTCTCATCTATTCTTCACTGTTCTTCACATCTGATAACTTGTCGGGAGATAATATACGCGCGGAGCAGTGAAGAATAGATTGCAGATGTTTGCATACATCTGATCACTTATCAGAAGACATTCTTTTTCAATTAAATAACACATTTTATTCCCGAACCATGGTCCCTTTGAAAAATGCTTGAGTCTCCCATTGACTTCAATGGGGCTCGTTATTCGAGACGAGCACTCGAGCATCTGGAAAAGTTCGTCTCGAATAACGAGCACCCGAGCATTTTAGTGCTCGCTCATCTCTAGTTACTACCGAAATTGTCGTGTTGTCACTTTGCGACATAAAAGTAGGTTTTGTTTGTAGGTTGGGCACTCTGTCTCTAAAAGGTTTGCCTTCACTGTCATATGTTATTTAGGGCCAGTGAGAACTGGGGAATTACCTCATATTATGTGAGTCCAGTCAGAACCAGCGAAGTACCAAATATATTATTCCGATCCAGTTAGAACTGAGAAAATGCCTCATAAGTTATTAAGGACCAGTCGGAATCAGGGAGCTACCTCATAATGTGCAGGTCCAGTCAGAACCATATTGATTAGGTGCAGTCACAGCTAGGGAATCTATCTCATATCTTTAGGACCAGTCATAACCGGGCAGCTACCTCATTTATTATTAGACCTAAGGTACTAATCAAGGGGGCCAATTTTTCAAAAATCAGGGAACCCTTTTAAAAAGAGGAACCACCTCTCCTCCCGATTTATTGGTTTTGGTAAATATTTACGTTCCCCATTAAATAACAATACATTTTCTCTTCCCAAAACGCCTAACGTCATCGGTCACAGATTTTTGAGTAACTTCTTTTTTCTTCATTTAAACAATTTTTTGTCTAAGATCAGTGCTGATGTTAATAAGATGTAAAATAAAATAAAGTCAAATAGTGAGATAGCCCTGTCCTGATGGGCACACGTTGTGTATTATCTCTGTACTGTGACAATCGCGTGTTATTATCTCTGTCTGTGTACATCACTGTGTGTGTTATCCCTGTAACTGTGCACACGTGTGGTATTATCTCTGTACTGTGACATCCACTGTGTTATTATCCCTGGACTGGGTGCATCACTTTGTTATTATCCCTGTACTGTGACTGACTTGGTGTATTATCCCCCTGTACTGTGACTCACTGTGTGTAATTAGCCCTGTACTGTGACAAATCGCTAGTTGTAATTATCTCTGTACTGGTGAACAATCGCTTTGTGTATTATCTCTGTACTGTGGACATCACTGTGTGTGTTAATATTCCCTGTAATGGCTGTCCAAAATCACACTTGGTGTTTATTAATCTAAAAATCTAATCTCTGTACTTACGTGACAATCATTATTGTGTGTATAATCCTCAAAATCCATCCCCTGTATACTGTGACAATCACTGTGTGTTATTATTATCTCTGTATGTTAACATACTGTGGGTATTATCCCTTACTTTGACAATCACTGTTTTATTAGCCCTGTACTGGGTGACGCAATCACTGTGTGTATTTCCCTGTACGTGCATGACTGTGTGTATTATCCCCTGTACTTGACAAATCACTGTGTGTATTATTAAACCTGACTGACATCCGAATCGCACTGTTGTGTAGATAATCGCCCTGCACTGTGACATCACTGTTGTATTATCCCTGTCCTGTGACAACCATCAACTAGTGTGTTTATATATAAATACCGTCTGTGGACATCACCACTGTGTGTATTAATCCCTGTACTGTGACATCACTGTTTGTATTATACCTTGCCCTTGACACACTGTGTGTTATTATAACCTGTACTGGTGACAATCACTGTGTGTATTTATCTCTGGGCTGTGACAAGAAGCACTGTGTGTTTATATCTCCCTTTTACTGTGACTGAATCACTGTGTGTATTAAATAGATTATCCCCTGTACTGTGAACATCACTTTGTTTATTATCCCTGTCTTGACAATGACTGTGTGTATGAACCCTGTCCCTGTGACATCACTGTGTGTATGATCCCTTGCCTTGTGACAATCACTGTGTTATTATCTCTCCTAACTGTGACATCACTTGTGTAGTATCTCTGTCACTGTGACATCACTGTGTGTAATCATATCCTCCCTGTACTGTGACATCACTAGTGTGGTATTATATCCCTGTACTTTGACATCACTGTGTGTATTAATCATCCCTGTACTGTGACAATCAATCGCTGGTGTGTATCTCTCTGTACTAGTGACAAACCCCATGCTGTGATTTCATGCTCTTTCTCCTGTCCTGTGCCCTCCCTGTTTGTGTTCCCCTCCCTTCCCTGTTTCCCTCCCTGTGTGTTTTCCCTCTCTCTTTCCAGTGCCCTCCTTTTGGATTCTTCTCCCCCCTGTAACGTGACAATCATTGTGTGTATTTAATCTCTGTCTGGGCAACACGGTGTGTATTATCTCTGTACTGGGACAAAGCGCTGTGGGGATTATCTCTGTACTGTGACATCGCGTGTGTAATATCTCCGTACTGTGACTCACTGCTGGTGTTTATCCACTGATCTGTGACATCACTGTGTGTGTTTATCCCTGGTACTGTGAACATCACTGGTGTAATTAATCTCTGTACTGTGGACATCCTGTGTGTATTACTCCATAATCCCTGTCCTTTGACTCACGGTGTGTATTATCCCTGTAACTCTGGGTGACATGACTGTGGTGTATTTATTCCCTGTACTGACATGACGTGTGTGTATTAAATCCCTGTAACTGTGACATCATGTGGTGTATTATACCTGTACTGTGACATCACTGTGTGTTATTATCCCTCACGTGACATCACTGTGTGTATTATCTCCCTGTCCTGTAGACATCACGGTTGTATATAACCTGTACTTTGAACATCACCCTGTGTGTATTATCCCTTACTTGTTGACATCACTGTTGTATATCCCTGCCCTGTGCATCACTGTGTGTATTATAACCTGTTACGTGACATCCTGTGTGTATTATCTCTGGTGTGCTGTGACATCACTGTGTGTATTATCCCTTTACCTGTGACATCACTGTGTGTATATCCCGTTGTGACATCACTTGTTGTATTATCCTGTACTGGACATCACTGTGTGTATGAACCCTGTCCTGTGGACATCACTGTGTGTAAAGTGATCCCCCCCTGCCTGTGACATCACTGTGTTTCTTATCTCTTCTAACGTGACATTCACTGTGTGTATGATCCCTGTCCTGTGACATCACTGTGTGTATATCCTGTCCTGTGACGATCACTGTGTGTATTATCTCTCTACTGTACTTACTGTGTGTATGATCCCTTCCTGTGACATCACTGTGTGTATTATCTCTGTACTGTGACAAATCACGTCTGTGTGTATTATCCCTGTCCTGTGACATCACTGTGTGTATTATCCCTGTCCTGTGCTCACTGTGGGGCCATTAATCCCGTAACCTGTCCATCACTGTGTGTATTATCCCCCTTACTGTGACATCACTGTGTTATACCCTGGGTACTGTGACATGACTGTGTTTATTATGATCCCTTACTCGTACATCACTCTGTGTGGATTATCCTGTACTGTGACATCACTTTGTGTAGTATCCGTTCCCTTCACTGGGACTCACTGTTGTATTATCCCTGTCCTGTGACATCACGTGTGTATTATCCTGTAGCTGACACACGTGTGTAATTATCCCTGTAACTGTGACATCACTGTGTGTTATATCCCTGCATGGACATCACTTGTGTGTATTATCCCTGTACTGGTAACATCACTGTGTGTATTATCCTGTACTGTGACATCACTGTGTGTATTATCCTCCCTGTACTGTGACATCACTGGTGTGTAAGACCCTGTCATGTTACATCACTGTGTGTAATGATCCCTGCCTGTGACATCACTGTGTTATTATCTCTCTAACTGTGACATCACTGTGTGTATGATCCCTGTCCTTGTGACATCACTGTGTGTATGATCCCTGTCCTGTGACAATCACTGTGTGGTATTATGATCTCTCTACTGTTACATCACTGTGTGTATGGATCCCTGTCGGTGACATCACTGTGTGTATTATCTCTGTCTGTGACATCAACTGTGTGTATTATCCCTGCACTGTGACATACTGTGTGTATGTAAGCCCCTGTACGTGACATGACGTGTGTATTTCCCTGTACTTGTGACATCACGGTGGTGTGAATTATCCCATGGACTTTGTGACAACATCGCGTGTGTAAATTAACCATCTGTACTGTGACTCCTGGTGTACCTTATCTCTGTACTTGACTCACTGTGTGTGTTTATCCCCTGTACTGTGACATCACTGTGTTTTTAAATCTCGTACGTGTGACATCATTGGTTGTATTATCCCCTTTGCTGTGACATCATTTGTGTGTATTAGCCATCTCTGACTGTGACATCATTGTTGTCTTATCTCTGTACTAACTGTGGAAATCCGCTGTGTGTATTCTCCTCTGTACTGTGACTCACTGTGTGTGGTTATCCTGTCTGTGCACACTGTGTGTATTATCTCTGTACTGTTGAACAAATCACTGTTGCTATATCCCTGGCTGTGACATCACTGTGTGTATTAATCTCTGTACTGGGACATTACTGCTGTGTGTATTAGCCCTGGACTGTGGCATCACTGTGTGTTTATATCCCTGTACTTTGACATGACTGTGGTGTGTATTATCCCCCTGTACGGTGACATCACTTGTGTATTATCCCTGTACTGTGACATCACTGTGTTATTTATACCCTGTCACTGTGACATGACTGTGTTAATTATCCCTGTACTGTACATCCCCCACTGTGTGTATTATTCCTGCACTGTGACCTCACTGTGTGTATTATCCCTGTCCTTTACATCACGTGTGTATATATATACCTTACTGTGACGTCACTGTGTGTATTAATCATCCCTTACTGTGACAATCACTGTGGTATTATACCTCTGCCCGTGACATCACTGTGTGTATATACCTGTACTGTGACAACACTTGGTGTATTATCTCTGTTCTGTGCCGCACTGTGGTATTATCATCCCTTACTGTTCTCACTGTTGTTTATCCCTGTACTGTGACTCACTGTTGTGTATAAAATCCCTGTAACTTGAATCACTGTGTGTAATGAACCCGCCCTGTGACATCACTGTGTGTATGATCCCTGTACTGTGACATACTGTTGTAATTATCTCTCTACTGTGACCTCACTGGTGTGTATGATCCCCTGTCCTGTGACAATCACTGTGTGTTAATGATCCCTGTCCTGTGACATCACTGTGTGTAATTCTCTCTCTACTGTGACATTACTGTTGTATGATCCCCTGTCCTGTGGACAATCATTGTGTGTATTATCTCTGTACTGTGACTCACTGTGTGTATTACTCCCTGTCCTGTACAGCACTGTGGGTATTAATCCCTGTCCTGTGCTCAATCACTGTGTGCATATCCCTGTACTGTGACATCACTACTGTGTTATTATCCCTGACTGTGACATCACTGTGTTAATTATCCCTGTACTGTGACATGCTGTGTGTATTATAATCCCTGTAACTGTACATCACTGTGTGTATTAATAACCTGTACTGTGTACATCACTGTGTGTATTAATCCCTGCACTGGGACAATCACGTGGTGTTTAATCAAAGTCCCTGTCCTGTGACATCATCACGGTGTGTATTATACCTGTACTGGGACTTCCTCTGTGTGTATTAATCCCTGTACTCTGTGACACACTGTGTGTATTATCCCTGCACTGGGACATCACTGTGTGTAATTATCCCCTGTACTTGACAAATCACTTGTGTTTTAAATCCCTGTACTGTGCATCACTGGTGTGTATTATCCCTGTAACTGTGACATCACTGTGGTGTATTAACCCTGTCCTGTGCATCACTTGTGGTGTATGATCCCTGTCCTGTGACATCACTGTGTGTATTAATCTCTCTAGTGTGACATCACTGTGTGTTATGATCCCTGTCCTGTGACATCACTGTTTATGATCCCTGTCCCTGTTACATCAGTGTGTATTATCTTCTCTAACTGTGACAGATCATGTGTGTATTATCCCTTCCCCTGTGACATCACTGGTGTGTATTATCTCTGTACGTGGTGACCATCACTGGTGTATTATCCCTGTACTGTGACATGACGTGTGTATTATCCCTTAACTGTGACATGACTGTGTGTAGTAATCCCCACTGTACTGTGAATCACTGTGGTGTATTAATTATCCCTGTACTGTGACATCACTGTGTGTATTATCACTGTACCTGTGACATCACTGTGTGTTTATCCTGTACTGTGACATGACTGTGTGTATTATCATGCCCTTACGTGACTCACTGTGTTATTATCCTGCACTGTGACATCACTGTGTGGATTATTCCCTGTCCTGGTGGACATCAACTGTGTGGATTATACCTGTACTGTGACACAATCACTGTGTGTATTATCCCTGTACTTGTACATCACTGTGTGGTATATAAATACCTCTGCCCTGTGACATCACTGTGTGTAGTATACCTGTCCGTGACACACTGTGTGTATTATCTCTTTGCTGGACTCACTGTGTGGTATTATCCCTGTACTGTACACACGTGTTATTATCCCTGTACTGTGACAATCACTTTTGTGTATTATCCCTTTACTGTGACAATGCATGTGGTATGAACCTGTCCTTACTCACGTGTGTATGACCCTGTACTGTGACTTCACTGTGTGTATTATCTCTCTAACTGGACATCACTGTGTGTATGATCCCTGTCCTGTGACATCACTGTGTGTATGATCCCTGTCCTGTGACAATCACTGGTGTGTATTATCTCTCTACTGTGACATTACTGTGTGTATGATCCCTGTCCTGTGACATCACTGTGTGTATGATCTCTGTACTGTGACATCACTGTGTGTATTATCCCTGTCCCTGTACACACGTGTGTATTACCTCGACCTGTCTGTGACATCACTTGTGCAGATCCCTGTACTGTGACATCACTGGTGTGTATTATCCCATGTCCTTGACATCACTGTGTGTGTTCCTCTATTCCTTGGGGTATACATATCAGACCTTTGTTTTTTGCCTTTGGGTTGTACCTGGGGATCTAACCATACATATTGTCATAACAATGGGAGTCTATAGGAATAATAGTTATTAATAGTTAAAGTCATCCGTAATGGTAATGGTCACGTGTGGTCACTTAACCGTAATCCCCTGGTAAGAACTACTCTTATGTGTGAAGTACAATCTGACTTACATTTTGGAATTAATCAATCCTACTAAATTCTAATCCTTACTTTGAGTTTTAGAGCCCTGACCTATTTTCTGCCATTGATCAGAGTGCGGGGAGATTTTAAGGCTTCTTCTGGATGTTTTGGTGCCCCTAAGTTTTCAGGGATTATGGCCTGTAATGAAGTGTAGGCTCGGCATTGACCCCTAATGATTGGGCGGGTATAAGCCTTCCCAGAGGAGACTCTGATCCATACCGATAAATATCACATATATATCAACCATACATACCCTAGAACCTCCTTATTAAGTCCTGATACATCCCCTTAAAGGGGTTGGTAAAGGAATTCTAGGTTTTGGCTCGTCCGTTGCACTTAGGTTGTATGCGGGGCGGGCCACTGGCTGATGAGATATTTGATGGTCTCCCACAGATTGGACTCAGATATACACCAGTTCTTGGCCCATTATGTCAAAATGTCTAACTTGAACATAATGCCCATTATATGTGTTTTAGAGCGCACCTTACTGATTGAGAGAGCTCGGTGTATGCTCGATCGACCTATGGGGGCGCTGTATGACATTGGATGTTTCACTACAATTGACTAAAAAGTATTGTTCAAGCCATCACGCCCAATTTCATTCATTCCCTGAACTCTCACAGGAGCGCCAATAGCCTCAACTCACGAATCGTGGGGGCATGAGAAGGGAGCTCTGAGACCCACTGCAATGTACCCTAACTATTTAAATAATTAAATTTGGGGCCCTCTCATTGAATGTGTGACACTTCTAACTCCTCCCCTAGCTCCACCACCCCTGAGGAACTGTCTGTTACTAATTAAGCTGTGCTCTCATTATGCTGTCAAGTATAAATCCAAATCCCATCCCCCAAGATCCGGATATTTGAGTGTGTCCTGCTGTGTTTATTCCGAAAACAGATGAGCCTGCAAACCTGTAGATGTGATCTCATTGAAAGGGGCCCTTAAGCCTACATGGTTATTAAAATCAGTAATCCATGGAAATATAGAGACTTTGTAACTCAGAATAAATGCTATCCTTCTCCATTACCAGCTGCCCCTGTCTCCTATTACAAAAACCGCATGTTGTGCTACTGCTAACTCCTTGTCTCTTTTAGCTCCGCCCCTGAGGACTAGATCTATCACTAAATAGACTGCAACTCTCCCAGTTTTGCCGTCAATATACCCCCCCCCCAAAAAAATCCTGTTATTTGTAGTGTAGTCCTGCTGATCACACAAAGACAATGAACAATGACCTGCAAGAAACCTGTTTGATGTTATTTTTACAGAAAACTGCCCATGAGCCTAAGAACGTTTTTAAATTAATAATCCTTGGAAAGTATTTGACACTTTGTACTATCTTCTCAAGTAAAATGCTTTCTTTCCTCCCCTTCTCTTCCTATTTTAAAGAACATAAATGTGTGCTGCTGCGTACTACTACTTGTCTCTTTTAACTCCGCCCCTGAGGAACTATTTGATTAATGCTTTCCTTTCCCCCACAAATAATCTTATCATTTGAGTGTAGTCCCTGCTCATAGAGACACTCGACAATAAGGCAGATGAACCTGCACAACCGGTTGAATGTATCTCACAGATGTAGGTAGCTCTCATTTGTGGTGTCAGATTACATCGAAGTCTATGAGTAGAAGAGGGGGAAGTAGTGAGTCACAGCAGCTGGGATCTCCACCCAGAAATCAGGAAACTGCAGACAGATCCACACAATGACCACAAACCATGTCCTACCCATTTACACCCACGGACCGCCAAATTTTATTTAAAGTGGGTTCCTTAAAGTTTAACACACAAGTTCTTAGTTCTTGGTACTTCCAGACATTAAACTTTATGTCCAGCCCGATTTCATTTCTGTAAAGGATAGAGTCAGATAAGCATATCCATTCTGTCCCGTAGACCTGTTTTCACATGAGCTGATTGAATGTTCCTCTGAGAACATAATCTTCCCCTAGTAGAAGCCGGCTTGACTTGGGCGGCGTGCTCGCTTAAGGACGCGCGTGGCCAGGACGGCAAAGCTTTCATGTTCTTTCTTTGTAGGATAATGGGAAACTGTGAGCCCGGAGAGAAATGTCCCTTTCTGTATTTTCTCTTCTCTTCTGTACTTGCAGCTTACCCCCGCAACAAAGAGACAATCACAGATCTCCCAAGCCAGATCTGCCCGCCGGCCCCCAGTACCTGAAAAGTAACGAAAGATCACTGCGGTCAGCAGAGTCTATTCATATGACGGATGTCGGGGCTTATTACTGCAATGTCATGTCCCAATGAAGTGAGCAGAACTTCAAGTGGAAATCCACTACTAAAACGTTACCCCCTACCCACCAACCACCCCCCGGCTGCAATCTCCATGGAATGACTTGTAAAGCTCTTCCCTTTACTTTCTGATCCGAATGTTGTGATCTGTTCTGCCTCCGGTCCACACCCAAAGCTGCCACTAAGTGCAGATGAATTGGAGGCAGTGCAATTGGTGGGAACTTTTTGATGGAAATGAAATATTTTTCAGTTGTAATAATTGTTTTCCAGATACGGTCGTTTAACATGGAGATTTCTGGTTACAATCCAACGTAACAGATCTCACTCCACGGCTGAGGGTCCTGCTAGTTGTGTCCTCCTCTGGACCACTGCTTGTTATAATAACTCCATGAACCGTCCGGGAAGCAGTAGGGTTTGTAGGGTGGCGTCATGCCTACAATTCTGATTGTGACCATCCCAGAATAGCCTAAGCCAGCAAGTGACCTCCAAACCCCAAGTTTTTAAAATGGGCAAAACGAATTTGTCAAGGCAGTTGTTAGTAAAAGAGATTTAAGATTCAGAACTTTTTGGGTATAATTGTAGAGAACCTACATCCAAGTCCTGCTGCTACTATTAACAACTGAGGGCATATCCTCACACTGCCTGTGCTCTTAGCTCTCTGCCGACATTGGAGGCTTATTTACTAAGGGTCCCACGCCCGCATTTCTTTGTGGTTTTCCGACTTTCGTGGATCGTCGTGCGATTCGCACGTCGTCGTATTTTGCGGAATCGCGCCTGGCTTCATCCACACAATTGGGGGGGGGGGCAGAATGCAGATGTGACTCGGGGACCTGAGCGGGGAAGTTGACACATGCAGGATTAATCGGGGGCGCAGGATCTTAGTGACCTCCCGCACAGCCATTCTCCTGACAATGCCTTCTGACCAGGAAGAAGAAGTTGAACTCCGGGGACCTGAGCCGGGGGGGGGAGGAAGCGCACATACAGGATAACGGCGCAGGATACTTAGTGACTCCCCCGCACAGCGCATTATACACGACAATGCCTTACATGCACCAGGAAGAAGAAGTGAACTCCGGGACTCTGATCGGGGACGCACCACATGCAGGATTCGGTGCAGGAGCTTAGGAATCCCCAACCAAAGGCGTATTTACACGACAATGCACTTACATGCCCAGGAAGAAGAAGGTGAACCCGGGGACCTAGCAGGGAAAGCACACAGGCAGGATATATCGTGCGCAGGATCTAGTGACTCCCCACACACACATTATCACGGACAATCACTTACATCCACCGGGAAAAAGAAGGTGAACTCCTGGGACCTAAGCTGGGAAGCTACACATGGCAGATATCGGGGCAGTATCTAAGTGACACTCCCCGCACAGCCAATTAATACACGACAATCACTTACTGCACAGGAAAGAAGGTGAACTCCCAGGGACCTGAGTGGTGGAATCGGCACACTTGCAGAATAATCGTAGCGGCACGATCTTGGACCCCGCACAGCGCTATACACGGACATGCCTTACATTTGCACCAGGAAGAAGAGGTGAACTCCGGGACCTGAGCGGGGAAGCGACACTTGCAGGATAATCGGCGACCGCACGATCTTGTGACTTCCCCCCCGAGCCATTAATCACGAGCCACATGCCTTACAATGCCACCAGAAGAAAGAAGGTGAACTCGGGGACCTGAGCGGGAAGCGACCCATGCAGGATATCGGGCGCAGGAATCTTAGGTGACTCCCGCAACACAGCGCATTATACAGGACAATGCACTTACTATGCACCATGAAAGGAGAATGTGAACTCCGGGGACCTGGCGGGAACGCAGCATCAGATAATCAGGGGCAAGGATCTTAGTGACTTTCCCCGCACGCGCAATTAATACACAGGACAATGCACTTACATGACACCAGGAAGAAGAAGGTGACTCCAGGGAACCTGAGCGGGGAAGAACACATCAGGATATCATGCGGCGCACGATCTTAGGTACTCCCCTCACAGTGGCATTATACCACGGAAATGCACTTACAGCACCAGGTAGAAAAGTGAACTCCGGGACCCTGATCGGGGAAGC
The DNA here is from genome assembly GCA_019512145.1 of Engystomops pustulosus. Classification (NCBI taxonomy): domain Eukaryota; kingdom Metazoa; phylum Chordata; class Amphibia; order Anura; family Leptodactylidae; genus Engystomops; species Engystomops pustulosus. The sequence continues at coordinate 480,661 of CM033651.1, read as the reverse complement.
TCACATGCAGGATATCGTTAGCGCTGATCTAGTGTACTCTCTCGCACAGACTGCGCATTATACATCGACAATGCATCTTACCACTGCACCGGAAGAAGAAGGTGAACTCCAGGACTGAGCGTGGAGCGAACACATGCAGGATAGTCGGGGCCGATCTAGTGCTCCCCACAACATTCCGACCATTATACACGGACAATCTCACTTACATGCACCAGTGAGAAGAAGGTGACACTCCGGGGACCTTGAGCGGGAAGCGACACACATGCAGGATATCGGTGCATCATCTATTGACTCCCGCACCAGCGCATTAGCACGGACAATCTACATAAGCCAGGAAGAAAGGTTAACTCACGGGACCTGAAGCGCGAGCAAGGACACATGCAGTGATGTCGGGCCAGATCTTAGTGAATCCTGCAGCGCTATATCCAGACAATGCACGTACATGCACCAGGACGAAGGAGTTAACTCCTCCGGTGAACCTGAAGCGGGTGTAAAACCTCAGGATATCGCGCAAGCGATCTTGAGTTACCCCCACGTGCATTAATAACCTGGCCATGCACTTACATGCACCATGAAGAAGAAGGTGAAGCTCCGGGACCTGACGTTGAAGTGACACATGCAGGTATCGGGCGCAGGATGTTAGTGACTCCCCGCACATCAATTTATACACAACCATGCACTTACATGCACCAGAAGAAGACGGTTAACTCCCCGGGGCCTGAGTCGGGGAAGCGACACATGCAGGATTCTGACGCACGATCTTAGTGACTCCCCGCACAGCGTCATTATACAAACACGGACAATGCACTACAAATTCACAGAAAGAACGAGGTGAACTCCGTGACCTGAGCGGGAAGCGACACTTCAGGATATCGGAGTGGATGATAATTAGTGACTTCCCGCACAGCGCTATACACGACTATGCACTTAAATGCAGAAAAACGCAGGAAAGAAGGTGAACTCCTGAACTGAGCGGGAAGCGACACAGGCAGGATATCGGGCGCGCAATGAATCTTAGTGCTCCCTCCCCGCAACACGCATTGTCACACGACATGCACTTACATGCACCAGAAGAAGAAGTGAACTCCCGGGGACCCTGAGCGTGAATCAGCACTGCAGGATATGGGTGCAGATCTTGTGACTCCCCGCACAGCGCATTTACACGCCAATGCCATTACTAACAGGAAGAAGAATGTGAAACTCCAGGGACCTGACGGGGAAGCGACACATCATGCTATCGGACTCCCATCTTAGGGAACTCCCCGCACAGGGCTGATTATACACGGACAATGCACTTACATGCATCCAGAAGAGGAAGGTGACTCGGGGACCTGACGGGGAACACACATCAAATGAAATCTTAGTTACTCCCCCCACAGCGCTATACAACACGACAATGCCTTACATGCAACACATGATGTCACAGTACACGAGATAATACACACAGTGATGTCAAGTACAGGTAATACACACAGTGATGTCAAGTTACGGATAATCACCACAGTGATGTCACAGTACAGGGATAACTACACACAGTGATGTCACAGTACGGGATAATACACACAGTGATGTCACAGTACAGGGACTAATACCCACAGCGATGTCACAGTACAGGGGGATATACACACAGTGATTCACAGTACAGTGGATAATACACAAATTGATTCAACAGTACACGTAGATATACACAAGTGATGTCACGTACAGGGATAAACCAGAGTGATGTCACAGTACAGGGATGAATACACACAGTGTATGTCAGTACAGGGAAATACACACACAGTGATTATACGTACAGGGATAAATACACACAGTGATATTCACAGTACAGGGATAAACACACAGTGATGTCACAGTTCAGGATAATACACCAGTTGATGTCACAGTACAGGATAATACACACATGCTGCCGAGTCACACAGTACAGGTACAGGGATAATACACATGAGTCCACAGTTACAGGGATAAACACACAGTGAGTCACAGTACAGGATCATACACAGTTATTTCACATTACGGGATTATACACACAGATGTCACAGTACAGGGATAATACACACATGATGACACAGTACAGGCATATACACCAGTGATGTCACAGTACAGGATAATACACACAGTGAGTGTCACAGTACAGAGATAATAGCACACAGTGATGTCACAGTACAGGGATAATACAACACAGTGATGTCACAGTACAGAGATAATACACACAGTGATATCACATGTACAGGGATAATACACACAGTGATGTCACAGTACAGGGATAATACACCAGTGATGTCACGTACAGAGATAATTACACACACACGTAGATGTCACAGTACAGGGGACAATACACACAGTGATGTCACAGTACAGGGATAATACACACAGTGATGTCACAGTACAGGGATAATACCACATGATGTCAAGTACAGGATAATTACACACAGGATGTCACAGTACGGGATCATACACACGAGATGTCACAGTACAGGGGATACATACACACCGTGTTCAACAGTACACAGGGATCAACACATGATGTCCACAGTACAGAGATACACACAAATGTCACAGTACAGGGATAATACCACGTGACTGTCACAGTACAGGGATCAACCACAGGATGTCACAGACAGGATAATACACAGCAGGATGTCACAGTACAGAGAAATACACACCAGTGATGTCACAGTACAGGGATAATACACACAGTGATGTCACAGTAACAGGATAATACACACAGTGTGTCACAGTACAGGGATATACACAAGTGATGTACAGTACAGGGATCATACACCAGTGTATGTCACAGTACAGGGATAATCACACAGTGATGTGTCACAGTACAGGATAATACACACAGTGATGTCACAGTACAGGTAATACACAGTGATGTCACAGGACCGGGATATACACAGTGATGTCACAGTACAGAGATAATACCCACAGTGATGTCACAGTACAGGATAATACACACGTGAGTCACAGTACGGATATCACACACAGTGCTGTCAGTACAGGGATAATACACACCAGTGATCACAGTAAACCAGGTATAATACACACAGTTATCACGTACGGGATAATACACACAGTGATGCACAGTACAGAGATAATCACACGTATGTCACAGTACAGAGATAATACAACAACAGTTATGTCACAGTAACAGGATAATACAACACAGTAGATTCACCAGTACAGAGATAATACAACAGTGATGTCACAGTACACGGATAATACACTGTGATGTCACAGTACAGGGATAATACACACGATGTCACAGTACAGGAGTAGTACACACAGTGATGTCACAGTACAGGGATCAATACACACATGATGTCACATAACAGGGATAATACACACATGTTGTATGTCACAGTACAGGGATAATACACACAGTGATGTCACAGTACAGGGATAATAACACAGCGATGTCACAGACAGGTATACCACAGTGATGTCACAGTACAGGGATATACACACCGTGATTCACAGTACAGAGTAGTAATACACACAGTGATGTCACAGTACAGGTAATACACCAGCGATGTCACAGTACAGGGATAATCCCACGTGATGTCAACAGTAACAGGTATACACACAGTGGTGTTTAGTCACAGTACAGAGATAATACACACAGCATGATGTCACAGTACAGTAGATAATACACACGTGATGTCACAGTACAGAGAGTAATACACACAGTGATGTCACAGTACAGGGATATACACACGTGATGTCACAGTACGGATAATCACACAGTGATGTCACAGTAGAATACCAGGGCACGTACAGAGATATACACACGATTCCAGTACGAGATAATACACAGGATGGCACAGTACAGGATAATAACACACAGGATGTCCAGTACAAGGGATAATACCACATGAGTACAGAAGGGATAATACACCAGTGATGTCACAGTACAGATAAATACACCAGTGATTCACAGTACCGAACAGGGATAAACACAGCAGATGTCCAGTACAGAGATAATCAATGATATACAGACGGATCATAAGCGAGTGTGTACACAGTACAGGGATAATACACACAGTGATGTCACAGTACAGGGGATAATACACACAGTGATTGTCACAGTACAGGGGAATAAGACACATGCTATGTCACAGTACAGGGATAATACACACAGTGATGTCACCAGAATACAGGGATGATAATACACAGATTGATGCACAGTCAGGAATAAACCGCAGTGATTCACAGTACAGGTAATCACGTGACACGTCACTGATCACACAGGATTCACAGTACAGATAATAACACACAGTGATGTCACAGTACAGGGATAATACAACATAGTGATGTCACATTACGAATAATACACACAGTGATGTCACAGTACAGGGAATACACAGGACATAAAATCCATGATCAGGGATAAGTCACCACGTGGATATCACAGTGAGCTACGATAATACACACAGTGATGTCACAGTACAGGGATAATACACACAGTATGTCACAGCAGGGATAATCCACACAGTGATGTCAGCAGTACAGGGATAATACAACCATCGAGGTCACAGTACAAGGATAATACACACAGTGTGTCACACACAGTAATACACCAGTGATGTCAGTACTGGTAATACCCAAGTGATCACAGTACAGGATTAACACACGTGAGATGTCACCAGTTACGATAATACACGACAGTGATGTCACAGTACAAATAATACACGCAGTGATGCATAGGGCTAATACACACAGTGATGTCACAATATATATCATGCACACAGCAAGGTGACAGTGAAATTGGAAAAACATTGAAAATCAGTGTTTCTTTCAGGGCCACATATAAGTTTTGGAGATATTGCAGGTACCAATGTGTCAACAGGAAATATGTTTTTCGGAAATGTATGTTTCCTAAAGTTTGAAACCATTCGGACACAAATAAAAGTTCTTTTTGCTCTCAGTCTTGGCTAAGCCGCGAGCGGCACACTGCCCCGGCCTCACCTGGGACGCTTCTGTGAGATTTATCCTGCCAGGCTATGCAGCGAGACTGGTGTCACTTATATCGAGCAGCCTAAACGCTCATGTAGAACTTTGATATTTGTGGCGTTATAGCTGACAGGTGCTCACTGCAATCCATATATCAAGTGTCTCACATCCTAAACTGACCATAGAGCCTTAATCTCCAGGATCGGGCTTGTAATAATGCCTTCAGTAACGATGTAAGAACGCTCCGCTCATGAAACATACTGGGGGATTTACACAGATACAAGATCCACATGATGGGATGCTTAGATTCTGTATATGGCTTGTAAGGGTTTTTTTTAGTGTCCCTCACGGGGGTGTATACTGTGCTAACATAGGTAGCCAAACTATGGGGTGTAGCCATAGGGGGTGCTGATGATCTTCTGGTCCCTGTACCATATAAGAATCCTACATGGAAGGAAGGTGGACCCATCACTTGACACTGAACCTGCAGTTTGGCTTCGGCATCTGATCTACAGAGCCATAGGGATTAGGGATCCTTAATATGTCCCACCAAAGACGCATTCCCTATAGCAATCAGAGAATGGTGACCCCTAAAAATCCTTCCAGTGAATGAAAGTCACTTATCTTCTACGCCTTAGGGATGGGAATAACCTGACCACCAGGACCCCGTTAATTAGTATATTAAAGGACAGCAAGACCCTTCTGTACATGGGCTGTCACTCACTGCCGATGTGGGGTAGTGCTCTGTTTACTCGGTCATTTTGCACCCGTAGAAATCGCTGGATATATGCAGGACATTAGGACTCCCAGTTCAGAGGGACTCGGACCATACTAGTTACCATTGCCAAACATTTACAGAATATTGGATTGGTTGTAGAGGGTCGCGTGGTATCGGGAACGATGATGGGGACACGGGATTCAGGAGGGTTATAGTAGTCCAAGTGTTATAGATGTCCATCCATGGCTCTATGTCTCTATGGCAGGGAGGTGACATGTTGTGTGGCTTCCTCTCCTTTTTCTCCCCTCCATGAAGCTGAATTCCTGGAGAAGATCTGAGAGTCTCCTGAAGTGAGTGTCCCTCCTATTTGCGGTGGTCGGAAGGGGACCTCATCTCTCGTGGCCTCCTTCCTTGCCACTGTGTCGCGTCTGCTCTCCTGGTCTGTGCCGCCGGACTCCTGGCCAGTTGTCGCTCTCAGTCTTTAGTCGTCCAGGATCTGGCGGTTCTGGTTCAGCGGGTTTTCCAGATAAGGGTCCAGTCTGTAGCCTCTTTGTAGTCCCTGTTAGATGGTCAGATTCTGTGGTGGGTCCTCCATGTCACTTCTCTCTGGGCCTGGTTTACCATCACCATGGTTTTGGCTTGGTCATCCATGATTGGTCATGTTTCAGTCTGGCGGGTTTTAGGTTTGCCAGGGACCCCCTTCTGCCAGGCTTTATGGTAGAAGGAATCCGACTGCTGTGCTGTAGGCGCCAGAATGATAGCGCCCTCTTCTGGACTTAATGTGTGCAGGGAATCTGTCCATTCTCCCCCTACAGCCGCTGTTTGACGTTATCCGAGACATGGAGAAGGTGTTGTCAGAATTCTAGGTGGAATACATGAGTTATCTGACCAGTTTGGTGGGACCTCACTGCACATACAGAAGGATGGGGATAGATGTAGTCACCATCACTGGAGGGCTGAGTCCTGCACAAGGCCTCCTGATGTGCATGGAAGGTTTTGAGACCTTGTCTCTGAGCACATGGATGACTTGCTTGCCCTGTGTATCTAGTGAGTAGCAGCTGTCCACTGAAGGAGGAAGCCCGGCTCTTGTGTATCTCCTCTGGAACATCATGATGTTGGTTTTATTTAGATTTCTAGTTCGTGGTGATAAATTTCTCCAGATTTCCAGATGTCCTGGAGACTTCTCCTGGTCGGTGACAATATCTTAAGGTCATCTACATATATGAGAATTTCACTTGTCGTAGAGGTGAAAAACAGAAACAAAATCAAATAAATGTAACATTCAGAACCGTTTCAGATTTAGATTTTTGTCCATAGAGGGCAGTATTATAGAAGTAATATCGAAATATTTCCATCTCTTCTCCATATCAATGATTCAATGCATGTAGATACACACAGGCAAGGTAATGACCATAGGATAATGTAATCAGGGAATCATGCAATAGATTACAAAAAGACATGTTACCAAGAACATCAGTAGGCATCAAAAAGCTAAAATATACAGATAACGTTATCGAACATCAGTAGGCATCAAAAAGCTAAAATATACAGATAACGTTATCTATATATACAAAGTATCTTGGAGTTCAGCAACATGTTTGACTAAACCAATCCTTGAATATAGGAGAGAAGGGGAACAAATAGAGGGGAGAGGGGTAGGAAGGCTGGGTAAGGAGAGAAAGGAAGAGAAAGGATAAAGAATTTAGAAGATTGTTAAAAAGCAATTCAAGGGGCCCAACATTCATGGTAGAAGGCCCATGTGCAACTACCGTTTTTCACCTTCTTGGGATCACAGTCCTTGCCACCGCCAACAGGTGACTTATCAGAGAGCGCGTAGGTCGGTGTCTAGTTTAACATCTAGTAGGTTCCTATACAGTTTCGTAGGTCGGTGTCTAGTTTAACGTCTAGTAGGTTCCTATACAGTTTCAGGAGGGCTTTAGAGACTTTGTAGAGGTGACCAAGTTGGCGATACTCCCACTCGCTCTTAAAAAGAGCTTGGTTGACCAGCCGGAAGAGACTCCAGGGGCTTTAGGTCCATAGTTGTAGTCAGGCACAAAAAAGTTACCGGAGGGTCATCAGATTGTTTGTTCAGAAATCCCATCGACATGCCAGGTTGAAATGAAAGATTTCTGGAAATTGGGGTAAGGGGACTGCCTTGAGAATGGGGAGTACAACTCCGCCTGCAACCTGAGAGTTAGCATTGTTTGGAACTCGGCAAAAGGAATTTTTAAAGGTTTATATGCAGAGGGAGCAATGGGAGGTTTGACAGAGGGACTTCCGAGAGAGCTTGAGCTAACAGCACCCAGAATTTTGTCAGAGGACGTCAGAAGCAATCTAGAATCCTAGAAATATAGTAAGCCCTACAGTTCGGAGTGCCAAGCCCCCTGTCATTTTTATTTCTAGCTAAGATTGATCTAGGTACCCTAGGTTCAGAAGATGACAAGATGAACTTGGAAAAGAGGGCCTCTAACTTGGCCAGTCGGAGCGGAATGGTCTGGAACAGGTAAAGCAGTCAGGGGAGGACATTCCTTTTTTTTTTTTTTTTTAACTAAATTTTTATTAGAAATGTTTCCACACACTATATAGTACAGCAAATAATGCTTGCATTATTGTTGATTCGTACATTAGTCTACATTTGTGGTGTACAAAATGTTAAACAACAGCTAAGTCAAATCAAGAATTCGAAGTGAAGGACATCATTACAATGCAATGTACTGCGAATCTGCATCTCTTTTTAGTTAACTAAATAAAGCTGTCATATTATGCTATGGATCTCCAGTAGTTCCTCAGTTGGATTAATGCTACAATACCCACTTCAAGTAATGAGTAACCAATATAACAGACTAGACAAGACGAACTTCACACATTAGGTCAGCTAAGACCCGGGGGGAACCAGAACTGCAGTGCGAACGGCGTAAATGTGGCGTCATGGTGGGCATTCATTTTTATACTGTAGATACGCCCTAGCCATGAAATCTGGTCTTATTCCCATTTAGATAGGTCAGCTTTAATAGATCGCATCAGCAGGGCGTAATTCAGGACAAAGGTCTGTTAATTGAGCTGGAATACGCACCCCTAAGTACTTAAACGATCCTACCACCCAGGTGAAAGAAAATTGTGTCTTGATGAATTCAACCTCAGAGGGACGCGAGCCAACCCCCATCATCACACTCTTGGAAATCTTAGTTTTGTAGTTTTTCCGTATTTTGTAGTCCGTATTTCTCAAGGGTCTGTATGAGAGGCGGTATCGATTGCAGCGTCTTGGTGAGATAGAGCAACACATCATCAGCCATATCACTTGTAGTGATGAGGGCCGATATACACCTGCTCAATGGTCGAATGTTGCCTAATTGCAACCCACAGACTTTATGCCCATGGCGTACAGCAGCGGGATAGGCCAGTTAATGAAATGCCCACTGTAGAGTCCCCCTTTAATAAAATGTCCAGTCCAGTGCCCACTTTTAATAAAATGCCCACTGCAGAGCCCCTCTTCAATTTAAAGGTTGAGATCATAGCTCCCCCTTAAAAAAAAAAAAAAGTCTATACTTACCATTGGTTTCTTTACTTTCTTTGACCACGGCCCGGGACCGGCTGTTCCACGGCCCGGTCTTGGGCCATGCAAAGGGAGGGGGGCATCGCCCCTGGCTTCAGACAACTTATTTTCACCTTTGTACCACCTCATACAGACATCACATATAACAGTGGTGGCGAACCTATGGCACTGGTGCCAGAGATGGCATTCGGAGGCCTCTCTGTGGGCACACGGGCTGTCTCCCAGGCACAGAGTTTGCTTGACATGGCACCTTCCTGCAGTCTCAGGCACTCAAAGTAGCGCCCTGTTATTTTAAAGTGACCAATCTTGTGCTGCTTTGTCCTGTCCAAAGAGTGAAAAGGTGTGGACAGGGTCGGATTAGAGCTCAAAGATTCTGGTAGCATTTTGTTTTTGAGCACAAAAAAATGTTCTGAAAAACCTCACCCGGCTTATACACAAACCAATAAAAAAAATAAACTTACATATACACCTTCTGGCAGCCAGCCCCCCAACCCCCCCACCCGCCCAATGGTCAGTGCGGCTCTTCAGTGTATATACCGTAGATAACTGAGTATAGTTCAAGACATCTAATTTTACCACAAAAAAACCCCCTGGGAAAACGTAGTAACTGGAGTATAAGCCTAGATTAGGAAATGCTGGCGATTCTTTTTGTAGTAGCAAAGCCTCCTGTTTTTTTTTTTTTTATTTGAAAGCTTTATTGATCATTCAATGCATGTAGATACACACAGGCATTGTAATGACCATAGAATAATGTAACCAGGGAATCATGCAATAGATTACAAAAAGACATGTTACCAAGAACATCAGTAGGCATCAAAAAGCTAAAATATACAGATAACGTTATCTATATATACAAAGTATCTTGGAGTTCAGCAACATGTTTGACTAAACCAATCTTTGAATATAGGAGAGAAGGCGAACAATAGAGGGGAGAGGGGTAGGAAGGCTGGGTAAGGAGAGAAAGGATAAAGAATTTAGAAGATTGTTAAAAAGCAATTCAAGGGTTCAAAAAAAGAAATGCAAGCACCATGTTTTTCATGCGCTTTGTAGAGCAGTTCAGAGGCGATTAAGCGGGGAGGGATGGTGACAAAGAGCAAATAAATAACGTAAAAGATGTAGAAAAAAAGGCCAAGAAGGCAAAATGAAATGGAGTAAGCCGAACGGGCCAACAAGGGTATGGATGGGGAAAGGGATAACATTGGAGAAATGGAGATACGGACATCAACATGACTAGGAGGGAGGGATAAAGTTGTCTCTTCAAGTACAGTCTATTATTCTTATTTGGTTTGCACCTTTCCTCGAGCATAATTGGATGCGCAACCTGTCCTCGCCTTCCCGACGCAGAGGTGGATCAGGGAGGCTTTGTCGCGACCTTAAAGGATCGGGCACTATATGGCGTCAACAGAATAAAGCAGTAGCTGTTAAGCAAGAACATGTCAATAACCTCGTCAGCACAATTCCCTCTTTAATTTTCTCGGAGAGGTCGCACTTGTCTGGGAGGGGAGGAGAGTCGGTGATTGGGTGCGTTTTGGGTGACGCAGTCTCTTCAACGTTAGGGTTGTAATAGATCTACCAGTTACTCGAAAAAGTTTTAGTGTTGAGCGGTGAGCGGGGCGCGGGGCGCGGGGGGGCGATGTGATAATGAGGGTCAGCCAGCGGCTGCCGCACACAGTATCTGGTACTGACTACACGCAGAGAGGGATTTGCAGGCTCCAGTCAGAAAAATCTGCCCACGAATTTACAAGATTGTTCTTGGTTTTGACATCAGGATTGTGTTTTCTGATTGCAATATAATATTCACACTATGTGATAATATGTATAGTGATCAGTCATTTCATATGTGACTTAAAGTTGGTGGGCAAAAACTGCCCTCTCCTTATAGAGAAAGCCTGTGAGTCCTGCTTCCTCCACTCCCACTCATAGATAAAGCCTGTGAGTCCTGCTTCCTCCACCCTCTCATAGAGAAAGCCTGTGAGTCCTGCTTCATCCACCCTCTCATAGAGAAAGCTTGTGAGTCCTGCTCCCTCCACCCACTCATAGAGAAAGCCTGTGAGTCCTGCTTCCTACACCCACTTATAGAGAAAGCCTGTGAGTCCTGCTTCCCCCACCCTCTCATAGAGAAAGCTTGTGAGTCCTGCTTCCCCCACCCACTCATAGAGAAAGCCTGTGAGTCCTACTTTCTACACCCCTTCATAGAGAAAGCCTGTGAGTCCTACTTCCTCCACCCACCCATAGAGAAAGCCTGTGAGTCCTGCTTCCTCCACCCCCTCATAGAGAAAGCCTGTGAGTCCTGCTTCCTCCACCCACTCATAGAGAAAGCCTGTGAGTCCTACTTTCTACACCCCTTCATAGAGAAAGCCTGTGAGTCCTACTTCCTCCACCCACTCATAGAGAAAGCCTGTGAGTCCTGCTTCCTCCACCCACTATCTTCATGAGAGAAAGCCTTTAATCTTTGTTACCGCATTTCCCCAACTTAAAAAGGGGTTGAGTCGCTTTTTTCTCACCCAATCATTCTGAATTCTAAATAAAGTAGGACTCACAGGCTTTCTCTATGAGTGGGTGGAGGAAGCAGACTCACAGGCTTTCTCTATTGAGGGGGTGGAGGAAGCAGGACTCACAGGCTTCTCTATGGTGGGGTGGAGGAGTAGGACTCACAGGCTTTCTCTATGAAGGGGTTAGAAAGTAGGACTCACAGGCTTTCTCTAGTGAGTGGGGGGAAGCAGGACTCACAAGCTTCTCTTGAGAGGGTGGGGAAGGACAGGACTCACAGGCTTTCTCTATAAGTGGGTGTAGGAAGTCAGGACTCACAGGCTTTCTCTATGAGTGGGTGGAGGGAGCAGGACTCACAGCTTTCTCTATGAGAGGGTGGATGAAGCAGGACTCACAGGCTTTCTCTATGAGTGTTAGAAGCAGGACTCACAGGCTTCTCTCTATGAGAGGGTGGAGGAAGCAGGACTCACAGGCTTTATAATCTATGAGTGGAGTGGAGGAAGCAGTGACTCACAGCTTTCTCTATAAGGAGAGGGCAGTTTTTGCCCCCCAACTTTAAAGCAATATGAAATCTGATCAATATACATATTATCACATGTGTGAATATTATATGCAATCAGAAACACACAATCCTGATGTCAAAACCAAGAACAATCTGTAAATTCGTGGGCAGATTTTTGAATGGAGCCTGCAAATCCGCTCTCTGCGTGTAGTAGTACCGAGATACTGTGTGCGGCAGCCGCTGGCTGACCCTCATTATCACAATCGCCCCAGTGCCCTCCCCTCGCTCACCGCGTCCAACACTAAAACTTTTCCAAAATAGAAATGCAGCACATTTTCATGCAGCTTTGGTTCAGCAGTTCCAGAGGAGATTAAGAGGGACGGTGACCAAGAGCAAATGAAATAACTAAAATGCTGTAGGAAAAAAGGTCCAAGAAGCAAAATGAATGGAAAGACCGACGGGCAACAAGGCCGATGGATGGGGAAAGGGATAACATGTGGGAATGTGAGATACGGACATCAAACATGACTAGAGGGAGGGATAAAGTTTGTCTCTTCCAAGTTACAGTCTTCTATTCTTATTTGTTCCACCTTTCCTCGACGCATAATTGGATGCGCAACTGTTCCTCGCCTTCTCCGACCGCAGAGGTGGATGTCACGGGAGGCTTTGTCGCGCTTAAAGGGTATCGGGCACTATATGGCGCAAAGTATAAAGCAGTAGCTTTAGCCAGAACATGTAAATAACCCTAAGCACAATCCCATCTTTAATTTCTCGGAGTATGTCGCAACTATGTTGGCGAGGAGGAGAGTCGGTGATTGGTGCGTTTTGTGACGCAGTCTCTTTCGCAACGTTAGGTGTTGTAATAGATCTCCAGTTACTTTATAGCCTTTATATGTGCTCTGCGTAGCAGAAAAAACTCATCTCCACAATACTCTAGAGAAACAAAGCCTGTGTGAGTCCCACTTCATCCTGCTTCTGGACGACAATTTCCAAACGTTTTAGAAATGGAGCTCTGTAGGTCACCCACTCATAGAGAAAGCCTGTGAGTCCTGCTTCCTCCACCCACTATCTTCATGAGAGAAAGCCTTTAATCTTTGTTACCGCATTTCCCCAACTTAGAAAGGGGTTGAGTCGCTTTTTTCTCACCCAATCATTCTGAATTCTAATTTAAGTTTGGGGAAAATGCGGTAACAAAGATTAAAGGCTTTCTCTCATGAAGATAGTGGGTGGGGGAAGCAGGACTCACAGGTTTTCTCTATGAGTGGGTGGAGGAAGCAGGACTCACAGGCTTTCTCTATGAGTGGGTGGAGGAAGTAGGACTCACAGGCTTTCTCTATGAGTGGGTGGGGGAAGCAGGACTCACAAGCTTTCTCTATGAGTGGGTGGAGGAAGCAGGACTCACAGGCTTTCTCATGAGTGGGTGGAGGAAGTAGGACTCACAGGCTTTCTCTATGAAGGGGTTTGTAGAAAGTAGGACTCACAGGCTTTCTCTATGAGGTGGGGGGGGAAGCAGGACTCAACAAAGTTTCTCTATGAGTGGGTGGAGGAGGAAGTAGGACTCACAGGGCTTTCTCTATGAAGGGGGGTGTGAAAGCAGGACTCACAGGCTTTCTCTATGAGTGGGTGGAGGAAGCAGGACTCACAGGCTTTCTCTATGAGGGGGTGGAGGAAGCAGGACTCACAGGCTTTCTCTATGAGTGGGTGGAGGAAGCAGGACTCACAGGCTTTCTCTATGAGTGGGTGGAGGAAGTAGGACTCACAGGCTTTCTCTATGAAGGGGTTTGTAGAAAGTAGGACTCACAGGCTTTCTCTATGAGTGGTGGAGGAAGCAGGACTCACAGCTTCTCTATGAGGGGGGTGGAGGAGGAAGCAGGACTCACAGGCTTCTCTATGGGTGGGTGGAGGAAGTAGGACTCACACGCTTCTCTATGAAGGCGTTTGTAAGAAAGTAGGACTCACAGGCTTCTCTATGAGGGTGGAGGGGAGCAGGACTCACAAGCTTTCTCTTATGAGAGAGGGTGGGGAAGCAGGACTCACAGGCTTGGCTTTCTCTATGAGTGGGTGTTGAGGGAAGCAGGACTCACAGGCTTTCTCTATGAGTGAGGGGATCCCCTCAACTCATAGAGAAAGCCTGTGAGTCCTGCTTTCCCCTCAACACCCACTCATAGAGAAAGCCAGCCTGTGAGTCCTGCTTCCCCACCCTCTCATAAGAGAAAGCCTTGTGAGTCCTGCTCCCCCCACCCTCATAGAGAAGCCTGTGAGTCCTGCTTTCTTACAAACGCCTTCCATAGAGAAGCGGTGAGTCCTACTTCCTCCACCCACCCATAGAGAAGCCTGTGAGTCCTCTTCCTCCTCACCCCCCTCATAGAGAAGCTGTGAGTCCTGCTTCCTCCACCACTCATAGAGAAAGCCTGTGAGTCCCTACTTTTCTACACCCCCTTCATAGAGAAAGCCTGTGAGTCCTGCTTCCTCCACCCACTCATAGAGAAAGCCTGTGAGTCCTACTTCCTCCACCCACTCATAGAGAAAGCCTGTGAGTCCTGCTTCCTCCCCCCACTCATAGAGAAAGCCTGTGAGTCCTGCTTCCTCCACCCACTCATAGAGAAAGCCTGTGAGTCCTACTTTCACACCCCCCTTCATAGAGAAAGCCCCTGTGAGTCCTACTTCCTCCTCCACCCACTCATAGAGAAACTTGTTGAGTCCTGCTTCCCCCCCCACCTCATAGAGAAAGCCTGTGAGTCCTACTTTCTATCAACCCCTTCATAGAGAAAGCCTGTGAGTCCTACTTCCTCCACCCACTCATAGAGAAAGCCTGTGAGTCCTGCTTTCCTCCACCCACTCATAGAGAAAGCCTTGTGAGTCCTTGCCTTCCCCACCACTCTATGAGTGGGTGGAGGAAGTAGGACTCACAGGCTTTCTCTATGAAGGGGTGTAGAAAGTAGGACTCACAGGCTTTCTCTATGAGTGGGTGGAGGAAGCAGGACTCACAGGCTTTCTCTATGAGGGGGTGGAGGAAGCAGGACTCACAGGCTTTCTCTATGGGTGGGTGGAGGAAGTAGGACTCACAGGCTTTCTCTATGAAGGGGTGTGTTCTCATTCTACTACATGCAGTAGTGGTTCCCTTATCTTACCACACTGGGGGTACCAGCAGTCAGACGCCCGAGCATCAAATAGTTGGTCCCCTATTTTGTGGATAGTCTGAATAAACATAGTTAGAAGGGTTGTCCAAGCAAGTTTAACAATAGTTGTATTTGACCAAGGGGGCGTGCTAAAAAAATAAGATGTACTTACCTCCTCTGTCCCTCACCCGGTATCTTACGCTGAGGTGTCTCCTCTCCATGCCAACCATGCCAGCTGCTGACCGGGCACACGCCCAACCGTCCTTTGTCTGCTGGGATTGGTGCCGGGTGGGGATGCCTGGCGGCCGGAAGCTTTCTTGATTGACCTTCCATGCCCTTGTAAGCAAACAGGAGCGGGCGTAGGGAGAGACCCACACCCGGACACCGGGGAGACCGAGGAGGTAAGTACATCTTATCTTTATTTTTTCATGTAGCCCCCCTCGGTTTAAATTACTATTTTTTATAACTCTTGACAACCCCTTTAACTATGTTTATTCCCTATCCCCCCCACCTCAATTATTTTTTTATAACTCTCCGGACAACCCCTTTAATAACAAATCGAGTTAACCGGCTAACAGGACCATGAAAATAAGGTCCCTTCACACACCCTACTTGTGGAGGAGACATCACATCCCATGCGTTAGCTTTAGACACCAGGGACTGATACGAAGAGCCCTAAATTGAACAAATCGTTTCCCCTGAATGGGAAAATGAATAGGATAAATGCCTGACCGGATCATGGGTGACTTGCGTTTTCTCTGTAACAAAAATTGTCTCTTCACCCCAAGTTTAGGTTAATTAATTAGTAGTAGTGGAGAGGTGCGCCAGTGAGCCAGAAATCTCAGGCTACCGCACAGTCAAGCCCACATAGCTTATTGTCCAAAAATACCCGATTCTACTGTAATCCATCACTGCAGAGAAGCTGTAAGCCCAGGCCACACCCATTCATCTCATAGATACTGCCAAGCAAGCGGTGACATTTATAAACCCATATAGTCACTATCAGGCCATGCTGCCAGCTGTGTGTAAGCGCCACATCGAGACCCATGCAGAGGGGGTTTCCCGAATATACTTTGTAAAGCCTGGAAACACATCTCTGCAATTTAGGTGGCAGTTTTTGATGGCAAATTTTGAACCAAATCCAGAAATGGAGTGAAAGAACCTGAGAATGATAAAGAGGAACTTCTACTGGACTAAAAACAACTACTCAACTATACCGCAATAGCTACAAAATTGTGTTTCCAGCTTTAGGGAGTGGAACACAACAAAACATCACAGTGCAACGCGACCACACTGCAAACTTCAATGATTCACCATAGAAACAGTCTCGGGAAAAATTGGGAAATTTTGCATTCAACAACTTTTTGTAACGAGTTAAAACATCGTTTTGCAAGGTTTTTCCCTCCTATTACAGAATATCTATCCTAGAGTTTGTGTGCCGAATTTGTGCCGAAGCTTCTACGTAGTCTCCGAGGACTTTAATTGTTGGAAAAATTACAACACCACCTGGAAACCAAATGGAGGTCAATAGGATATGACGCTCGGTCCTGAATCAGTCGACTGTCCCCTAATTTGCCCTAATTTTTGTGGCGTGTAGACCAGCACAGCTGGCGGTGCAAAAAGGTGTCCGCCACAAAAAGGCTGTACATAAGGATCCATGAGGTTAAGGGGGCCGTATCTAATGAATCCACAGATGGCAGGGGGCTTTATATAAAATAACTATTGTTAGTATGGTAAACTAGGAATACCAGTAGACCCCCGCAAAGGGGCCTACTGAGGCTCTGTTACAAAGGGGCCTACTAGGCTCTGTTACAAAGGGCCCTACTGGAAACTTGGAGCCGACCCTGCAACTTGCATACTGTGTGTGCCTTCTCTGACAGAATCCACTATTTTACCTTCCTATCCTTTGTTTTTACAAAAAAAAAAAAAGAACTTATGTTAATGAGGCTCAAGGGCTCTGAGCTTCGAACCGTTTAATTAGCTCCTAAGCCCCTCAGCACACATTTGATAAATCCTTTCTTTGTAAAAGCAAGGACATAAGAAGCTAAAAGAAGAGCAGACCCTGCCAGAGAGCACGCACCAGTATGTCAGTGCTTGGTTTACAATCCTTCATCCTGGTTGTAGTTTGTCCTTTAAAAGCTCATCTTAAATGTCCGTCTATACAATACATCTCCCGCCCTCTCCCCCAGTCTCCTCTCCCCCCCTTGGGATTTATCAATGTGTTGCGGAATGAATAACTAACAAGAACCTCAAACCAAAATAAAAGAACAAAAGATCCAAAAGAAGAGCAGAGCCCAAAGAGCTGCAAATTCTAAGAAAGTCCTTATTATGTAAGAGAAGGTTTTGAGGAATCTTGGCCCGAAACAGGCGGCGGCTACTTCGCATATTAGTCATTTTGTAAAATATTCGAGGTCGTCTCATCCAAGGAGCTGAGCGTCATTATCCAACAAGTGCTGTCATGGAAGCTGACCCAAAAATATTTTATTACAAACAGGACTTTATAGGTTTTTACACACCCACCCCGGAGCAGGAGTGTCGGCATGTTCCCGGATTAGCATAGAACTCGGCAGAGATAATTGTGAACTATGATCCTTCGCTGGAACAACTTTCATATTTCAGTCGTTTTAATAAGTACAAGTAGAAATTTTGTTCCGACGTCATTTACATATAGCAAAGGCCATGGAGAATATACCTGGAATAATTCAAGGGCCATCTGAGGACCCTCATGAAAATCACATAAATGTGCTCTTCGTGGCTACTAATAGAGGTTCCATTCACAAAGTATTGAGTATTCCTAGAATCGCTCATCTGTGGTTTATACCAACAACAGAAAACATAAACAAACAAATTATATAAAAACAGTATTTTATAAAAAGAATTAAAACAAAAGGTGTAATGTTTATTTTCTCCTCGGGGGCGCTGCAGTGCAGCTGGACACTGCATACATTCTGGGGATTCGTTGTAAATCGGTGGTAACAAAACCAAAATCTTGGGGACAACTCAGGTGGTGTCACTTTTGGAAATTTTCTAAAATGTTGTGATATTTGAAGTGCTAACAACAAAACATCTCTTCCCTCAGTGGTAGGTGTGGTGGGTTGGTTTGTGGTAGCAAGTTGAGATTTTGGCAAGAGCACACACACCGGAGATGACCCTCTATCCCCCCTGTAGACACTGGAATGGACCTTGGTCCCGCTGCTGAGGCTGACAGGCAGCCTTTCTGGGTGCAAGTCCACAATACATTTAGTGGCGGGTGTGAGCTGTGGCTTCACTGCTGGCCAGCGGAGGAAGGATGGCCGCTGTTCATAATGCACTCTCATGCAGTAGAGTTGCAGCACCACCTGCGGATGCTGATGAATGTCAGGTTTAGTACCGGGCAAGCGTCCATCTTACCTCTGTTGGCGAAGGAGACTTTGCCACGCTCTCTGCAGAGAGTTGCCCCCAATATGTCAGCAAAAAACTTTTTGAATGCAGCCTTCAACACGCATGTCATAGGTTAGCCACCATAGTTTTTACATTCGCAGAGGGCAGTTTTTTGGGGGGTAACAGAGAAACCATTACACTTACATCTCCAGAGCACCCCTGACTCCAGTGGTGATGCCCCTTCCCCGGTGCTTCTGCTCCCCATAAGCCATCTGTGATGTGCCATTAAGATTTGGCCCCAACGTCATGTCTGCCACGAAGGTAACATGTCCATCAGAGGTGGAGCACCAGATTGCCGTTAGAAACCAGGTAACCGAAACCCCCCCCCCCTTACACCTTTCACCCCACTTTGATAAATATTCCAGCCACAAATCCCATTATTATTGGCCAGGACATAATACTGTATGTTAGCATGTAGATAGCTGTAAGTGGGCGGAATGCGGCCATGACAGGATGGGCTGGGAGGGCAGGAAAAGGCGGGTTTTTTCTAGAGTTGGGGGGTTGAACTTTATGTGAGGTGATAGGTGGGCTAGTTTGGGGGGTGGAGACTTTGGAGGGTTTATAAGGGGTGCCAGGAAGGGCACGCCATCTTTTGGCTGGAGAAAATTGTAAGGAGAGGTGGTGCCGGTCCGTTTTGCCTGTAATTTGTCGGCGTTTTTTTTTGCGTTTTGAGGGGGTTTTTGTCAGGGCCAGGACTGTGATGACGGATTTGGAGGCCTTTTTGGCCCAGATGCGGGCTCAAGCGGAGGCCAGGGTGGGCCGAATGGATGAGAGAGCAGTGGCCAATTTTACTTCTGGCGAGACGGCGGGACCCGCGGTTGTCCAGGTCGTCCAGAGCCAGGCCCCTGACAGGTTGAGCCCTTCTGCGGTCACCGCGAGGGCCGCGAGGAGCGCAATTTGGACTCACCTGGAGGTTCGGGAGAGGCTGCGTCCGCAGTTCCGGTAGGAAGAGGAGCCGAGAATGTTGGTGGCGTCCTCGAAGATGATGGAGGGGCCGGCTGTGCGGAGCTCGAGGTCCTCCAGAGGTGGCGAAAGTGGCGGCGGCACGTGGTGGTCCCAAGGGGGCGGTCCTGCAGAGGGCGGAGCAGCGGTGGCCGGAAGTCCGGAACCGGAAGTCGGGGGTCGACGGGAGCCAGAGGAGGAGCCAGCACGGACGGGACCCTCACCAGGATTCCAGGCGGCGGTGAGTGTTCGCCGTCCCGCAGGCAGAACGCGGCGGCTAGCAGCACCGCGGATGACGCCCCCGCCGCCGGACAGCGTTGTGAGTGAGGGGGAGGAGGCCGCGGTCGGGGTGCTGGATGCGGCAGCGGCACGGCGATAACGGGTGGGGGGGGTCGGGTCCCCCCTTCACCCAGGTCAACGGAGGGGCACGTCGGCAGCATGGGGCAGCGGATGGAGGCGTGAATCCTCCATCCAGGAGTAGTGGAGTGGCACCTGGGCCGGTGGGGCTAGCGATAGGCCTGCTGGGGGATGCAGCACTTCATGGGCCTCCTGACAGCAGCATGGGCGGAGGGATGGCGCAAGGCGCGCAGTGGTTAGCGATGCTGGTTGTGTCCGTGGTGTTTCTTCTGTCTTTTTTTTCCTTACCAGATGCAGAGTGGCGCTGAGGCGGCTATGCTGGACACAGTGCGCTGCAACCGCTGGTCCTGCTGGCCGCGACTGGAGGGGGTCCCGTTGTCGCCGTCAGCAGGACCAGCGGTTGCAGCGCCGTCCATGGCTCAGGAGTGATTTCATCAGGAGGAGCAGGGCCATCGGGCCAGGGGATCGTGGCAGTCCCGGCGAAGCCGGCAGACGCCAGGAGGCAGCGGCGTCACAATTACAGGTGCGACCACAGCTACACAAGCACATCTACCTACAAACACACATAACACTCCAGTGATGGTAGCCATAATACGTCTGATGAGGGGCTGTTTAGTTGTGGGGCCTCTTCAGGAGTTTATCAGGGGATGCAGCGTTTAATGTCAGTTTTTGAGAGGGCTATGGGGTCACAGCATGGGGCCAATATCGGCATGGGGTGCTGCGGTAGGTCATCTAATGCAGGGTGACCAGACGTCAACCACTATGGCGGTGACGCTCGTTGTGACGGGGGTGTTATCGCGGGGGCAGGTGAGAATTCGGGGGGTCGGTTAGTGCTGGGTCAGTGGCGGAAAAGGGGTGAGAGGCGCAGTGGTGCAGTGAGTGGGGATAAGGCCCGGCTGTTTAAGTCAGCCTGAGGCGTCCAAATTGTTGCCAGTGTCGGACGCGGCATTGGGTAACTTGTACATTTGTTTTGATGGGCCCCTTGGGGTCATCTAAAACACGAAGTGAAGGATAAAATATGGAAAAGGGAGAATCTGGATATTTTACGTTGTTGCCTTTGGAGCGTTTTAGTGTCGAACGTTGGGAGAAGGGAAGGAGCATCGTAAGAGAGGATGAGGAGAGACGCCGTTATCGCTGATTTTCCTCGTAATTTTGGGATTGGCTGCATGCTTTTTTCCATTTTGGGCAGTGTAATTGGGGAAAAACAGCCCGATGGTACTCAGGGTTGTTTTGTCATCAGGAACTATATGGGAAGCGTACAAGACATATGGGGGGATAGCGTGGCTTAGATATGACGACAGTTTCGTCAGAGGATGGCCGTGAGACCTTCCCTGGAATGGGGCATAGGGATATTGGGCTGTGGATGAGGTTGATGACGGCACCAAAGCCGGCGCCGAAGAGTTCATCCTTTGGTGGGTATGCGGTGGCTGTTTTCATCCTTTCAGCCGGGGCCCGATGGACCAAAGCTGGGACCCCCTTCGGAGCGGGCGGTAAAAGGGAGTCTGTTGGAGGTATAACGAGGCAAACTGTACTTGGGATCCTCCTTACCTTCAAGCACGAATGCTCTGGTTGCGGGGGTGTCAACCACCCCTTGTCTCGTTGCTTCAGGAGAAAAGGACAGAGACAGCGGTCGGGTGATGTGTGCTCAAAAAGGGGTGACTCCCGGTGAAGCTCGCGTAATGATGCCGTGGCTCGGGAGATACAAAATAGGAGAAGGCTTGTTTGTTGATTCAGGCTTTCAAGAGGGTTTCGGACCCTTTTAAGAGGGGGAGCCGGTTGTTTTGCAAGGAATTTGAAATCTGCGGAGGAATCCCCGAGGTAGTTAGGGAGAAGTTCGGAAGGAGGTCAAGTTGGGTCGTATATTGGGCCCCCTTTGTTAATCCTCCGTGGGAAATTTGCAGGTTTCACATTGGGGGTGGTTCCTAAAAAGGAGGAAGGGAATTCCGCCTGATTCATCATCTTTCTTACCCCGGGGGGGTTTGGTGAATGATGCGATAGATCCAGCTATGATTTCGGTTTGCTATACTTCATTTGATGAGCTGTGAGTCTGGTGAGGCGGCTGGTAGTGGGGCTTTGTATGGCAAAAGCGGACATTGAGGCTGCTTTTCGCTTGTTACCTAGGTGCATCCTGAATCGATGCATTTGTTGGGGTGTATTTTGAGGGGGTTACTATGTGGATGGCTGCCTGTCGATGGGGTGTTCATTTCCTGTGCCTATTTTGAGGCGTTTAGTACGTTTCTGGAATGGGTGGTTAGGGAGTTGTCAGGTGGGGCTGGGGGTCATTCATTATTTAGACGATTTTTTCTATGTAGTAGGCCCAGCAGAGAGTTATAGGTGCCAGGTTTTGTTGTCCACGTTGTCCGAACCATTTGAGAGTTTGGAGTGCCATTGGCGGTTGATAAGACTGAAGGCCCAACCACGAAACTGTGTTTCTTGGGTATAGAACTGATTCGATCGCCATGGAGTGTCGTTTGCCAGAGAAAAAGTTAGGGGAGTTGCGCTCTTGCGTTGGCGAGGCGCTAGTGAAGTCAAAGTTGACATTGCGGCAGGTGCAGTCTTTGCTGGGGAGATTAAACTTTGCTTGTCGGATTATGCCCATGGGCGGGTTTTTCTGTCGGAGGTTGGCACAGGTGATGGCTGGGGTTAACGGCCGGAGCCCTTGTTTCGGCTAGGAAAGGAGCATAGAGCGGATTTGCGATTTGGGACGTTTTTTGGTCACTTACAATGGGAGGACATTGTGGCTGGCGGAGCCTGTTTCGAACACGGAGCTTCATTTGTTTACGGACGCTGCAGGTGCTATAGGTTATGGGGCGTTCTTTCAGGGAATGGAGTTGTAGGGTCTTGGCCGGTGGTTGGCATGAACAGAAGCTGAGGCTACCTGTGCCTGCTGGAGTTATTTCTGATTGTGGTGTCTTGGAATTGTGGGTGTAGCCAGTTAGCGAACAGAAGCGTGGTTTTCCATTGCGACAAACATGTCAGTGGTTAATGTGATTAATAACAGACGTCGAGCTCTCTCCCAGTTATTGTGTTGTTTCGGCATCTGTGTGTTGCTGTTGCCTTCGTTTCTAATGTGGTATTTTTCGGTCAGTACGATGTTCCGAGTAGATAATGAAGTGGCGGATGCTTCTGTCTCGATTGCAGCTGGTCAGGTTCGGGAGTTGGTGGCCGGGGCGCATTGCGGTCGTGTGGTGTCCGGAGCATTTGTGGGAGATGATGCGTTGAATTTATTCCCATGGGTTCAGTTTGTCTTTACCTTACCTCGCATGGGATTCTTACAGAAAGGTATGGCGTGATTGGTTCTATTGCTGGATGAGTGGTGTGCAGTCGGGGAGGTGCCTATAGAGAATCTGTCCTTGTTTTGTCTGTTTGATACGCTATGTTGAAGGGGGGCTTCGGTGGCGGTAGTTCAAGAACACTAGCGGCTTTAGCTTTTTTGTTTAATGATAGGTGGAGAGGATCTCGACTCAAGGGTTTCTTAGTGAAGCAAGCGGTGAAGGTTACAGGAAGGGCCGTTATAGGAGGACTGTAGGAGCCCTGTATCTTTTGATCTTTGAGGGACCTGGTATGAAAGGTCTGGAGGTATGTGTGTCGGATTACGAGGTTGTTTTGTTTATCATTGGATACTCATGGCATTTTTTGGGGCGTTTAGGATAGTGCATTGGATGAGTGCAGCTGCTCGTGCAGCGGGGGTATTCAGATGCGGCACGTGCGTGTGTGGATGGTGAGGTAGGATTGTGTTGACGAATACTAAAACGGATCGCTCTGGTCGGGTTTTTTGGTGCGTTTACGGCGGGTGCCTGGGTTCGTCGGGTTGTCCGGTGGAGTGCCTTGAGTCCTTTTTGTCGGTTTCGTTCAGCAACGGGGAGGCTTATTGTTCAACCGAACGGAAGGCCTTGTCCAGATTTCAGTTTTGTGTGCAGTTTTTAGAAGTGTTTGAATTTGTTGGGGTTAAAAATGCGAAGGAGTATTGTTCACATTCTTTTCGCATTGGGAGCTGCAACGGAGGCCCGTGGGGTCTGTCGGATGCTGATATCAAGAAAATTGGGCGGTGTGGGAGTCTAGGAGGTTTCGTTCGTCGTATGTTTCGGCTCATAGATTGGAAACTTGAAGGGGGGATGGGGTTCGTTTTTTCTCTTTACGATTGTTTATTTTTTGATAGGTATTAGAAGGTGTGTCATCTGGATTTTCGGACACTCCTTTATTCATTGGGCGGAAAGAGTGCTCAGCTTAGTTTTTTTTGTTTTGTTTTTTTTTTTTTTTTTTTTTTTGTTTTTTTGTGATTTTTTATTATTGGTTTTTTGTTTTGTTTTTTTTTTTTGTTTTTTTAATTTTTTTCTTTCTTTTTGTTTTTTTTTTTTTGTGAGGCTTGGGCTATGGAAATTTGTAATGTGCTGTTGGCTTGGCTATAGGTGGCTTCATGGAAGCGGTGCGTGCGAAGTTGCGGATGGCAATTGAAGATGGGTGCTCCGGATGTCTTTTGATCCATGCTGGGGCACGACATCGTGCGAGTTTTCCTTGCGTCATTATAAGCGATAAGAGGATTTTGGTGGTTATGAGTGGTATCCGGATGTTTTTTGATTTTCTGAGATTGTGAGAAGGGACATGGGGAACCAGTTTCAGTGCGGCCTGAATCGGTCTCGGTGAGATCAAAGTGTTTTGTAATTCATACCTTTGAATGGATGTTGTTTGCGCAGTTTGTTGGAGCTGATCGCAGCTACACGGCAAGATGGTGTGCACTTGACGACCTTGGTTGATGTTTTAATTCGGCTTTCTGAGGGGTTGGTTTTGGTTGAGGTTGGCGGTGCACAGCGTCTTAGGGTCAAACGCTGTGTGTGCGGGTGCTTGGCAAAGATAATTATATTTTGTAATTGATTGCATCATTTGGGATAAAGTCCGGGAATTTGGTGAATTGAATTGCGTCTCCTTGAGAGTTTTGACCTCAGGAGCTGGATTCATTGATTTTTGCCACATTCTGCCCTCGTCACTCGCCAGGTTGGTGTGCGGCTTGTGGATTGGTAGGTGTGGTTGTTTACACGCTGAGCGTGAGTTCTGAGCAATGATATTTTACTAGAGATGAGCGAACATACTTGTCCGAGCTTGATGCTGGTTGGAGCATTAGCGTACTCGAAACTGCTCGTTGCTCGGACGAATACTTCGCCCGCTCGAGAAAATGGCATCTCCCGCCGGTTGTTTGCTTTTTGCGGGCCAGCAACAGTAGCCATCACAAGCCAGGAGACTCTGCAACTCCACCCAGCATGACGTGGTACCTTACACTCGATAGCAGTGGTTGGCTGGCCAGATCAGGTGACCTGGAATAGACTTGCATGCCCGCGCTGCTCGGATCATTCTGTGTCTGGATCCGCTAGGGAGAGAGCTGCTGCTGGTCGGGAAAGCGTTAGGCTGTTCTATTAATAGTGTTAGGCAGAGTGATTCTCCAAGAACCCAACACCCTCTTAGGGCTACACATAACAGTTCTACTTTTTTTTTTTTTAATTGCTGTGGCTGGCTTGCAGGGGGCTTGCGACGTTTGTTTTAGCTCTTAGTGACACACATATCCACCTCAACACCAAAGTGGACAATTTATTAGGGTTTGATTAATTAGGCGAGTCTGCTGATTTTTTTTTTTTTATCTTGTATTTCATTTTATAGCTCAAACTCATCAGGCACAGCACAAAATCCAGTGTGTGCTGTCAGTGTAGGTTAGAAACTAGCCATAGCAATGGATGACATCGTTTTGTTAAAAAAATAAAAAACAAAAAAAATAAACACAATTGTTTTTTTTTTTTCAGTTTACACTTTAATTTGAAAATGTTTAACCTGAGGCTAGGGGTAGAGGACGAGGCCGTGGACGTGGGCGTCCACTACTGCAGGGGTCAGAGGCCGTGGTCCCTGGCGGGGTGAACACCACCTGCTGATGAGGGAGCAGGGGAACGCTGCAGAGCTACACTCCCTAGGTTCATCATGCTCAAGTTCTGGGACCGTGGTAGAAGCACTGTGAGGCCATAACATGCGAAGAGGTGATGTCGTGGATTGCCGACAATGCTTCTAGCCATTTGTCCACCAGTCAGTCTTCCACGCAGTCCACCCATGTCACCGACAATCGGCACTCCTCCACTCCTCCACCGTCAGCCTCCTTCCCCCCAGTCTGCCCCCTCCCACCAAAATTTGGCATTTGAACCGGCATACTCTGAGAACTGTTTTTCTGGACCCTTCCCACAGTCACAAACCACTGGTCCTGCTGCTGCGGAGCAGTTTTCCCGATCCCAGTTTTCCACCAGTCGCAGTCGTGGGTGTATGAATTATTCACGTAGTGGAGAAGTGTGTAAAGAGGTGTCCGACGTAGGGAGACAGCGTGTCAACCGGTGAATTTGTCAGGGTAAGTCCAGGGGGAGTTTTGTATGCTGCAGGACGTCGAGGTGGGATCAGTATGGCGGATGGATTGAGTTGACTGGCTGACAGACCCCAAGCTGGGTGATAGGACCGGGTTTTACCGTGAACAAAGTGCTTCTCTGACGACGGAGGCGAGACCTATAGCGAACAGGTTGGAAGGAGGCAGTGGTGGGGCCAGACGGAGAGCGCGGCCAGAGCTGGTGGCAACCAAGCGCAAATGTTGCCCTGTAGTCAATCGTCCTGTGGCGTAGGGCTAGATATTTTCACGACAGTCGGAGTTTCGTTTGAAAAACGAAACACCGTATCCGCCGCGGACTGTGGTGTCAACCTGTTTGCAAACAGGATCAGCATGGTTTCCACCACTGATAGCTTAACTACCACCCATAATGCGCAGGATATCCGATGCGACAACCCCCGACCTCAATGGCACCCCCAACCGTTCACCTCCGGCCTGTGCCGCTAGCGGATCGCGGGGGGGGTATGACTCGATGATACGGAACTTGTGAACGCTACCTTCAGGGTGATGCAAACGTATGCGTTTTCAATCTGTTTTAATTTAAATAAAATCTATCTTTTTTATTGCAAAACGGGGTCAAACGTTGGTGATGGCACACGTGGTGTTTTTGAGCAAAGGGGTTGAGTCGCTTTTTTCTCACCCAATCATTCTGAATTCTAAGTTCCATTCACTACAGGGCAGTAGTGGTTCCCTTATCTTACCAAACACTGGGGGTACCAGCAGTCAGACGCCGAGCATCAAATAGTTGTCCCCTATTTTGTGGATAGGGAATAAACATAGTTAAAGGGGTTGTCCAAGAGTTATAAAAATAGTGATTTGACCAAGGGGGGCTGCATAAAAAAATAAAGATGTACTTACCTCCTCTGTGCCTCCCGGTATCTTACGCTGAGGTGTCTCCATGCCAATCCATGCCAGCTTCTGACCGGGCACGCCCAACCGTCCCTTGTCTGCTGGGATATGGTGCCGGGTGGGGATGCCTGGAAGGCCGGAAGCTTTCTGAGTTGACCTTCCATGCCCTTGTAAGCAAACAGGAGCGCGGTATGGAGAGACCACAGCACAGGACACCGGGGAGACCGAGGAGGTAAGTACATCTTTATTTTTTCATGTAGCCCCCCTCGGTTAAATTACTATTTTTTATAACTCTTGGACAACCCCTTTAACTATGTTTATTCCCTATCCCCCCCACATCATTATTTTTTTATAACTCTGGGACAACCCCTTTAATAACAAAATCGAGTTAACCGGCTAACAGGACCATTGAAAATAGAGGTCCCTATCACACACCCTACTTTGGAGGAGACATCACATCCCATGCGTTAGCTTTAAGGACACCAGGGACTGGATACAGAAGAGCCTAGAATTGTAAGCAAATCGTTCCCCTGATGGGAAAATGAATAGGATAAATGCCTGACCGGATACATGGGTGACTTGCGTTTTCTATGTAACAAAAAGTTCTTCACCCCAAGTTTAGGTTAATTAATATAAGTAATGTGGAGAGGTGCGCCAGTGAGCCAGAAATCTCAGGCTACCGCACAGTCAAGCCCCATAGCTTATTGTCCAAAAATACTCCGACTGTAATCCATCACTGCGGAGAAGCTGTAAGCCCCGGCACACACCCATTCATCTCATAGAGACTGCCAAAGCAAGCGGTGACATTTATAAACCCATTATAGTCACATACAGGCCATGCCTGCCAGCTGTGTGTAAGCGACACATAGAGACCCATGGCAGAGGGGGGTTCCCGAATATACTTTGTAAAGCTGGAAACACATCTGCAATTTAGGTGCAGTTTTTGATGCAAATTTTTGAACCAAATCCAGAAATGGAGTTAAAGAACCTGAGAATGATAAAGGAGGAACTTCTACTGGACTAAAAAACAAACTACTCAAATACTATAACCGCAAATAGCTACAAAATTGTGTTTCCAGCTTTAGGGAAGTGGAACACAACAAAACTACAGTCACAACGCGACCACTCTGCAACTTCAATGATACGTAAGGAATCCATGAGATTAAGGGGGGCTGTATCTAATGAATCCATAGATGGCAAGGGGGCTTTATATAAAATAGCCATGAGGGGACTGTTTGGTATGGTAAACCAGAGAAGACCAGTAGACCCCTGCAAAGGGGTCTACTGAGGCTCTGTCACAAAGGGGCCTACTGAGGCTCTGTCACAAAGGGGCCTACTAAGGCTCTGTCACAAAGGGGCCCTACTGAAACTTGGAGCCGACCCTGCACTTGCATACTGGTGTGTGCCTTCTCCAACAGAATCCACTATTTTACCTTCCTATTCCTTTGTTTTTACAAAAAAAAAAATGAACTTATGTAAATGAGGCCCGAGAGGCTCTGAGCTTCAAACCTGTTAATTAAGCTCCTAAGCCCCTCAGGCTCATTTGCATAATTTTAAAATCCTTTCTTTGTAAAAGCAAGGGCATAAGAAGTTAAAAGAAGAGCAGACCCTGCCAGAAGAGGCACGCACCAGTATGTCAGTGCTTGGTTTACAATCCTTCATCCTGGTCGTAGTTGTCCTTTAAATCCTCATCTTTGAATGTCCGTCTATACAATACATATCCCGCACTCTCCCCCAGTCTCCTCTCCCCCTTGGGATTTATCAATGTGTGTGGAATGAATAACTAACAAGAACCTCAACCAGAATAACAGAACAAAAGATCCAAAAGAAGAGCAGGAGCCCAAAGAGCTGCAAATTCTAAGAAAAGTCCTTGTTATGTAAGAGAAGGTTTGAGGAATCTTGGCCCCGAGAACAGGCGGCGGCTACTTCGCATATTAGTCATTTTGTATAAAATATTCGAGGCCGTCTCATCCAAGGAGCTGAGCGTCATTATCCAACAAGTGCTGGTCATGGAAGCTGACCCCAAAAAATAATTTTATTACAAAAACAGGACTTTATGGTTTTTACACCCACCCCGGGAGACAGGAGTGTCGGCAGGTTCCCGGATTAGCATAGAACTCGGCAGAGATAATTGTGAACTATGATCCTTCGCTGGAACAACTTTCATATTTCAGTCGTTTTAATAAAGTACAAGTAGAAATTTTGTTCCGACGTCATTTACATATAGCAAAGGCCATGGAGAAATATACCTGGAATAATTCAAGGGCCATCGAGGGACCCTCATGAAAATCCAAATAAATGTGCTCTTCGTGGCTACTAATAGAGGTTTCCATTCACAAAGTATTGAGTATTCTAGAATCGCTCATCTGTGGTTTATACAACAACGAAAACCATAAAGACAAAAAATTATATAAAAACAGTATTTGTTAAAAAGAATTTAAAACAAAAGGTGTAATGTTCTATTTCTCCTGCGGGGGCGCTGCAGTGCAGCTGGACACTGCATACATTCTGGGGATTCGTTGTAAATCGGTGGTAACAAAACAAAAATCTGGGGACAACTCAGGTGGTGTCACTTTCGGAAATTTCTAAAATGTTGTGATATTTGAAGTGCTAACAACAAAAACATCTCTTCCCTCAGTGGTAGTTGTGGTGGGTGTGGTTGTGGTAGCAAGTTGAGATTTTGGCAAGAGCGCACACACCGGAGAT
Organism: Engystomops pustulosus; assembly: GCA_019512145.1. NCBI lineage: Eukaryota > Metazoa > Chordata > Amphibia > Anura > Leptodactylidae > Engystomops > Engystomops pustulosus. The sequence goes on along the minus strand of CM033651.1, from coordinate 450,640 downwards.
GACCCTCTTATCCCCCTGTAGACACTGGAATGGACCTTGGTCCCGCTGCCTGAGGCTGACAGAGCAGCCTTCTGGGTGCAAGTCCACAATACATTTAGTGCGGGTGTGAGCTGTGGCTTCACTACCGGACCAGCGGAGGGAGGATGGACGCTGTTCATAATGCACTCTCAGCAGTAGAGTTGCACCACCTGCGGATGCTGATGATGTCAGGTAGTGTAGCCGGGGCAGCGTCCATCTTACCTCTGTTGGCGAAGGAGACTTTGCCACGCTCTCTGCAGGAGAGTTGCCCCACCCAATATGTCAGCAGAAAAACTTTTTGAAGTGCAGCCTTCAACACGCATGTCATAGGTTAGCCACCATAGTTTTTACATTTACAGAAGGGCAGTTTTTTGGGGGGTAACAGAGGAAACCATTACACTTACATCTCCAGAGGGCACCCCTGACTCCAGTGGTGATGCCCCTTCCCCAGGTGCTTCTGCTCCCCATAAGCCATCTGTGATGTGCCATTAAGATTTGGCCCCAACGTCATGTCTGCCACGAAGGTAACATGTCCATCAGAGGGTGAAGCACCAGATTGCCGTTAGAACCAGGTAGAACCCCCCCCCCCTTACACCTTTCATCCACACGTTGATAAATATTCCAGCCACAAATCCCATTATTATGGCCAGGACATAATTACTGTAATGTTAGCATGTAGATAGCTGTAAGTGGGCGGAATGCGGCCATGACAGGATGGGCTGGGAGGGCAGGAAAAGGCGGGTTTTTCTAGAGTTGGGGGGTTGAACTTTATGTGAGGTGATAGGTGGGCTAGTTTGGGGGGTGGAGACTTTGGAGGGTTTATAAGGGGTGCCAGGAAGGGCACGCCATCTTTTGGCTGGAGAAAATTGTAAGGAGAGGTGGTGCCGGTCCGTTTTGCCTGTAATTTGTCGGCGTTTTTTTGCGTTTTGAGGGGGTTTTTTGTCAGGGCCAGGACTGTGATGACGGATTTGGAGGCCTTTTTGGCCCAGATGCGGGCTCAAGCGGAGGCCAGGGGGGCCGAATGGATGAGAGAGCAGGTGGCCAATTTTACTTCTGGCGAGGACGGCGGGACCCGGCGGTTGTCCAGGTCGTCCAGAGCCAGGCCCCCTGACAGGTTGAGCCCTTCTGGGTCACCGGCGAGGGCCGCGAGGAGCGACAATTTGGACTCACCTGGAGGTTCGGGAGAGGCTGCGGTCCGCAGTTCCGGTAGGAAGAGGAGCCGGAGAATGTTGGTGGCGTCCTCGGAAGATGATGGAGGGGCCGGCGTGCGGAGCTCGAGGTCCTCCAGAGGTGCGAGGCGAAAGATGGCGGCGGCACGTGGTGGTCCCAAGATGGCGGGCGGTCCTGCAGGAGGGCGGAGCAGCGGTGGCCGGAAGTCCGGAACCGGAAGTCGGGGGTCGACGGGAGCCGAGAGGAGGAGCCAGCACGGACGGGACCCTCACCAGGATTCCAGGCGAGCGGTGAGTGTTCGCCGTCCGCCAGGCAGAACGGCGGCGGCTAGCAGCACCGCGGGATGACGCCCCCAGCAGCCCGGACAGCGTTGTGAGTGAGGGGGAGGAGGCCGCGGTCGGGGTGCTGGATGCGGCAGCGGGCACGGCGATAACGGGTGGGGGGGGTCGGGTCCCCCCTTCACCCAGGTCAAGCGGAGGGGCACGTCGGCAGCATGGGGCAGCGGATGGAGGCGTGAATCCTCCATCCAGGAGTAGTGGAGGTGGCACCTGGGCCGGTGGGGCTAGCGATAGGCCTGCTGGGGGGATGCAGCACTTCATGGGGCCTCCTGACAGCAGCATGGGCGGAGGGATGGCGCAAGGCGCGCAGTGGTTAGGCGATGCTGGTTGTGTCCGTGGTGTTTCTTCTGTCTTTTTTCCTTACCAGATGCAGAGTGGCGCTGAGGCGGCTATGCTGGACACAGTGCGCTGCAACCGCTGGTCCTGCTGGCCGCGACTGGAGGGGGTCCCGTGGTGTCGCCGTCAGCAGGACCAGCGGTTGCAGCGCCGTCCATGGCTCCAGGAGTGATGTCATCAGGAGGAGCAGGGCCATCGGGCCAGGGGATCGTGGCAGGTCCCGGCGAAGCCGGGCAGACGCCAGGAGGCAGCGGCGTCACAATTACAGGTGCGACCACAGCTACACAAGCACATCTACCTACAAACACACATAACACTCCAGTGAGGGTAGCCATTAATACGTCTGATGCAGGGGCTGTTTAGTGTGGGGCCTCTTCAGGAGTTTATGCAGGGGATGCAGCGTTTAATGTCAGTTTTTGAGAGGGCTATGGGGTCACAGCATGGGGGGCCAATATCGGCATGGGGTGCTGGGGCGGTAGGGTCATCTAATGCAGGGGTGACCGAGACGTCTAACGCACTAGTGGCGGTGACGCTCGTTGTGACGGGGGTAGTTAGCGCGGGGGCAGGTGAGAATTCGGTGGGGTCGGTTAGTGCTGGGTCAGTGGCGGAAAAGGGGTCAGAGAGCGCAGTGGTGGCAGTGAGTGGGGATAAGGCCCCGGCTGTTAAGTCAGCTGAGGCGTCCAAATTGTTGCCAGTGTCGGACGCGGCATTGGGTAACTTGTACATTTGTTTTGATGGGCCCCTTGGGGGTCATCTAAAACAAGAAGTGAAGGATAAAATATGGAAAAGGGAGAATCTGGATATTTTTACGTTGTTGCCTTTGGAGCGTTTTAGTGTCGAACGTTGGGAGAAGGGGAAGGAGCATCGTAAGGAGGAGGATGAGGAGAGACGCCGTTATCGGCTGATTCCTCGTAATTTTGGGAATTGGCTGCATGCTTTTTCCATTTTGGGCAGTGTAATTGGGGAAAAACAGCCCGAATGGTACTCAGGGTTGTTTTGTCATCAGGAAACTATATGGGAAGCGTACAAGACATATGGGGGGATAGCGTGGCTTAGATATGACGAGCAGTTTCGTCAGAGGATGGCCGTGAGACCTTCCCTGGAATGGGGGCATAGGGATATTGGGCTGTGGATGAGGTTGATGACGGCACCAAAGCCGGCGCCGAAGAGTTCATCCTTTGGTGGGGTAGCGGTGGCTGGTTCATCCTTTCAGCCGGGGCCCGATGGAGCCAAAGCTGGGACCCCGTCGGGCGGCGGTAAGAAGGGAGTCTGTTGGAGGTATAACGAGGGCAACTGTACTTGGGGATCCTCCTGTACCTTCAAGCACGAATGCTCTGGTTGCGGGGGTGTCAACCACCCCTTGTCTCGTTGCTTCAGGAGAAAAGGACAAGGACAGCGGTCGGGTGATGGTGCTCAAAAAGGGGGTGACTCCGGTGAAGCTCGGCGTAATAATGCCGTGGCTCGGGAGATATCAAAATAAGGAGAAGGCTTGTTTGTTGATTCAGGGCTTTCAAGAGGGGTTTCGGACCCCTTTTAAGGAGGGGGAGCCGGGTTGTTTTGCAAGGAATTTGAAATCTGCGGAGGAATCCCCGGAGGTAGTTAGGGAGAAGTTGCGGAAGGAGGTCAAGTTGGGTCGTATATTGGGCCCCCTTTGTTAATCCTCCGGTGGGAAATTTGCAGGTTTCACCATTGGGGGTGGTTCCTAAAAAGGAGGAAGGGAAGTTCCGCCTGATTCATCATCTGTCTTACCCGCGGGGGGGTTTGGTGAATGATGCGATAGATCCAGCTATGAGTTCGGTTTGCTATACTTCATTTGATGAGGCTGTGAGTCTGGTGAGGGCGGCTGGTAGTGGGGCTTTGATGGCAAAAGCGGACATTGAGGCTGCTTTTCGCTTGTTACCGGTGCATCCTGAATCGATGCATTTGTTGGGGTGTTATTTTGAAGGGGGTTACTATGTGGATGGCTGCCTGTCGATGGGGTGTTCTATTTCCTGTGCCTATTTTGAGGCGTTTAGTACGTTTCTGGAATGGGTGGTTAGGGAGTTGTCAGGTGGGGCTGGGGTCATTCATTATTTAGACGATTTTCTATGTGTAGGCCCAGCAGAGAGTTATAGGTGCCAGGTTTTGTTGTCCACGTTGTCCGAAACATTTGAGAGTTTTGGAGTGCCATTGGCGGTTGATAAGACTGAAGGCCCAACCACGAAACTGTGTTTCTTGGGTATAGAACTGGATTCGATCGCCATGGAGTGTCGTTTGCCAGAGAAAAAGTTAGGGGAGTTGCGCTCTTGCGTTGGCGAGGCGCTAGTGAAGTCAAAGTTGACATTGCGGCAGGTGCAGTCTTTGCTGGGGAGATTAAACTTTGCTTGTCGGATTATGCCCATGGGGCGGGTTTTCTGTCGGAGGTTGGCACAGGTGATGGCTGGGGTTAAGCGGCCGGAGCACTTTGTTCGGCTAGGGAAGGAGCATAGAGCGGATTTGCGAGTTTGGGACGATTTTTTGGTCACTTACAATGGGAGGACATTGTGGCTGGCGGAGCCTGTTTCGAACACGGAGCTTCATTTGTTTACGGACGCTGCAGGTGCTATAGGTTATGGGGCGTTCTTTCAAGGGGAATGGAGTGTAGGGTCTTGGCCGGAGTGGTGGCATGAACAGAAGCTGATGGCTAACTTGTGCCTGCTGGAGTTATTTCTGATTGTGGTGTCTTTGGAATTGTGGGGTAGCCAGTTAGCGAACAGAAGCGTGGTTTTCCATTGCGACAACATGTCAGTGGTTAATGTGATTAATAAACAGACGTCGAGCTCTCTCCCAGTTATTGTGTTGTTGCGGCATCTGGTGTTGCTGTGCCTTCGTTTGAATGTGTATTTTCGGTCAGTACATGTTCCAGGAGTAGATAATGAAGTGGCGGATGCTCTGTCTCGATTGCAGCTGGTCAGGTTCCGGGAGTTGGTGCCGGGGGCGGCATTGCGGTCGGTGTGGTGTCCGGAGCATTTGTGGGAGATGATGCGTTGAATTTATTCCCATGGGTTCAGTTGTCTTTAGCCCCTTCGACATGGGATTCTTACAAGAAGGTATGGCGTGATTGGTTCCTATTGCTGGATGAGTGGTGTGCAGTCGGGGAGGTGCCTAGTAGAGAATCTGTCTTGTTTTGTCTGTTGATACGCTATTTTGAAAGGGGGGCTTCGGTGGCGGTAGTTCAGAGAACACTAGCGGCTTTAGCTTTTTTGTTTAAATTGATAGGTGGAGAGGATTCGACTCAGGGTTTCTTAGTGAAGCAAGCGGTGAAGGGTTACAGGAAGGGCCGTTATAGGGAGGACTGTAGGAGACCTGTATCTTTTGATCTGTTGAGGGACCTGGTAGGAAAGGTTCGGGAGGTATGTGTGTCGGATTACGAGGGTTGTTTGTTTACATTGGCATACTCATGGGCATTTTTTGGGGCGTTTAGGATTAGTGAATTGGTGAGTGGCAGCTGCTCGTGCAGCGGGGGTATTCAGATGCGGCACGTGCAGTGTGTGGATGGTGAGGTTAGGATTGTGTTGACAAATACTAAAACGGATAGCTCGGGTCGGGGTTTTACCCTCCTTATACAGTCCGTGGGCACCCTCCTTATACAGTCCGTGGACACCCTCCTTATAAAGTCTGGGGGCACCCTCCTTATACAGTCTAGGAGCACGCTCCTTATACAGTCTGGGGGCACCCTCCTTATACGGTCGGGGCACCCTTCAATAAAGAAGGAGGAAACTTCAACCAGAGTATTAAAGTCGTTTTAGGAAAATTCTGGTCAGAAATAAAACATCTACTAGTAATTGAGGAGGATCTAATAGATGTCGCCCTTAGACCGTGCACGAGACAGAACACAGTTGGACAGATTTATTTTATATAAATATTATCTTAGATCATACAATCTCTACATAAATTTCATTTAAGATGTCATGACCCCGAGCAGGACATCCCCCAATGGCGTACACATGTTTATACACACATCTCTATACTTTCACGCACATACATACATGTATACACTTACACCCACACATTTATGTACAAACGTACATACAGCATATACACATACAGTATATACAGACATGCTGCATATACACACATACAGTATATACAGACATACAGCATATACACACATACAGTATATACAGACATGCTGCATATACATACACATAAAACATATACACATACATACAGTATACACAGCATGTCACAGGTCGTCCCGTGATCCATATCGCAGGCTCACCCGTGCTCCTCTGCCCCCACCAGTGCAATGCCCGCGCAGTTTCCTCATCCCGGCTCCCATCGTGGTCCCATCCGCCGTGCACTCGCATCCCTGACTCGTAGGGTGCGTGCGCGCCGGCTTCTCTAAATTTAAAGGACCAGTGGGCCATTAATTGGCGCTGGTCATTTTCACAAATTCTATTTGCTTCTCCCTGCACACCCTGCCAGATCTTCGTGCCTTAGAGAAAGCTTTGTTCCTATGCCCTGCGCTGTTATTGTGATTTCCCGTCATGACTCCGGTTCCGTTTCTGACTTCGCTCCTCTGCTGCATGTCTTGACCTATTGCTACATTCACGACTCTGTTCTGCCTGTCCTGTTAGCATGGAGATAGCTGTAAGTGGGCGGAATGCGGCCATGACAGGATGGGAGGGCTGGAAAAGGCGGGTTTTTCTAGAGTTGGGGGGTTGAACTTTATGTGAGGTGATAGGTGGGCTAGTTTGGGGGGTGGAGACTTTGGAGGGTTTATAAGGGGTGCCAGGAAGGGCACGCCATCTTTTGGCCGGAGAAAATTGTACGGTGAGGTGGTGCCGGTCCGTTTTGACTGTAATTTGTCGGCGTTTTGCGTTTTTGCGGCGGTTTTTGTCTGGGCCAGGACTGTGATGGCGGATTTGGAGGCCTTTTTGGCCCAGATGCGGGCTCAAGCGGAGGCCAGGGGTGCCGAATGAATGAGAGAGCAGGTGGCCAATTTTACTACTGGCGAGGACGGCGGGACCCCGCGGTCGGCCAGGTCGTCCAGAGCCAGGCCCCCTGAGAGGTTGAGCCCTTCTGGGTCACCGGCGAGGGCCGCGAGGAGCGACAATGTGGACTCACCTGGAGGTTCGGGAGAGGCCGAGGTCCGCGGTTCCGGTAGGAAGAGGAGCCAGAGGATGTCGGTGGCGTCCTCGGAGGATGATGTTGGAGCCGGAGTGCGGAGCTCGAGGTCCTCCGGAGGTGCGAGGCGGAAGATGTCGGCGACACGTGGTGGATCCAAGATGGCGGGCGGTCCTGCAGGAGGGCGGAGCGGTGGTGGCCGGAAGTCCAGAACCGGAAGACGGGGGTTGACGGGAGCCGAGAGGAGGAGCCAGCACGCTCACCAGGATTCCAGGCGAGCGGTGAGTGCTCGCCGTCCGCCAGGCAGAGCGGCGGCGGCTAGCAGCAGCGCGGGAGCGGGGGCTGGGGAGGATGACGCCCCCAGCAGCCCAGGCAGCGTTGTGAGTGAGGGGGAGGAGGCCGCGGTCGGGGCGCTGGATGCGGCAGCGGGCACGGCGGTAACGGGTGGGGGGGGTCGGGTCCCCCCTTCACCCAGGTCAAGTGGAGGGGCACGTCGGCAGCATGGGGCAGCGGATGGAGGCGTGAATCCTCCATCCAGGAGTAGTGGAGGCGGCACCTGGGCCGGTGGGGCTAGCGATAGGCCTGCTGGGGGGATGCAGCACTTCATGGGGCCTCCTGACAGCAGCATGGGCGGTGGGATGGCGCAAGGAGCGCAGTGGTTAGGCGATGGTGGTTGTGTCCGTGGTGTTTCTTCTGTCTTTTTTCCTTACCAGATGCAGAGTGGCGCTGAGGCGGCTATGCTGGACACAGTGCGTCGCGCGCTAGGACTGGCCGCGACTGGAGGGGGTCCCGTGGTGTCGCCGTCAGCAGGACCAGCGGTTGCGGCGCCGTCCATGGCTCCAGGAGTGATCTCATCAGGAGGAGCAGGGCCATCGGGCCAGGGGGTCGTGGCAGGTCCCGGCGGAGCCGCGCAGACGCCAGGAGGCAGCGGCGTCACAATTACAGGTGCGATCACAGCTACACAAGCACATCTACCTACAAACACACATAACACTCCAGTGGGGGTAGCCATTAATACGTCTGATGCAGGGGCTGTTTCTAGAGTGGGGCCTCTTCAGGAGTTTATGCAGGGGATGCAGCGTTTAATGTCAGTTTTTGAGAGGGCTATGGGGTCACAGCATGGGGGGCCAATATCGGCATGGGATTCTGGGGCGGCAGGGTCATCTAATGCAAGGGTGACCGAGACGTCTAACGCACTAGTGGCGGTGACGCCCGTTGTGACGGGGGTAGTTAGCGTGGGGGCAGGTGAGAATTCGGTGAGGTCGGTTAGCGCTGAGTCAGTGGCGGAACAGGGGTCAGAGAGCGCTGTGGTGGCAGTGAGTGGTGACAAGGCCCCGGCTGTTAAGTCAGCTGAGGCGTCCAAATTGTTGCCAGTGTCGGACGCGGCATTGGGTAACTTGTACATTTGTTTTGATGGGCCCCTTGGGGGTCATCTAAAACAAGAAGTGAAGGATAAAATATGGAAAAGGGAGAATCTGGATATTTTTACGTTGTTGCCTTTGGAGCGTTTTAGTGTCGAACGTTGGGAGAAGGGGAAGGAGCATCGTAAGGAGGAGAAAGAGGAGAGACGCCGTTATCGGCTGATTCCTCGTAATTTGGGGAATTGGCTGCATGCTTTTTCCATTTTGGGTAGTGTAATTGGGGAAAAACAGCCCGAATGGTGCTCGGGGTTGTTTTGTCATCAGGAAACTATATGGGAAGCGTACAAGACATATGGGGGGATAGCGTGGCTTAGATATGACGAACAGTTTCGTCAGAGGATGGCCGTGAGACCTTCCCTGGAATGGGGGCATAGGGATATTGGGCTGTGGATGAGGTTGATGACGGCACCAAAGCCGGCGCCGAAGAGTTCATCCTTTGGTGGGGTGGCGGTGGCTGGTTCATCCTTTCAGCCGGGGCCCGACGGAGCCAAAGCTGGGACCCCGTCGGGCGGTGGTAAGAAGGGAGTCTGTTGGAGGTATAACGAGGGCAACTGTACTTGGGGATCCTCCTGTACCTTCAAGCACGAATGCTCTGGTTGCGGGGGTGTCAACCACCCCTTGTCTCGTTGCTTCAGGAGAAAAGGACAAGGACAGCGGTCGGGTGATGGTGCTCAAAAAGGGGGTGACTCCGGTGAAGCTCGGCGTAATGATGCCGTGGCTCGGGAGATATCCAAATAAGGAGAAGGCTTGTTTGTTGATTCAGGGATTTCAAGAGGGGTTTCGGATCCCTTTTAAGGAGGGGGAGCCGGGTTGTTTTGCAAGGAACTTGAAATCTGCGGATGAATCCCCGGAGGTAGTTAGGGAGAAGTTGCGGAAGGAGGTCAAGTTGGGTCGTATGTTGGGACCCTTTGTTAATCCTCCGGTGGGAAATTTGCGGGTTTCACCATTGGGGGTAGTTCCTAAAAAGGAGGAAGGGAAGTTTCGCCTGATTCATCATTTGTCTTACCCGCAGGGGGGTTCGGTGAATGATGCGATAGATCCAGCTATGAGTTCAGTTTGCTATACTTCATTTGATGAGGCTGTGGGCCTGGTGAGGGCAGCTGGTAGTGGGGCTTTGATGGCAAAAGCGGACATTGAGGCTGCTTTTCGCTTGTTACCTGTGCATCCTGAATCGATGCATTTGTTGGGTTGTTATTTTGAAGAGGGTTACTATGTGGATGGCTGCCTGCCGATGGGGTGTTCTATTTCTTGTGCCTATTTTGAGGCGTCTATTTTTAGACGATTTTTCTATGTGTAGGCCCAGCAGAGAGTTATAGGTGCCAGGTTTTGTTGTCCACGTTGTCCGAAACATTTGAGAGTTTTGGGGTGCCATTGGCGGTTGATAAGACGGAAGGCCCAACCACGAAACTGTCTTTCTTGGGCATAGAATTGGATTCGATCGCCATGGAGTGTCGTTTGCCAGAGAAAAAGTTAGGGGAGTTGCACTCTTGCGTTGGCGAGGCGCTAGTAAAGTCAAAGTTGACATTGCGGCAGGTGCAGTCTTTGCTGGGGAGATTAAACTTTGCTTGTCGGATTATGCCCATGGGGCGGGTTTTCTGTCGGAGGTTGGCACAGGCGACGGCTGGGGTTAAGCGGCCGGAGCACTTTGTTCGGCTAAGAAAGGAGCATAGAGCGGATTTGCGAGTTTGGGACGAATTTTTGGTCACTTACAATGGGAGGACGTTGTGGCTGGCGGAGCCTGTTTCAAACATGGAGCTTCATTTGTTTACGGATGCTGCAGGCGCTATAGGTTATGGGGCGTTCTTTCAAGGGGAATGGAGTGTAGGGTCTTGGCCCGAGTGGTGGCAGGAGCAGAAGCTGACGGCTAACCTGTGCCTGCTGGAGTTATTTCCGATTGTGGTGTCTTTGGAATTGTGGGGTAGCCAGTTAGCGAACAGAAGCGTGGTTTTCCATTGTGACAGCATGTCAGTGGTTAATGTGATTAATAAACAGACATCGAGCTCTCCCCCAGTTATTGTGTTGTTGCGGCATCTGGTGTTGCTGTGCCTGCGTTTGAATGTGTATTTTCGGTCAGTACATGTTCCAGGAGTAGATAATGAAGTGGCGGATGCTCTGTCTCGATTGCAGCTGGTCAGGTTCCGGGAGTTGGTGCCGGGGGCGGCTTTACGGTCGGTGCGGTGTCCGGAGCATTTGTGGGAGATGCTGCGTTGAATTTATTCCCTTGGGTTCAGTTGTCTTTGGCCCCTTCGACATGGGACTCTTACAAGAAGGTATGGCGTGATTGGTTCTTATTGCTGGATGAGTGGTGTGCAGACGGGGAGGTGCCTAGTAGAGAATCTGTCCTGTTTTGTCTGTTGATACGCTATTTTGAAAGGGGGGCTTCGGTGGCGGTAGTTCAGAGAACACTAGCGGCTTTAGCTTTTTTGTTTAAGTTGATAGGTGGGGAGGATTCAACTCAGGGTTTTTTAGTGAAGCAAGCGGTGAAGGGTTACAGGAAGGGCCGTTATAGGGAGGACTGTAGGAGACCTGTATTTTTGATACTATTTTTTGATATTTTGATCTGTTGAGGGACCTGGTAGGAAAGGTTCGGGAGGCATGCGTGTCGGATTACGAGGGTCGTTTGTTTACCTTGGCATACTCGTGGGCATTTTTTGGGGCGTTTAGGATTAGTGAATTGGTGAGTGGCAGCTGCTTGCGCAGCGGGGGTATTCAGATGCGGCACGTGCAGTGTGTGGATGGTGAGGTTGGGATTGTGTTGACAAATACTAAAACGGATAGCTCGGGTCGGGGTTTTTTGGTGCGTTTACGGCGGGTGCCGGGGTTCGTGGGTTGTCCGGTGGAGTGCCTTGAGTCCTTTTTGTCGGTTCGTTCAGCAACGGGGGAGGCGTTATTGGTTCACCAGAATGGGAAGGCCTTGTCCAGATTTCAGTTTGTGGCAGTTTTCAGGAAGTGTTTGAATTTGTTGGGGTTAAATGCGAAGGAGTATTGTTCACATTCTTTTCGCATTGGAGCTGCAACTGAGGCAGCTAGGTGGGGTCTGTCGGAGGCTGATATCAAGAAAATTGGGCGGTGGGAGTCTAGGAGGTTTCGTTCGTATGTTCGGCTTCATAGATTGGAAAATTGAAAGGGGATGGGGGTGCGTTGTTGGCTGTTACGATTGTTTATTTCTTGATAGGTATTAGAAGGTGTGTCATCTGGATTTTCGGACACTCCTTTATTCATTGGGCGGAAAAGAGGGCTCAGCTTCGTTTGGGTGGTAGGTTTCTTGGGCTCGATGGAAATTTGGTAAGTGTGCGTTGGCTTGGCTATAGGGGGCTTCAGTGGGAAGCGGTGCGCGCGAAGTTGCGAATGGCAATTGAAAGATGGGGTGCTCCGGATGTTTTGTTGATCCATGCTGGGGGCAACGACATCGGGAGTTTTCCTATGCGTCAATTGATTAAGGCGATGAAGAGAGATGTGTTGTGGATTATGAGTGAGTATCCGGATGTTTTGTTAATTTGGTCTGAGATGGTGAGAAGGGAGCGATGGAGGAACGCAGTTTCAGTGGCGGCACTGAATCGGTCTCGGGTGAAGATCAATAAGTGTTTTGGTAAATTCATCCGTTTGAATGGTGGTTTGGTTGTGCGACATGGTTTGTTGGAGGCTGATCGCAGCTACACGGGTAAGGATGGTGTGCACTTGACGGACCTTGGGTTGGATGTTTTTAATTACGGATTGTCTGAGGTGGTTGGTTTTGGTTGGAGGGTGTGGCGGTGCACGGCGTCTTGAGGGGTCAAGACGCTGTGCGGTGGCGGGTGCTTGGCAACAGATAATTTATATTTTGGTAAATTGATTGCATCATTTGGGATAAAGTCCGGGAATTTGGTGAATTGAATTGCAGTCTCCTTGAGAGTTTGACCTCAGGAGTTGGATTCATTTGATATCTGCCACATTCTGCCCTCGTCACTCACCAGGTTGGTGTGCGGCTTGTGGATTGGTAGATGTGGTTGTTTACACGCTGAGCGTGAGTTATGAGCAATTATATTTTACTTAACGGTTACTCCGGACTTAGTTGGTTGTCTAAAATGGACAAACAAGTTTTCTGCTCTGTTGTCAAGTACTCGGCCACTAAGAAAGTTGATGATTAACGTATTCTGTATATTTTGCAATTGTTAATATATGTTTAATAAAGTTTATATTTTACAGATTTTCAAAGAATAAATAAAGCTGTGACCAGCACTTTTCCAACAATACAATGTGTGTGTTTTATTTAGTTTGGATAAGGAGGGTTCCTTTTTCTGCTCTGTGAGCCGTTCCTACGACTCAGCCCTATCCTGGTCATGACCTCCTGCCTGTCCCCGTCTACGATTCTGCCTAATGTCTCTGTACCTCGCCTTGGCTGCCACCGCGGACAAGTCGCACCTGTGGAACAACCTGGTGGTACCAATGCTGCAATAAGTCCAACCCGCTTTGCAGCGAGCTCTGGTGAAGACCGGGTGCCTCTCAGACTCCGCTCCCTGGTGTCGGCTTACGTCATCATCCGCGGTGGTTCAGAGGATCCACTAACTCCAAGCTGACAATATACATACAGCATATACACTCACAGGCACCCGCACACCATATACACAGCACATAGACATACACAGCACATGCACACACAGAGCACATTCATACACTCACAGGGCACACACACACAACATACACAAACAGCACATGCACTCATACAGCACATTCATACACTCACTGATCACACGTACACCATACACACAGCACATGCAACACCCCTGCCGATGTATAGGCAAGGGAGTGCTTGCGAATGAGGCCCTCTACCTGTAGGATCCCTCTAGGGGAGTCTGATCAACTCGCCTTTAGGATAATGCAGTGATTAGGTTTTAGCAGCGGTAGATTCTGCCTTAACAGGCAAGGGTTAAATCTGTATAATGTTTATTATCCAATGATGTTCTTCCTTGTGAACTGGAGTGTGATTGGAGAGTGAGCCACCACCTGACCAGAGGATAATAAAACCCCTGGACAGGAAGGGGCAAGGTCTCTTGGAACCCAGCTCTCTTACCAGAGAAATCTCTCTCCAGCAAGCTCTCTGACAAGAGAGATCTTAGAGCACATGCTCTTACCACAGGCCTCCTAGGCCTCAGCTCTCAAGTTAGAGCATAGATTGTCAGTGACCAGAGGCAGTGTGTGACTGTGCCACAGAACACCCAGGACAGAGCTGCAGCTTCCATACCTGGACACAGCTACCTCCCAGCCTTCACCTACTACCAGGCTGGTGACCCAACTCCTGAGGATCAATCTCCATGACCACTCCAGTAATCCAGAATCCCTCCAACAATCTGGCATCTGTTCTGTTATCGTTTGGCTCATTGCCTGCAGTTCCAATAAAGAACCGTGAGTTATCTATGCACGACGTTGCCTCCGTTTGGTCCCTGAATACGGCTGTTACAATCACAAGCTCCCGCATCCATTACCCAGGGACTCATACTACGGATACTAAGGGGTTGTCCCAGGGAGATCCAGTACATCAGCCTCTCCCTCATCTAATTTCTTGCACACACCACCTGCTGGAGACCTGCCAGGCTGTAGGACAGCCCTCCGGAGTAATAGTCTGTTGTATCTCAGGAGCTGAAGGTGCAGTATAGACAACTTGCAGTCAGCAAAGGTTATGTTCCAAGGAACTAGAAGAAGATCTCCAGCAAGGAGGTCTCCTGGGTGTCAGAGACACATATATAAATATATATAGGCAGACCCATCAAGGTAAACTCAGGGCGGTACTAATCAGGAGAAACAGGTGCCAAGTTTTACAAGTAGGTTCAACACCATAGTCCAGCAGACAACTATTCAACTAGCTTAGTGGCCGAGCTAACAAGGAGACACAGAACTGGGCACCAGAACACAGGTTCGACTCCCTTCCTAATGGCGACCTCTGGGCGCCACAGGACCTGGTTCTGTTGGATACTGCTGTTGAAAACGTTTAATAAAACGAGGAGCATTGATACTGGATCCATGAGTTTTCTTCTACCCCATGGCCTTGCCATTTGATAAGATGCTGTAGTTGATTTCTGCAATTACTGGAGTCCAGAATTTTTTCCACAAAAAATTCTTCCTGTCAATCAACTTCAACCGCATCTGGAGGTGGAGAAGATCATTCAGGACATGGATTGACCGTAGCCTTTTTTAGTAGAGACACATGAAAAACAGTGTGAATTTTCATTGTTTCCGGAAGTTGTAGACGTACTGCCAGAGGACTAAATTATTCTAGAAATTTTATAGGGTCCAATAAATTTCTGTCCGAGTTTGGGTGCAAGAACCTTCAGCTTAATATTCCGAGTTGAAAGCCGGACTCGATCCCCTACTTTGAAATCAGGCGCTGGTCTCCGATGTTTATCTGACGCTTTCTTATATCGCTCCTGAGCAGCTTCCAATGTGTCCTTTAACATCCTTAGATTTTGTTGCAATGATGTGATTCTTTCCGTAACTGCTGGAATTAGCGGAGCAACTGGATTTTTGGGGAGAATGCTTAGGTGATATCTACAGATGAGCGAGTATACTCGTCCGAGCTTGATGCTCGTTCGAGTATTAAGGTACTCGAAACGGCTCGTTGCTCGGACGAGTATTTCCCCTGCTCGAGATCGAGCATTTAATTAAAAAAACACAGTGAAGAACAATGAAGAATAGAATAAAAACAGTGAACACAGTGACCACAGGATCATTGAAGTGAAGAACAGTGAAGAATAGAATAAAAACAGTGAACACAGGATCATTGAAGTGAAGAACACAGTGAAGAATAGATTGCAGATGTTCGGCACATCTGCTTACATGTCGGAAGATACGCGCGGAACGGTGCGAACAAAATAGTATGTGAAGAACACATTGAAGAACACGGTGAGCAGGACAGAGACATCGGGGAACAGGACAGAGACATCGGGGAACAGGAGAGAGACATCGGGGAGCAGCACAGAGACACCGGGGAGCAGCACAGAGACACCGGGGAGCAGCACAGAGACATCGGGGAGCAGCACAGAGACATCGGGGAGCAGCACAGAGACATCGGGGAGCAGCACAGAGACATAAGGGAGGACAGAGACATCGGGAAACAGAACATAGACATAAAAAAAAAAAAAAGTTTGCTTTTCCGAATCGCGGCCCTTAATTGCCAGAGTGTCGGGGAAAATGAAACGTCTGACCAGGACGCGCCAATCCATTACCAGCGAGGTGTTAAAGTAATGTATTTCATTATATTTCTGACTGCTTGATACATCAAAAGATAATTTGCCGTGTAATTTCACGAATAGCTGAAATTTTTTTAGCCCGGCTGTAGGTTTCCCTCTAATACCGGCGATACATCAAGAGTAAATAAAATGTTTAGCGCTAAAGCGCATTAATTATCTAAAAACTAAGAAGTAATGAAATGCGCTTCCATCAGACGTGGAGGCGCTCGTGAATGGCTGGAGGTGCCGCCGCTCCCTCGGGAGGCACGATTTATGCTGAACACCCCGCTGATTGTTCAGGAGGTAAAGAACCAATAGCCGCGTGCACGCAGGTTTAATTTAAAGTGTGTTTCTCACTAGGCTGCGCACAACACTTAATTAAACGCCGCTGTTTTGGCAATGACAAATGCTGTAGTGCAGCGAGAACAGGGCAGCAATGACGGAGAAGATTTTGCAATTTCTTTCATGTTCCTGCCCAGATCCAGGTCAGAGAAAAGAGAAAAGCAGAAAGATTCATTTTGCACATTTTCAGATAACGTTGTGACAGTAAAGTAGACGAGATTCGGGAGTTGTCTCGGGCAATGGGAATAGGTTGGGAGTGACACTGGTAATGAGTGTGTAATGGAGAGGGGGAGAGGACGTGGCAGGAATGATGGGTAATGAGGATGTAAGTCAGGGGAGGACAAAGGCCGAGCTGTGGATGGATCATGGGAGGGGTTTCTAACTGTGGGTGATTTTTAGATTTTTCTATGTTCAGTAGCTCGGGTATATGGACTGCATGGGGCCCTGGGGCTGTAGGAATATTATGGCCCCTACAAGTCTGGAGCCACTTCCTACATCTGGTACTAGAAGCTTCTTGGGCAATGGAGGACGCGTCCCTTCTTCTGCTTCAGGACTCTTGGAGGACCTTCAAATGTCCTGAATTGGCTCTTGTGTACATGTGTATGGAGAGCAGGAACAGATGTGCGTGGATTTCATGGGTGAAGATTCTTCTCAGTATCAAAGTTGTTGGGTGGTTTGGTGGCCATGAGCCCCCTAGAAGACTATGACCTATATTATAATCCACAACTGTTCAGTAGAACTCAACTTTTAAAGTGTGATTATGATGTGACTGTGGTATTATTATTATTATTATTATTATACAATGTTTAATGATTTCCCCATTGGGCTGAATGATATATTATGACTAGAGATGAGCGAACATACTCGTCTGAGCTTGATGCTGGTTGGAGCATTAGCGTACTCGAAACTGCTCGTTGCTCGGACGAATACTTCGCCCGCTCGAGAAAATGGCATCTCCCGCCGTTTTGATTTTTGGCGGCCAGAAACAGAGCCAATCACAAGCCAGGAGACTCTGCACTCCACCCAGCATGACGTGGTACCCTTACACGTCGATAGCAGTGGTTGGCTGGCCAGATCAGGTGACCCTGGGATAGACTAGCCGCTGCCCGCGCTGCTCGGATCATTCTGTGTCTTGATGCCGCTAGGGAGAGAGCTGCTGCTGGTCAGGGAAAGCGTTAGGCTGTTCTGTTAGAATAGTGTTAGGCAGGAGTGATTCTACAAGAACCCAACAGCCCAACAGCCATTTGCTTGTGGCTGGGCTTGCTAGCATTAGTAGTGCAGCTAGTACCATATTGTGAGGAATTTGCAGGGAGACTTGGGAATGTTCTATTTAGCTCTTAGTGACACGCATATCCCTCTCAAACACCGAAGTGGGACAATTTATTAGGGGTTTGATTGAATTAGGCAGAGTCTGCTGATTTTTTTTTTTTTTTTCAAAAGTAAAAGTCACAGGCACACCACAAAATCCAGTTGTGTGCTGTCAGTGTAGGTTAGAAACTAGCCATAGCAATCATCTTCTGTCGTCCACATAGCTGCCTCCATATATCGTCCCCTTATCAAACGAGCTGTGTCAGGCAGAATTTTCAGGTGTTTCACCAGATACATAGTGGAACTCGGCCCATCTGTCGCTGCCATGCTGGAGACCTGAAGTTGCAATCATAGCAGCGCAATATGGATGCCCTATACTGTCGCTCTTAATCATGGAACCATTCTTCTGGCCCCCAGGCCCATTTTGGGTGGGGAGGAGCCGAGAGACAGGGGCTTGGACAGGCGAAATCTCGCCTGGCAGTGGACCGCCAGCTCCATCCCAAGATTAGGCAGCCTCAGAGGCATCCATGCATGCTGCCCCTGCTGTTTCTTACTGGGACTCGTGGTAGAGCACTGTTGAGGCCAGAACAGTGCGAAGAGGTGATGTCGTGGATTGCCGACAATGCTTCTAGCCATTTGTCCACCAGTCAGTCTTCCACGCAGTCCACCCATGTCACCGAAATCGGCACTCCTCCAGCTCCTCCACCTCAGCCTCCTTCCCCCCAGTCTGCCCCCTCCCACCAAAATTTGGCATTTGAACCGGCATACTCTGAGGAACTGTTTTCTGGACCCTTCCCACAGCCCTGCACAAGCACGTGTCAGAGAACATCCTCCGTGCCCTGACCAAAGCCGTTTCTGACAAGGTCCACCTGACCACGGACACGTGGACGAGAGGCAGACTGACACATGTGCCATGCCTGGCCCATGTGTTAAATCTGATAGTTCAGCGTTTCCTCAAGACATACCCCAATCTGTCTGATTTGCTCACGAAGGTGCGCCGCATCTGTGCGCATTTCAGGAAGTCCAGCCCAGATGCTGCCACTCTCAGGGCAGCGCAGCGCCGCCTCCAACTGCCCGCTCACCGACTGTTGTGCGACGTGCCCACGAGGTGGAATTCAACACTGACCATGTTATCCAGAGTTTACCAGCAGCGCAGAGCGATTGTAGACTGCCAGATGTCAACTTCCACCAGAACTGGTAGTCTTCCCTGTGCAGAGCCTTGGTCCCCTTGAAAAATGCTCGAGTCTCCTATTGACTTCAATGGGGCTCGTTATTCGAGACGAGCACTCGAGCATCGGGAAAAGTTCGTCTCGAATAACGAGTACCCGAGCATTTTAGTGCTCGCTCATCTCTATATTTTACTTAACGGTTACACCGGACTTAGTTGGTTGTCTAAAATGGACAAACAATTTTTCTGCTCTGTTGTCAAGTACTCGGCCACTAAGAAAGTTGATGTTTAACGTATTCTGTATATTTTGCAATTGTTAATATATGTTTAATAAAGTTTATATTTTACAGATTTTCAAAGAATAAATAAAGCTGTGACAAGCACTTTTCCAACAACAAAAATGTGTGTGTTTTATTTAGTTTTGGATAAGGAGGGTTCCTTTTTCTGCTCTGTGAGCCATTCCTATGACTCAGCCCTATCCTGGTCATGGAAAAGTATTTACCCAAGACGCTGTCCAAGGCTCATTCAACCTCTTATGTGCAGAACTAAAAAGTTGGTGTCAAAAAGTTTACTCCAATGCAGCCAGAATCAAAACATTGTACGTATCTATTGTTCTCACAGATTGAACTTTTTTTCTATTGTTGTCCTGGTTACATAAGGAAAAAGAAGAGAATTATATTCGGTAGAACAAGAACAAATTGGCTAAATGCAGTCCATATGCTGCTTATTCCCGGTGGAACACTTTGAGTCATTGTGTCCTTCTGAAGCGCAGCTGATGCTCCGGCTTCTTTCTTCGGAGTGGACTATTTAGAGACGGAGCGCGGCGGATATGTGAAGGGGTGGTCCCACTGCGGCCACTTACTGCCTATCCAAAGGATATGACACAAGTGTTAGACTGATGAGGGTCTCAGCACCGGGAACCCCAGAAAATGAGAGAATGAATGACTAGAAGCTCCCTGATCTCTCCAGGAATGTAGCTCCAGAGTCTACGAGTGACGCCCATTACATTGTATATGCACCGTGATCCTGGGCGCTGGTGCTTCATTCATATGGAGGAATCGGGGAACTTTATCTGAGCACTATATGGTGGTATACGGGACTATTTATCTGAGCAATATGGTGGTATACGGGACTATTTATCTGAACACTATATGGTGGTATCATCATCAGTAATCTATATGGGAACGATGACTGCAAGCGTTGAGGCCTCCTGAGATCGCTCCTTAATGAGAATAATAGGATTTTTGGTCACATTTTTTATGTTACAAGAAATATAAAAAAATAAGATCGATGAAGCGAACGCCGCAGTGAACTTTTGTTGTCTCCATTTTAAATGAGTATTGATAAGTGACTTGATTTAGCACCAGGTATCCACTGAATTATACAACGTCCGGGCCAAATGCCCTACTTGGCGGCCGGCACGTCCTTCATCTCCCAGAGCTTTCAGCAATGAAGAGTCATGTGCAGTCTTGGCTTTCTTGCAGTATCAGTCCTGTTACATTTGAGGCCGGGAGACAAATCTGTACAGTTCTCCCTGCCAAACGTCAACAAGTAAACCAAAACTATCTGTACCGGGCTCCAGGGCTACAGACAAGGGTGGAATATAGCAAACACTCAAAGAGAATATTATATAACAGACAATATGCAACACCCTCGCTGATGCAAGGCGGGGGAGTGTTTGCGAATACGTCCCACCTGCATGTAACCACATCACACTACATGGTCCTTATAGGACATAGGGGACATTGCAGTGGTTAATCCTGCCTGGCAAGGCAGAAGTTAATCTGTGTATGATGTAAGATTCTATTATCCAATGATCTGTGTTACATCCTGTCCTCTGTAAGCTGAGATGTAATTGGAGGAGCAGCCACCACCTGACCAGAGGAGTTACAAAACCCCTGGCCAGGAATGTTCTAGAGAGCAGTCTCTCCCACGAGGGAGAAGAGACCAGTCCTGGTCAGACCTGAGGGTCTGCAGGACACCAGAAGAGTTTAGTTTAGCCTAGGTCAGATGAGAAGAAGCAGACTGGGTTATCCCAGTCCAGACTCTATTCAGCCAGCATACCATACCAGGGCAGGAAGAGCCTAGCCCCTGCCTCTGAAGAGTGGAGCTAATAGATTAGAGTTAGTGAGGAAAGGGGTATCATCCTACCTTCAAGGGTGATACCTGAAGCACTCCAGGACAAGCTGAAGCTTCCTATTAGGACACAGCTACCTCCCAGCCTGCCCTCTGCATCCAGGCTGGCGATCTACCTCCTGTGGCTTCCTCCAACTTGCATCTCAGCACTCTACTACTCTGTTCAAGGCACGTTGCTGCGGTTCCTGTCGGTTCCAATAAAGAACTGTAAGTTGTTTTCGTTCAACCTCTGCCTCCGTCTGGTCCCTGCTACTACGGCTGCCATCATCACAGGCACCCTGTCCACCACACAGAGACTCATACTCTAGACACCAAAGGGTTGCCCCAGGGAGATCCGCTATAGCAGCCTCTCCCTCATCATTTCTTGCCAACACCTCCCTGCTGGAGACCTGCCAGGCTGTAGGACAGCCCTCCGGTCCCCATACCAAGCACCATGACACTAGCGTGCCTAGGCCGCAACCGCCAGCCACTCAGGTACTGCGGGCCCCGGCTGACTCCAGGCCCCGAGAAAAGGTTAGGCCCCGGTGGGGGAAAGTTGCAAGTGGCGTCACGAACAGGATTGATACTTCTGTGCCTTATTCCGGCATTAAAGACTATCCTTTATTGAAAAGACTGTGCTGCCTAACCCTGCTGCCATCCGGGTTTAGGCCCAAGTGATTGTGTGTTTCTGGATTGAACTGTGTTAATGAGCCACGCGCTGTCGAGCACCGCTCCAGCACTCAAGAGAACTGCAAAGAACTTTGTCAGCTCTGCTACATCTGGCGCTGCCGCGTCTGAAGCATTTTACCTCACGAAACTGTGGCGCAGCAAGTAATTCCAGCCCGCCAAAACCTTCACTGGCGGGAAACCCAGATGACACACCAAGCTCCACCCACGCGCGAAGGGCGCGAACCCCGCCTCCTGTGGCGCAGGAAAAATTAGAGCCCGCCACAGCTCTTGGCGGGAAGGACTCCTCCCTCTGGCACGAAGCGGACTTCCTGCCCCGCCTCAACGAAACGCCAGAACTCGTGCGGATCTTGAACAGTGAGGTCAGCACCATGTGGGGTCCTCCGCCATTCCCTTCCGTGGAGCATCCCGAGTTCTTTGAGGTTCTGGAGACCATGGTTGTGGTCTCTGCGCAGCCGGTCCGGAGGCCCTTCGCGGGGCACCGGCTGCATCGAGGACTGACCCGAGCCTTCATCACCAGGGGGTATTTCCAGACAGTGACGGAGTACCAAGTACCACCCGGGCGGTTCCTCGTGCCTCTCCCGGTTACCATGCCGGTACCGCGGGCCCACGTGGAGGCGCCACGTGGGGAGGCCCCGACTCCTGTCGAGCCAGCGCCTGGGCCTACTGCTGCCGTGCCACCTGCTACGAGGCCTACTGTCCCTGCTGTTCGGCCTGCTAGCCCTGCTGAGACGGTTCCTGATCCTCCGGCTGCTCCTGCTCCTGTTCCGGCACCTGCCCGACAACCACGGAGATCCGCGCCTACACCGGAGCCATGAGCCCCAGCACCGGCACCTCCGCAGCCTCGAGGCCGAGGTGAGGCCGTCCGCCAGAGACTCCGAGACGCTGTTTCAGAACAGCAACGCCGCGAGAAGGAGGCCCAGCGTTACATGGCCGGCCGGTCTGCAGCTGGAGCCTGGGTGGAACAAAACCGCACCACCGGCATGGTCCGGTACTTCGACCGGCAGCGTGGCTATGGCTTCGCCACCCAGGACTACACCGGACGGGAGGTATTTATTCCCCGCCGGTCCGTCAAGAGGCCTGACCTTCCGGAAAGGCTCAACAATTTGAGACCAGGAGAGTGTATTGAGTTCTCCCTGCAGGAGGGGCCCCGAGGGCCATGGGCGGCTGGTGTGATCCGGATCCCGGACTCCGACGAGGACCGCTACCCATCGTACGACGAGCTGTATGAGGACGACGAGTGGCCGGAATCCCCGAACACTTCTTCTTCCTCGGCTGCGAGTCCCCGGGCGGTGACGCACGTGAATGCTCCATCCACGGTGATCGTGAGTACGGGTCCCATTGCCATCCATGGGCCAGGCATGATTCAGGGCGCCACCTCCACCATCTCCCCTGCCGGGAGCATTGCCAGGTCCCGCGGCTCTTCTGTGGGAGAAGACATCCCGGCTAGTGAACCTTGTCCGGAGGTTCCGACGAGGCCCACTTCTCCACTTGCCGGTTACCAATGGGGTGACGACCCGGCCCCAGAAGAACCGGAGCTGGAAGGAGCCGCGGCGCTGCCGCAGGTTCCTATCTATTTATTGCTGGACCCCTCTGTGGTCCCTGGCTCAGTTGAGCCCCCGGCTGGAACAGCCGACACCCCGGGCGACAGCGCTCCTCCCCCTGAAGGTCCGGAGGATGTTGCTGCACCTGCAGTACCCGCTATTGCCACCGGGTGTCCCCAGCCGGCACCTACTCCCGCTGAGGATGCACAGGATTCCCTGCTGGAGCTGGATCCTGTCTCTGCTGAACCCAGCGATGCCGAGTAACCCCTGATGGGCTGAAAGCCTTCTTCAGGTACTGTGTACATATTGTATATTTATTTCCATTGTCCCTACAGAGCCAGAAACTGTCCTGAGACTCTCACCCTTATTTATCTCAGTCAAGAGATTTTCCACTGTCATGTGCTATGATAGCACCCTTCCTCTGCCACAGCAGAGATTCTTTCCAAAGGACTCTGTCCCTCTACACATAGAGGAGACCCTTTGCATATTTTATGGCACTTTTTCCCCACCTCAAGGGCTCTACCCAGAAGATGAACTTTGTCATTAAAGACCTTCTGTGAGACTTTCGCCGGATACTACCAGGAAAAGTTGCCATGTAATTTATTATTATTTTGCATTTAATGCCTTTCCTTTTAGGTACGGACATTATGTTTGCACTTCCATGCCTTTCCTTTGCAGGAAAAGAGACATTTACTATCTTGCTACCCTAAGTAGCCTATCTATCTGTAACGTTGTAATGTTATAAGATGTGTACCCATTGGGCTTCTAAACCAATGTGAGTTAACCTGTTTGCACACTGTCAAAATATATGCCAGTAGTCTGCATTAACCCTTTCATAGGCTTTACAGGTTGTAGTGTGGCTGTGTTGGACCGTCTTTTTTGTAAAACACTGACCGCTACCTGATCCCTCAAACTGAGGTTTGCACGTGGGGGTAGTCCGTAAACTGCGGGTCTTTAGGGGACCGGGGGTGTTACACAGTTAGCACCTGGATGCCACCCATACATGGGTAAGGATGCCAGTCAGGAGGTACTCGTGTCGCATATGCTAACGCAATGCAGATATACACACTATATAATTGCCGCCAAGGAAGAAGTGTTGATATAACAAATATACAGGCCTTGGTGCAAGGAGTGGATTACAGTACATGACACCACACCTTTCCTACTGTACAGTTCGGTTTAATGGCGTCAGCGACCAACTGTCAAGCACTTACATGTTTTTGTCTTAGTCCGACACCAACCCAGGTGCCTGTCTCCAGGACCATGGGCGGTTTGTCCCTACACCTCACATAGCCTGCACTTCCCCGAAGTGCCCGTATCCACCTCTGCGCCCCAAGCCATCTGTAGTCGAGCCGAGGGCGGCTCTTTCAATTGCCCCCGGGGTATGCAACACCCTCGCCGATGCAAGGCGAGGGAGTGTTTGCGAATACACCCCATCTGCATGTAACCACATTACACTACATGGTCCTTATAGGACATAGGGGACATTGCAGTGGTTAACCTTGCCTGGCAAGGCAGAAGTTAATCTGTGTATGATGTAAGATTCTATTATCCAATGATCTGTGTTACATCCTGTCCTCTGTAAGCTGAGATGTAATTGGAGGAGCAGCCACCACCTGACCAGAGGAGTTACAAAACCCCTGGCCAGGAATGTTCTAGAGAGGAGTCTCTCCCACGAGGGAGAAGAGACCAGTCCTGGTCAGACCTGAGAGTCTGCAGGACACCAGAAGAGTTAAGTTTTAGCCTAGCTCAGATGAGAAGAAGCAGACTGGGTTATCCCAGTCCAGACTCTATTCAGCCAGCATACCAGATAAGAGCAGGAAGAGCCTAGCCCCAGCCTCTGAAGAGTGGAGCTAATAGATTAGAGTTAGTGAGGAAAGGGGTATCATCCTACCTTCAAGGGTGATACCTGAAGCACTCCAGGACAAGCTGAAGCTTCCTATTAGGACACAGCTACCTCCCAGCCTGCCCTCTGCATCCAGGCTGGCGATCTACCTCCTGTGGCTTCCTCCAACTTGCATCTCAGCACTCTACTACTCTGTTCAAGGCACGTTGCTATGGTTCCTGTCGGTTCCAATAAAGAACTGTAAGTGTTTTCGTTCAACCTCTGCCTCCGTCTGGTCCCTACTACTACGGCTGCCATCATCACAGGCACTCTGTCCACCACACAGAGACTCATACTCTAGACACCAAAGGGTTGCCCCAGGGAGATCCGCTATAGCAGCCTCTCCCTCATCATTTCTTGCCAACACCACCCTGCTGGAGACCTGCCAGGCTGTAGGACAGTCCTCCGGTCCCCATACCAAGCACCGTGACAATAGCGTGCCTAGGCCGCAACCGCCAGCCACTCAGGTACTGTGGGCCCCGGCTGACTCCAGGCCCCGAGAAAAGACTAGGCCCCGGTGGGGGATGTTGCAAATACATAAAAGACAACATCAAATATCAGAACATAACTGGTTGCATAAGATGATAACATCTCTCAAGCAGAGGTCATCACTTTAAGATCAGTAGCAGAATAACCTCTGGGGTTCCCACCAATCCCTGCTTGCCCCATTTCCACCAATCACTGCTTTCCTCTACAATGCTTGGCCCTGCCCTAAGATTCAACAGGAAGCTACAACATGCCCATTTCCACCAATCATTTTCATTGGAATGCTTGGCCCTGCCCCCTATGTCCTACAGGAAGCTACAGCCTGCCCAATCACTGTGAATTCCTGCAATTCTTGGTCATGCCCACTAGGTTCTCCAGGAAGCTACAGCCTGCCCAATCACTGTGAATTCCTGCAATTCTTGGTCATGCCCACTAGGTTCTACAGGAAGCTACAGCCCGGTCTTTTCCAGCAATCATTGTTTTTAGCTACAATACTTGGACGTGCCCAATAGGTTCTGCAGGAAGCTACAACATGCCAATTTCCACCAATCATTGCTTTTCATTGGAATGTTTGGCCCTGCCCCCTATATCCTACAAGAAACTGCAGCCTGTCCCATTACTACCAAACCCTGCTATGCTTGTGTCCTACAGGAAGCTGCATCCTGCTGCATTTCCCCCAATAATTGCTTTTCTCTGCAATGCTGGGTCCTGCCCATGAGGTTCTATAGGAAGCTGCAGCCTACCACAATTACTTGTACTGATGTGTGCTGCAGATTTTCAGCACAGTACAGGCGGCCCCCTACTTAAGAACACACCGACTTACAGACGACCCAAAACGGACCTCTGGATATTGTTAAATTACTGTATTTTATCCTTAGGCTACAATAATCAGCTGTAACAGATATCACAGGCGTCTGTAATGAAGCTTTACGGTTAACATTGATTCTTATGACAACCCAACATTTTTAAAACCCAATTGTCACAGAGACCAAAAAAATTCTGGTTGAGGTTACAACCAGAGGTTCTGACTTACATACAAATTTTAACTTAAGAACAAACCTGCAGAACCTATCTTGTACGTAATCCGTGGACTGCCTGTAGTTAGTTGGGGCAGCAAAAACTACGGGAGTATCACAGGTGGTACCCCTACATTCTTTGAATTGTTGGGGTTCATGAAATCCATCCCCATGACCATAGACTGATTGCAATAGGCACATTGGGATCTGTTGGTTCCAAGTGAAATTATTCCCATGCACACCCAAAAAATAACACTGGGGCCAGCCGAAAAATGAAGATCTGCACAAAGCTGGCCAACTACAATGCACAGATATGTCCTTCCCCATCTTTCCTCTTATCTTAACATATCTACAGGTGTGCGGGGGGCAATGATCAGCTCTTGGCCATCAAAGGATCAAAGGTGATAGGTTACTGCCCTCTTGACGAGGATGAGATAAATCACATATAGGGGCACATTTACTTACCCGGTCCAGTCGCAATCCAGCGGCGGGTTCTCCGACGCTGATTCGGGTTCTGCCGGGATTCACTAAGGTCTGTGCGCCGATATTCACCAGGTGTCGCTGCTGCGCCGAGGTCCGCCGGAGTTCACCTGCTTTTTTCTGGTGTATGTGAGTGCTTGATCTTGTGACACAAATGGCTTTTTAAATTCTGCGGTTTTTCAGAATCCTTCAGGTTATCCGGTGGCCACGCCCCCCGATTTCTGTCGCGTGAAAGTCGGCGCGATTGTGCCAAAAATCAATCGCGTGCGCAACAATCCCGTGAAATACAGCGCAAAGCGGAAATATTCTGGAAAAACCCGACGGATTCGCGGCTGCGGACCCTTAGTAAATGTGCCCCATAATCTTTTGTGTGCCATATCTTTGGAGCTGGTGGACAAATTTTAGTATAACAAACACCAAACTAATCAGAGGAACAGCGGCCAGGACCTGAGTTATGCCGTTCAGCATTTTGTACAGGATCCCTCTAGTCCTTGACCTTACTGGAGCTCCAGTTATACCGGACACATCTACTTCCACAGAACTACATGAGATATGTTGTAGAATTGCTAGATACTTTCTCTTACCTGCTCGGGCAGGGATGTCTGCTGTCTCTCCGAGCACAAGTTTAACCCTTTTTGCGTGTGTCTTCCCCTGATAGTGGGATTCGGCCACAATTGCAGATGTGAAGAACATATTGCAGAGGGTACAGCATTTATTTTTGTCCACTTCGGTCTCATCGCTTTCCTGTTTGGATGATAAGAAAAGACCAGAAATTACATGATACAGTGTTACACATATATTATGCACATATTTTGTTGTCAGGAGTCTACATAGATATTATAAGGCCAACACCTCTCCAGAGAAGGCTCGAGCAAATTTAGCCACCAGTCATGAGGCGGCAGGACATCCCTCCATATAATGACTGTAAAAGTGTGCAAGACCACATAACACGATGACGGCAATAGTCCCATAAGCCAGGACCTTTATGTTCAACACATTGCAGTAACATTAAAACATTTAATTTTATTAGTGGTAAGCTAATTGCCAAAAGCTTTACGTTATTCCTGCTGCCAGCTCTTCCCCATGACCTTCTACTCTTCCTGTTGCCAGCTCTTCTCCATGACCTTCTACTCTTCCTGTTGCCAGCTCTTCTCCATGACTTCTGTCTACTCTTCCTGTTGCCAGCTCTTCTCCATGACCTTCTACTCTTCCTGTTGCCAGCTCTTCTCCATGACCTTCTACTCTTCCTGTAGCCAGCTCTTCTCCATGACCTTCTACTCTTCCTGTTGCCAGCTCTTCTCCATGACCTTCTACTCTCCCTTTTGCCATGGGAGACTCTCTTCTTCCTTCTCCTTCCCCTTCTACTCTTCCTGTTGCTCTCTTCCCCATGACCTTCTACTCTTCCTGTTGCCAGCTCTTCTCCATGACCTTCTTACTCTCCCCCTGTTTGCCAGCTCTTCTCCTGCCTTCTACTCTCCTGTTTGCAGCTCTTCCCATGACTTCTACTCTTCCAGTTGCCAGCTCTTCTCCATGACATTCTACTCTTCCTGTTGCCAGCTCTTCTCCATGACCTTCTACTCTTCCTGTTGCCAGCTCTTCTCCATGACCTTCTACTCTTCCTGTAGCCAGCTCTCCCACTGTGACCCTCTACTCTCGTGTAGCCAGCTCTTCTCCATGACCTTCTACTCTTCCTTTTTGCCAGCTCTCCTCTATGACCTTCACTCTCCCTGTTGCAAGCTCTTCCATGACCTTCTCTCTTCATTTTGCCAGCTCTCCATTGTGACCTTCTACTCTTCCTGTAGCACTCTTCTCCATGACCTTCTACTCTTCCGTATCCAGCTCTTCTCCATGACCTTCTACTCTCCTGTTGGCAGCTCTTCTCCATGCCCTTCTACTTTTCCATTTGCCAACTCTTCTCCATGGACCTTTCTACTCTTTCCTGTTGCCATCTCTCTCCATGCCCTTCTACTCTTCCTTGCCAGCTCTTCTCCATGCCCCTACCTCTTCCGTTGCCAGCTCTTCTCCATGCCCTTCTACTCTTCCAGTTGCCAGCTCTTCTCCATGCCCTTCTACTCTTCCTGTTGCCAGCTCTTCTCCATGACCTTCTACTCTTCCTGCTGCCAGCTCTTCTCCATGACCTTCTACTCTTCCTGTAGCCAGCTCTTCTCCATGACCTTCTACTCTTCGTGTAGCCAGCTCTTTTCCATGACCTTCTACTCTTCCTGTTGCCAGCTCTTCTCCATGACCTTCTACTCTT
Organism: Engystomops pustulosus; assembly: GCA_019512145.1. Lineage (NCBI taxonomy): Eukaryota > Metazoa > Chordata > Amphibia > Anura > Leptodactylidae > Engystomops > Engystomops pustulosus. The sequence goes on along the minus strand of CM033651.1, from coordinate 421,779 downwards.
CCTGTTGCCAGCTCTTCTACATGACCTTCTACTCTTCCTGTTGCCAGCTCTCCTGGAAAGTCCTTCTAGCAACAAATTTACTAGCTGTTTACTACAAAAGAAATGCTCAATTTTGCAGCAAACACCCCCCCCCCCCCACACACACACACACAGTTTCAGATCACTATATACTAGACCAATCTGACCAAGTCTAAGTGTACTTGTGGTGGGAACATTCATGTCCCCTCCATGAGGTAACTTCATAGTGAACCAGACGGCTCAATCATAATCAATTTCATATGGAGAAAAGAACCATTTAGACCATCCAGGTCTGCGGGCCTATAGGCGACCATTCTCTGCAAAGCCCTTTAAGCGCAACTCTGATAATTTTTATTTTCCATAATCAATACTCTTGGGATGTAGAATAAATTTGCCTATTATCCTGATTCTCAGCAGTTTCTTCTATCTTTCTCATCTCCGTCGCCTGGCTCTGCAGTACTGTGTCTCCAGGCTGTGCTGATAAGTCCTGTGAAAATTCTTGGGAATCACATTGGGAGGGGCTGCTGCTCCCTGCTCTCTTTGGAGGGAGGATAGGGAGGGTCATGTGACAGTGCTCTCAGTGGTGTAGCTAGAGTCGGCTGCTGGGTAAATTCAGAAGTCTCCTACACAAAATAGGGATGTACAAATCCCATCAGTCGCTAATCCCAATCTGTGATTCTACAAAACTTTCTCTTTGTAACTCAAGCTATTTCATATTCTCCTCTGCAGTCCCTCCACCTTCTGCTCTCTCACTTTGTGTACAGGAGGGAGCTGCTAACTCCTATTGCACAGAATGAACTTCATGTAACTGTTTTCACTGCTGGTTTCTACTATCTTCTTACATTTCAACGCATCTACATACATGCTGTATGTGCACATTATGCTGAGTACGTGCCCCTTTGTTCATCATTATATATTTTGAAACACAAAGCATCATGGGACCTGTGGAGCAGTCTAAATTTGACTCGGTTCAGGTCAAAGACGGATGAGGATAGTCTTCGCCCACTGCACTGCTGCTGAGAAGGGCAAGCAGCACAATATGGACATTGCTCTGGTCAGATGAAACCGAAATCCAATCCACTGTTCACACATGGTTCGGGCACCATCCCCCCTATCACACATGGTGGGGGCACCATCCCCACGTCACACATGGTGGGGGCACATCCCACTGTCACACATGTTTGGGCACCATCGCCACTGTCACACAATGGTTGGGCACATCCCCACTGTCACACTGGTGGGGGCACCATCCCCACTGTCACACGTGGGTGGGGCAGCATCATGGTTTGTGCTTTCTTCAGCAGGACAGGGAAGATGGTTCAAATTGACGGAAGATGGATTGAGCCAATTACAGGTCCGTTCTGGAAGAAAACATTGTTGGAGTCTGCAATAGACCTGAACTGGGACAGAGCTTTATCTTCCAACATTCAATGATCCCAAACGTAAAGCAAAATCTACAATGGAAGGTTTCACAAATAACAATATCCAGGTGCAAAAAGGCCAAGTCCATCCAGACCCCGAATCGAGAATCTGTAGAAAGAGCTGAAAACTGCTGCTCCGAAACGCTTCCAAACCACACAACCACCCTCCCTAGTGCCCGAGCTTTCTCCAATGAAGAACTTGGAAGAATTCTCTCCTGTGCCCCCTTCTCTCTCACCCCTCTACTCTTCCTGTTGCCAGCTCTTCTCCATGACCTTCTACTCTTCCTGTTGCCAGCTCTTCTCTATGACCTTCTACTCTCCCTGTTGCAAGCTCTTCTCCATGACCTTCTACTCTTCCTTTTGCCAGCTCTCCATTGTGACCTTCTACTCTTCCTGTAGCCAGCTCTTCTCCATGACCTTCTACTCTTCCTGTAGCCAGCTCTTCTCCATGACCTTCTACTCTTCCTGTTGCCAGCTCTTCTCCATGACCTTCTACTCTCCCTGTTGCCAGCTCTTCTCCATGACCTTCTACTCTTCCTGTTGCCAGCTCTTCCCCATGACCTTCTACTCTTCCTGTTGCCAGCTCTTCTCCATGACCTTCTACTCTCCCTGTTGCCAGCTCTTCTCCATGACCTTCTACTCTTCCTGTTGCCAGCTCTTCTCCATGACATTCTACTCTTCCTGTTGCCAGCTCTTCTCCATGACCTTCTACTCTTCCTGTTGCCAGCTCTTCTCCATGACCTTCTACTCTTCCTGTAGCCAGCTCTCCACTGTGACCCTCTACTCTTCGTGTAGCCAGCTCTTCTCCATGACCTTCTACTCTTCCTGTTGCCAGCTCTTCTCTATGACCTTCTACTCTCCCTGTTGCAAGCTCTTCTCCATGACCTTCTACTCTTCCTTTTGCCAGCTCTCCATTGTGCCTTCTACTCTTCCTGTGCCAGCTTTCTCCATGACCTTCTACTCTTCGTTTGCCGCTCTTCTCCATGACTTCCTCTCCTAGCTCTTCATTTCTACTCTTCCTGTTGTGCACTCTTCTCTCATGCCCTTCTACCTCTGCATCTCTCTCCTTTGTGCCATCGTTCTCCATGCCTTCTACTCTTCCTGTTGCCAGCTCTTCTCCATGACCTTCTACTCTTCCTTTTGCCAGCTCTCCATTGTGACCTTCTACTCTTCCTGTAGCCAGCTCTTCTCCATGACCTTCTACTCTTCCTGTAGCCAGCTCTTCTCCATGACCTTCTACTCTTCCTTTACCGCCTGTTCCAGCTCTCTCCTTCTCCCATGCCCTTCTACTCTTCCTTGCCAGCTCTTCGCCCATGGCCCTTCTACTCTTCCTGTTCCAGCTCTTCTCCATGACCTTCTACTCCTTCTCTGCTTCCAGCTCTTCTCCATGACCTTCTCTCTTCCGTGAGCCAGCTCTTCTCCATGCCTTCTAACTCTTCGTTGCCATCCTGTTCATGACCTTCTAAACTCTTCCTGTTGCCAGCTCTTCTCCATGACCTTCTACTCTTCCTGTTGCCAGCTCTTCTACATGACCTTCTACTCTTCCTGTTGCCAGCTCTCCTGGAAAGTCCTTCTAGCAACAAATTTACTAGCTGTTTACTACAAAAAGAAATGCTCAATTTTGCAGCAAACACCCCCCCCCCCCACACACACACACACAGTTTCAGATCACTATATACTAGACCCAATCTGACCAAGTCTAAGTGTACTTTGTGGTGGGAACATTCATGTCCCCTCCATGAGGTAATCTTCAATAGTGAAGCCAGACGGCTCAATCATAATCAATTTTCATATGGAGAAAAGAACCATTTAGACCATCCAAGTCTGCTGGGCCTATAGGCGACCATTCTCTGCAAAAGCCCTTTAAGCGCAACTCTGATAATTTTTATTTTCCATAAATCAATAGCTCTTGGGATGTAGAATAAATTTGCCTATTATCCTGATTCTCAGCAGTTTCTTAGCTATCTTTCTCAGTCTCGCCTGGCTCTGCAGTAGCTGTGTCTCCAGGCTGTGCTGATAAGTCCTGTGAAAAATTCTTGGGAATCACATTGGAGAGGGGCTGCTGCTCCCTGCTCTCTTTGGAGGGAGGATAGGGAGGTCATGTGACAGTGCTCTCAGTGTGTAGCTGAGAGTCGGCTGCTGGGTAAATTCAGAAGTCTCCTACACAAAATAGGGATGTACAAAATCCCATCAGTCGCTTAATCCCAATCTGTGATTCTACAAAACTTTCTCTTTGTACCTCAAGCTATTTCATATTCTCCTCTGCAGTCCCTCTCCACCTTCTGCTCTCTCACTTTGTGTACAGGAGGGAGCTGCTAACTCCTATTGCACAGAATGAAAACGTCATGTAACTGTTTCACTGCTGGTTTCTACTACTTCTTACATTTTCAACGCATCTACATACATGCTGTATGTGCACATTATGCTGAGTAAGTGCCCCTTGTTCATCATTATATATTTTGAAACACAAAGCATCATGGGACCTGTGAGCAGTCTAAATTTGACTCGGGTTCAGGTCAAAGACAGGATGAGGATAGTCTTCGCCCACTGCACTGCTGCTGAGAAGGGCAAGCAGCACAATATGGACATTGCTCTGGTCAGATGAAACCGAAATCCAATCCACTGTCACACATGGTTCGGGCACCATCCCCCCTATCACACATGGTGGGGGCACCATCCCCACTGTCACACATGGTGGGGGCACCATCCCCACTGTCACACATGGTTGGGGCACCATCGCCACTGTCACACATGGTTGGGGCACCATCCCCACTGTCACACGTGGTTGGGGCACCATCCCCACTGTCACACGTGGTGGGGGCAGCATCATGGTTTGGGCTTTTCTTCAGCAGGGACAGGGAAGATGGTTCAAATTGACGGAAGATGGATTGAGCCAATTACAGGTCCGTTCTGGAAGAAAACATGTTGGAGTCTGCAATAGACCTGAGACTGGGACAGAGCTTTATCTTCCAACAAGTCAATGATCCCAAACGTAAAGCAAAATCTACAATGGAAGGTTCACAAATAACAATATCCAGGTGCAAAAATGGCCAAGTCACATCCAGACCCGAATCGAGAATCTGTAGAAAGAGCTGAAAACTGCTGCTCCGAAACGCTTCATCCAACCTCCCTGAGGTCCAGCTGTTCTCCAAGGAAGAACTGGAAGAATTCTAGATGTGCAAAACTGATAGAGACCTGATACCCCAAGAGCCTGGAGCTGTAATCACAGTAAATGGGGGCGCTACAAAGTATTAACTTAAGGGGCCGAGTAATATTGCACCCCCGCTTATCAGGTTATTATTTTTTTTTTAAAGTTTAAAATATCCCATAAATTGTGTCCCACTTGTTGTTGTTCTTCAATAAAAAATTATTTTTGTATCTTTATCTTTGAAGCCTGAAATGTGGCAAAAGGTAGAAAAGTTCAAGGGGGTTGAATACTTTTGCAATGCACCGTACCTATGAAAAGAACATATTTGCTAATGCAAGATGATTCAGACCACTATATAGAAGGATGATTGATGTCCATGTATAGGCCTGTCCTTGTAAGATATAGAAGAGCAGTAAAACAAGTAGATGTTAAGCTATAGGCAGAGTAAAAGCCGCGGCCACATCCTGTCAGTCTATTTGACTCCATGACTGACATTTACGCTTCTGCTCCCTACAGACATGGCGCTATAAATTTTCCTGTTGATGCTCCTCCATATTCACCAATGAGACTTTGTCCCGGTATAGGCTCCTGGGAATTTCGTATATTAAGTATGTAAGTGGCAGTATATACTGTATATATCCAGTGATGATGGAATAGGAATCACAAATTAGCAAAAATGTGATTACCACCAAGCCAGACGCCGAAAATATCCATCCTGACAAAATGTTGGTGTAAAAATGTCTCCATAATTTATCGGAGGAAGGCATAAAACTCTTACATGGAGCTGTAAACCTGCCACCTCAAATGATCCCAATCATCTAATGAATAATTCACAATTAGCAGAGGAATCATTTCCATGAGATAAACTTGTGTTGGTATAATAAAGCGAAACGCATGGGTGCAGCGTACAATAAACGGGAATGTATAACAGCCGGTATCTAAATGCTCCCTGACATCAATCACCTATCCCAGAACATCTCTCCAAGTACGTGGGACGGGCGATGGATGCTCAGCACAACTGTAGAAGATGACGGCATGAGTACAATTATATATACATGAATCTATGACGTGGCAACTGTACTTGGAATGGAACGGTTTGCAACGGGTGTAGGGACAATGGCAATGCACCCTGGGAAAGGCATGCAAATTAGTTCTTAAGGAAAAGAGAATTGTCTCTCTAGTGACACCTATTGGTTACTGTCCTGTAAATCAATGTCAGAGCCTTGAAAGTCATAATTTATGGCTTTTAAAGATATGTTCAGATTGGACGGCTCCTCTACTGAATTTCCATCATAGAATTAAACAGGAGAAATTGGGCTGGCTTTTGCAGTAGCATTGGTATAGTAATCTTTGCATTGGTAAGGTTGAAAGACACTGAGCAAATGTGACATTAAATAGGTTGCCCAGAGGTTGATAAACATGGCTCCTGACCATGGGCAGTGCATGGCAAACAAGCTCCATTCATCTCTATAAAGCGGAATTGCATCAACAATATTAATACAATATTTTTGCATGAAAATTTGATAAAATTTCAGGCTGAATACTGGCAAAGCTCAATTCAGCGGATCATCCAGAGACTACAAACCTACTGCATGTCCATATAGACATACCTTAAAGGATCAAACATTGACTTACATACATGTGCTATGATACAGCTCCCTATGGACAAGATTAAACCTCCTACAAATGAGCCCCTAAAGAAAAGGGAACAAAAATTCTCTCTGGGTGCTTATACTTATCCCCAAACCATTTTCAGAAACCTTATTCAATGCCCCATTCCCTTACCTGCCAATATTACAACTTACATACATATTACAACTTATTCTGTGCCGTAATAATAGCATGCAGCCAAAACGTTAAACTGCTTGTGCCAATTTTCAGTGGGGAGCCAACAGCTGGGGCTTCGGCAGTCATTGGGCTGGTGTCCTTTCATACTGCTTCAGATAAACATTTCTGGCCAAAAAGTCTGACCAACGACACCCCTTCTCAACCTAAACTTCATTCAGATGGGGGAACAAGGGGCCTCCTTTCTCATGATCAGACGGGACCGGGGGTGGGGTAAACCAAACACAGAGGCATTTCCCGGGTGTAAGGAATCTGCGACTATGAGCACTTCAGACACGAGCTGTGAAAATGTCGTAGTGAATAATACAGAGAAATGAATCGGGAATGATTTATACAGCGAGCAAAAAAAAACAACAACCTCTAATGTGTTTGTTCTGAATTGTGCAGTCTGTAATCTCCCTTTTGCCAAATACCAATTTGTGATCGCTGTTGCGAGGTGACGGTAGGGATCTGGGAATATTTTCCCTATGTTCTATATCTAAATCAATATTGAATTTAAGCAACAACTATTTAAAAGGTTGATGTCCACCGGCTTTACCGAGTTCTCTACTAATATTATCCTCCACTGGGGATACAATTCTTATGTAGACTGTTTATCTCCATGGTTACAGACTACAAACTAACGCTGTGTAGTCAGATTGTGCAGTCATATTCCCATCGGTCACCTACTTTCTAAACTATCAAATGTATGTTAATAAGAGATGGGGTACATGGAAGAATCTATGGGGAACATTTATCAGACATCATTGCATTGTTCGCTGACATATGATGAAAGCCCCTCCGTCCCTCCGTCCCTCCATTGTGCTGGATACATCAGGAGGATACAATCAGCGACTGTTCAGACTTGAATGGTAGCAGGCTATAGTACGTGTGCAGGTGCGGAGCAGAAACGCCCTGCGCCGGCCCACTGCACTGCTCCATTTGCAATACTAGGCATCACAATAATTTTAGGTCTTGAACGCGAGATAACTTTGCTACAACTACTGATGAATGCCCCCCCCCAGTAGGGATCTGACTACATAGGGGTTGAAATAACGCTCCGACTTATTCGGACTAAGCGCGGGATTTAACTTTCAAATTGTGTTGCAAGCCAATGCACTTACACGCACCGGGAAGAAGAAGGTGAACTCCGGGGACCTGAGCGGGGAAGTGACACATGCAGGATATCGGGGGCACGATCTTAGTGACTCCCCGCACAGCGCATTATACACGGACAATGCACTTACATGCACCAGGAAGAAGAAGGTGAACTCCGGGGACCTGAGCGAGGAAGTGACACATGCAGGATATCGGGCGCAGGATCTTAGTGACTTCCCGCACAGCACATTACACGGACAATGCACTTACATGCACCAGGAAGAAGAAGGTGAACTCCGGGGACCTGAGTGGGGAAGTGACACATGCAGGATATCGGGTGCACGATCTTAGTGACTCCCCGCACAGCGCATTATACACGGACAATGCACTTACATGCACCAGGAAGAAGAAGGTGAACTCCTGGGACCTGAGCGGGGAAGTGACCACATCAGGATATCGGGTGCAGGATCTTAGTGACCCCCACTAGCGCATATACATGGACAATGCACTACATGCACCGAAGGAAGAAGCTGAACTCCGGGGACCTGAGCGGGGAAGCGACACAATGCAAGATATCAGGGGCAGGATCTTAGTGACATCCCCCACGCATTATACACGGACAATGCACTTACATGCACCAGAAGAAGAAGGTGAACTCCGGGACCTGAGTGGGAAGTGACACACTGCAGGATATCGGGTGCACTACTTAGTGACTCCCCGCGCATCGCTTATCACGGACAAGCACTTACATGCAACCAGAAGAAAAGGTGAAACTCCGGGGACCTGAGCGGGGAGCGACACATGCAGGATTCAGGCGCAGGATCTAGTGACTCCTCCGCACAGCGCATTATACACAGACAATGCACTTTACATGCACCAGAAGAAAAGGTGAAGCTCCGGACCTGAGCGAGGAAGTGACCATGCAGGATATCGGGGCACATCTTAGTGACTTCCCCGCACAGCGCATTATACACGGACATGCACTTACATCCCAGGAAAGAAGGTGAACTCCCAGGTGACCTGAGCGGGGAAGTGACACCATGCAGGAATATCGGTAGCACGATCTTAGTGACTCCCGCACAGCGCATTATACACGGACAATGCACTTACATGCACCAGGAAGAAGAAGGTGAACTCCAGGGACCTGAGCGGGGAAGTGACACATGCAGGATATCGGGCGCACGATCTTAGTGAATCACGGTACAGGGCATTCTGGTGGGACAATGCACATTCGGGGAACGCGTCAGGACAGGTAAGTAAATGTGCTGCATTGTCTGTTACCGTGGAGACACTTACGTTTGTATGGCAGCTGAAGACTTTGAATCGAGATGACCAAAGCTGTTTTACTGTATTTTACAGAAATACAGTGGATCAATAATAATCCTCCCGTGCCCAACCTCATCAACAAACCTTGGGTCTCCCCACCAGGAACACACCACAAAATCTGGCTTTCGCAAAAATGTACAATACCAAATTCGCAATTTGGCCGGATTTTTTACACTGAAGAAGCGTTCATCCATTTAATGCCCATTCCAACTCCTTGTAAGGGTCCACGGCGACAGGATATTCAGCGTTATCCCCGTCATCCGATGGACGTGTTCATTTTAAATTATGGTCGTAGGAATTCTGTGTCCTTCTTCTTTCGCTTTCTGCATATAAAAATCTGCATCAGAAAGCGTCTTATGGGTGGAGGAGAGGCCGTCATTTCCAGGCCGATGCTCAGACCAGCACCACAGGCCTCTCATTGCTGTTACATCTTCTATCCCCTGGCACCAGAGCAGCTCCAATCTCAGCAAACCCCAAATGTAGAAAGATCTAATTTATTCCACATTTCAATCATTTATTACATCAGCACTTCGCCGCCGCGCATCACATTAAAATACGTCTTTGATGACTGTTCTGCTTAATTACCACTCCAGCCCGGGTATAACTCACCGCAGGGCTATAAAACGGGATGGATGAGCACGGGGGATGGACTGGATGTGCCGCGTCCTGTATCGTCACATGTCACACACATTCATCAATGCACCGGAGGGATTTATACAGGGGACATACATCCACATTACACGGCGGACTGTCCCTTTATATAGCGCCAGGCCACAACCAGAGGTAATTACACAGAAGCGATTGTCTCTCTTGTAAATGCTTATTAAATGTCATAGTCCCTCGGAAGGAATTGCATTAATAAAACCCTAAACAGGAGATATTATTATAACAAGAGAAAAGCAAAGCAAGTGTATAAATGTGTTTATAATGACTATGATATTCTCCATGTAGTCTCTAAGTATACATTTGTCTTTAGTATTCTGCGTTTTTTAGCAGTTTTCCCCTCTGCAGGACTTTTCCCTTGTTTTCAGCCGTCTCCGTGCTGGTGTGTGTATGGACTACTATAGAAAACGGGAGACATTTATAATAGCGATCCGGGATTGCAATTATTTCCCCTTTACGCCAAGTAGTGGGCGTGCAGCAGCGTCATCGGCAGTTGGAGTGGGCGTGCATACACCAATAAGAGAACTGAGATTTTATAGAGCAACAGGAGCCGCGCTTACAAATAAAAAGGTTACAAAAAATGATCTAATTATGGTAATAATGGCGTCTCCCGATGGACACCAACTTTCCGTGAGTCCTTAGTTTTTTTGCCTGCAGCAGGTGACTCTTACATAGCGTTCACTTTTGCCTCCTATCGCACAGAGAAACATTTTGCCAAGGATTAGATTGTCAGCTCACAAATTTTTAAAGCACTTGGATGATGAAGGGTTAAGTATGACCAAATTAGGAAAGGGGCAATTGTAAACGGTGCCCAGACACTCCAAGGAGATAGACCAAGTTTCTGGCTCTGTACTGCCGGACGATCAATCTGTGCCCCACATAAAGATTATCCCGATATCATGGGATCAATTGTAACGCCCGGCCATCCCCTTTTATCACATTTTTACCTACATGTTCACTCAATTCATATCAATATGTAGGGTAGCAGCATACGATACAGAATACTTAAAGGGATTGTCCAGTCAGGATAGGTGATAACTTGCAGATCAATGTGGATCCCAGTGGAGCTGCCGCCCCAATCACAGTCTATGGCACAAATGCCAAGTGCTGCACTCAGCTTTCTCCAACAGAGACTTAGAGATAAAATGTTTATAGGGTCCAACATTCTCCTGATCCATGTGGGTCCAACCACTGGGATCTGCACCAATCAGCAGGTTATCTCCTATAGTGTGGATAAGGGATAACATGAAACTTGAAATTTCACTTTAGGGGTTGGACAAGCCCTTTAAGGGGAAGGTTATGTAGATGCCGCTGGAGTCCGGTTGTGATATAATTACATCGTAACACTAGGAGTCACTGAACCTTGTAGGAATGACTGGGAATAATTACAGGTGGGAAACGCAGCAACTCACAGACAGCACGAAACGCCTCCGTCACGGAAAGCCGCGTATTCCTGCGGAAGATTTACAGGATGTGTCCTTCATCAGATCACTGCTGCACGACAGGTGCAACATGGGCTGAATAATAGATGGAGAGAAACAAGGGCATGGAAACTCTCCAAGGTCAAGTGCTGGATGGCGCCAAGGTCATCGCCCAAACAGAGTCAAGGTCATAGTCACTGAGGCATCACAGGAGCTATGGAGCAAGTGTATAAGATGAATATCTGCAGCATGAGGACACGACAGAAGTCTTTCCATACAATCCCCGATAGTCCGACATAGTGGGGGAAAATGTCAAAAGTTTTGTAAGATAACGGCCAAATTCATTGATTATAAATACTACAGGATTGTGAAAGTTGTAGTCAAAATTTTTTTTTCACCTCTGCACAGTGTCATATCTGCAGGCAGCATGTTATAGAGCAGGACACTATGTACAATCTATGTACAATCTCCTCAGCTCCTCCTGCTCTATAACAGGTTTCCTTTTGAATTTGTTTTTTTAATGTTTACACTTCATCTTTATCTCTGGGGGTTTCTATGAAGAAAGCATCATTACATCACTACTGACAATAGATGATGTCACAGCTTATATCCTCCCCCTCCCTGTACAATGACCTCTATATAGATAACACTGACCCATCATTACATCACTACTGACAATAGATGAAGTCACAGCTTATCTCCTCCCCCTCCCTGTACAATGACCTCTATATAGATAACACTGACCTATCATTACATCACTACTGACAATAGATGATGTCACAGCTTATCTCCTCACCCTCCCTGTACAATGACCTCTGTATAGATAACACTGACCCATCATTACATCACTACTGACAATAGATGATGTCACAGCTTATCCCCTCCCTGTACAATGACCTCTATATAGATAACACTGACCCATCATTACATCACTACTGACAATAGATGATGTCACAGCTTATCCCCTCCTGCTCCCTGTACATTGACCTCTATATAGATAACACTGACCTATCATTACATCACTACTGACAATAGATGATGTCACAGCTTATCTCCTCCCCCTCCCTGTATAATGACCTCTATATAGATAACACTGACCCATCATTACATCACTACTGACAATAGATGATGTCACAGCTTATCTCCTCCCCCTCCCTGTACAATGACCTCTATATAGATAACACTGACCTATCATTACAGCCTTCGTGACATCACTCTACTTATCTCAGACCACCATAGAAGACATCTGGAATGGCGTCAATACATTTCCATGGCACCGTACGTCTATCTTTGGAATGAATAGCTTGTTGTGTTATCATGAAAGGCCAACGTGTCATACAACCTCAGCAATCATGGCGATTATTTCACTTCAGCCGTCATATAATGTGCTCTGATCCGGGCTACAAACGTAAGAGCCGGAGAATCGCCCATGCAGGGCTTATTGATGTGCCGTCTGCCATGTTCTGCCGTGACCCATCTCTTTATCTTCCCTATAGGTCAGGACACGGGAAGCCTGGTGGCTGGAGCGGGGTAAGCGGTGAGACGCCATAGACGGCTCCGCGCTAATGAAGAAATCCTTTCATCTCTGCCCTTCACCCACGGTCGCCTCTTCTCCAATCTAACAGTGGGAAGCCATTTTATGTAAGAGACACTAAAAATATTTAGACAGCAGCATTTGGCGCCCAGCGGGAAACCTGCAGACAGATAAACAGATAAAATATTCAGACTTCTCCGCATGCAGGGAATGTGTATTCCGGGAGAATGGGGGGAGGGGGGGATAGGATACGGATCTGTGCAATGTAAAGCCATCACTTTGTTATGATGTGCGCAGATGAGTGAAGGGCGAGATGTTAGGGTCACATAGTTTTTTTTAAAGGAAGATATTAAATAAAACCTCAAAAAGCAACAAAGCAGGGACTGATGGAGGGGAGCGCTCCGGCGGTAGCTGCAGACATGTCCTGTAGGGATGGGTCATGCGCGAATGATCTGGCTATAAGAGCCGGCTGTTTCACGTGAACGACAGGAGTCAGCTCCCCTAAGTGGAGCTTACTTAATCCTGCCCCTAATAGTCTCACCACGCCCCCTTTCACCCCATAAAATCGGGTTTAAAAGTGGGATGGGGCGGGGGACTGACTGGACTGAGGCTCCCTATTATATATTTTATAGAGAGCCGTTCAGGAGCCAGAAGGTTCGGCTCTTCGTGAGTGGAGCTGGACTTCCCATCACTAATGTCCTGTTCCTTGGTGTAAGGATGTTACAGATGGGTCAGAACGATTGCCAAGATCTGAATAAGACTTAAAGAAAAGGGAAAGAGTTATATGAACCTTGTTCTAGGCTATGGCGCTAAGCTGCTTTCCACTTGAGTCTCGTTCCAAAATTCACAACAGAGTCCCCGATCCAATCTGTATATTGGGGCCTTCTCGTGTGGTAGGCACGTCCATCAGCCCCCTATGAAAATTTCCTCTAGCTGCACCCTCACCTATAGTCCTGCTGGAGGGGGGGAAAGAGAGACGAGAATGGAGAGTTTAATTTCTTGTCTGCTCCAGGTGTCTCCAGTATTGTCAGTCTGATCCGGGTATCGCCGGTATCGTCATTCTGCTATAGGCTCTGCCCCATTATTGTCTGCTTTGAATGTAGCATTTGGTTTTTGGGGTGATATTTATTGGGGTGGTATTTATCACGGGCTGAGCCCTCTACATAGCCGGTAAGTGTTTGCTGCATATTGCAGCAAAGACTTAATGGTACCACCTGCCATCAGTGGTGCTATGTCGTCGATGGCCACCGGCAGCGAATGGGCGCCACCATCTTGCTGAGGATCGACGTTCCCCATGACGTCATTGGGGAGTGGCAATCCGTCACCATGACAGCCTCGGATCTTCGCGTTTTAACCCTTGCATTACAATGTACTATCAGCGCATTGTATTGAATGAAGAGGAAAATCACCATATACAGCCATAGTATGGCAGTATATGATAGGATCGATCAGACAACCTGGGGTTAAAGTACCTGAGGGAGTCTGAAAATTAGTAAAAAAAAAAAAAATTATAATTAAAAAAACTAAAAATTCAAATCACCCGCCTTTCCCTAGAACTGATATAAATATAAATAAACAGTAAAATCATAAACAGATTAGGTATCGCTGAATCCGCAAATGCCCGATCTATCAAATTATAATAAAGTTTTTTCACTGCGTTTAACCCTGTAACAGACAATAGTGCCCAAAGTTCAAAACGGCACTGCCATTTTAAAAAGTATTAAAAATTCTATAAAAAGTGATCGAAAGGTCATACAGTCCTAAAAATGGCAGTATTGAAAACGTCATCAAAAGTCGCAAAAAGTGCCATTTGTTACGCCGAAAACAAGCTGTCACAGAGCTCTGTAAGTGAAAAATAAAAAAGTTATAGATTTTTGAAGCTGGGGAGTGAAAAATGGAAGTGAAAAAAACTAAAAAGGGCCAGATCGTTAAGGGGTTAAAGTTGAGCAGTATGACAGTATGGCCTTTGGACCAATAAATATGGCGCACCCCTGGACTAAATCCCTAAATCAGGATTAGAACAGTCATTTAAAGAAAATTCCAAAATTTAAAAAAATTTACAATACGTTTGTGGCGTCGGTCCACTTTATCACGACTCCACCAAAATTATCAGCGACTCCACAGCCCTGACCCTGAGGATACAGGATGAGCGGATAGTTTACAAAATTGGGTCAATTTTGGATTTAATCAGGTGTAATATGATGAGTTATAAGAAGGAATCTTGATGAACCTCAACAGAAACAATTGAAGACCAAGTAGAAAAGAAACATTTTGGTCGTTGGCCAATAACCATCAGCTAGAACGGCCGTCATTAAAGTGTAGGAGGCGAGATGATATCGTAGCGTTACAGCTATACCAAGCAGAGGGAACACTACTGAATATACATTGAGAACATACTCTTCTCGTAAATCCTAGCCCCGTGCTGTATTTATAGTCACTATATTACCAGACATGAAAACCTACGACGCAGCCGCTGCTTCCCTTTAAATATTTCTTCTATATCTAGAAAATGGAAATAAAAAAATAATGAAATGCAGTAATAAAAAAATAGACACAAAAGCGATTTACATGGAAAGTGGCTGGAGCGCCGGATTGTAGCAAAGTTTACGGGGAGTAAAGTGACGGGAAAAGCTTTATATTATACGAGACCGATCACAAATGACGTCCTACAACCCGGCTGAAAGCTTCTAATTACATAGGACTTGAATCGGGTCCAATGCCCTTTGCTCAGCTCTGGATAACACCCATTCATGGTTCTGCTATAGAATCGGGATGGGGCGGCCAGAATGTAAGCACTTCTGCTCCAATATCATTGTCAAGACCTTCCAGTCCCAATGGATCCATAGGTTCTTATAGAAACGTGAGCAATGACATTATTATGACCTTGTAAATGGTTTATATAATAGGCTGTGCTGTGTAGTTATAGAACAGTAGATACAATACACATGAAAAGGGATAAAGGGATTATCTAGGGAGACAGCATGAATAGCCCACCCTTGTCCTAATGGTGGAAGGAGATGAACTGGAATGGACTGCACCCATGGTTTTCAGGTTCCTGAGATAGAACCTAATGTTTACATTTGGTATATTGTCCCATAACATTATCTTACGGTTTATATAAGGCGCACTGGACTATAAAGCGCACCTTTGATTTCTGAGAAAATCAAAGGATTTTTTGTGCGCCTTATAGTCTGAAAAATTCGCTAAGTACGATTACGATTAGGAAGGAGAAAGGCCGGTGAATAGTAGAGCAAATGGCATATATTTTGTTTGGGAATGGGGAAGGGGGAAAAGAAGATGCGAGATCTGCTCTGGAACCTATTCTGGTTTTACCTGTACGTATAACTTAGTATTGCTGTGCAAACTAATAATATTTTGTTAAATGATTATTCACTGTATAAAGTAGTGATCGCCAGGGTTGAGCGATATTGGATTCAAATTAGATTAAGAGCAATTAAAACGAAAACAATCCCCCCCCCTCCAGAGATGACGTGAGCCGCTCTTATTACTGTAATCCATCATTAATTAGCATCTGTGCCGATATTACAATAAGGAGGAATTACTCCTGGTCAGACTCGCCCACATTAGGGACGGCTCGGGGTAATGCATGAGGCGTTCTGCTTTATGTACCCAAAGGCCAAACTATTGATGTTACTACCTGAATTTCATCACCGTCCCTGAAATGCATGGGGCTTCCTTAAAGCTCATTAGTCAATTCAATTGACTTAAATTAGTCAAACTGATAAAAAGAGCTCAGACGATCCTTTACTTACTGAAATCTATTAGCAATTACAATGGTGACAAATGCTTCTATAGAGCGGCTTATTACTAAGGGGTGAAAACAAATGGACCAAGGTAGTAATATCCCAGGAGAGAGGAGGCTTGTAGCTGCACAGATGCCTGAACACTAGGACCAATGTTACCCTGTAATGCAGATGCTGCTGTATATAGTGCTGTACATTGTATACATGCTATGTAGAGATGAGCGAACATGCTCGTCCGAGCTTGATGCTCGGTCGAGCATTAGGGTACTCGAAACTGCTCGTTACTCGGACGAATACTTCGCCCGCTCGAGAAAATGGCAGCTCCCGCCGTTTTGCTTTTTGGCGGCCAGAAACAGAGCCAATCACAAGCCAGGAGACTCTGCACTCCACCCAGCATGACGTGGTACCCTTACACGTCGATAGCAGTGGTTGGCTGGCCAGATCAGGTGACCCTGGGATAGACTAGCCGCTGCCCGCGCTGCTCGGATCATTCTGTGTCTGGATGCCGCTAGGGAGAGAGCTGCTGCTGGTCAGGGAAAGCGTTAGGGTGTTCTATTAGCTTACTGTTAGGCAGGAGTGATTCTCAAAGAACCCAACAGCCCTTCTTAGGGCTACAATAACGTTCTACTTTTTTTATTTTAATTTGCATCTTTTACCATTTTGTGAGGAATTAGCAGGGGGACTGACTACCGTTGGTTTAGCTCTCGTGGACACATATCCATAGCAAAGACCGAAGTGGGAAAATTCAGTAGGGGTTGGATTTCTATTAGGCAATAACTCAGTGTCATCTCATCTGGCATAGTACTGTGCTTCCTTTGATACTTGGCTAGAAAATAGCCATAGGAGAATACAAACAGCTTCTTGAAGCCTACAGTAGCGTTCTATATATTTGATTTCTGGTTGATCTGCTGGTGGCTGTAGTTTCTGCAGTGCATGTACTTGCCAATTCTGAGCAATTTGTAGTGAGACTTGCGACCGCTGTGTTCTGCGCTTAGTGGCGCACATATCCATAGCAAAGGCTGAAGTGGGAAAATTCAGTAGGGGTTGGATTTCTATTAGGCAATAACTCAGTGTCATCTCATCATCGAATAACGAGTACCCGAGCATTTTAGTGTTCGCTCATCTCTAATGCTATGTCCATGCAGCAAGGGCTACAAGGTATATACACACACACACACAGGGGGAGATTTGTTGATTCTTCTCCGCTAGTTTTCTGGCAGTGCAAGAATTTACGATTAATACTGTGAATACGCCACTTCCACGCCATATGTGCTTGGGGCGACATTAAGGGGCGCAGCGGCCATTGGGGGTGGCGGGTATTTTCGTTAACCAATTTTCATGCAAAACTAAGCTAGGTCACATGTGAAGTATTTTTGGCAGGCGGCTAATGAGGCCTCTTGATGTATCTGGCCGGACGTGGGGTGGGGGGGAATTAGGGTGTGTGACCGCTATCATACGCTGGTGTATAATACATCTCCTCCAATGTATCTTCAATAAACTTTAACATTTGGGGCGTGGCCTGACTGTGCTCTGAGACGGACGCATGTGAGTGAGCTCCGTCTCTAGACTTGCCAGCAACCTCTCCCAGCGACTAAAAAAGCATAAGTTCCCGGAATACCACCTACCGGAATACCCCCTAACATGATGACCAGGGGTAAGAGAGCGAAAAGCGGTCCTAAACGGCTCACAGACTTCTTTGCGGCCCGTCCGCAGGGCCCGAGCATGTCACAAAATGGCGGCCCGCCGCGATCTAATGGAGCTTCTCCTGGCTCACACGGCTCCTCACCGGGATCCCCCTCGTCCAGGGCGGGTTCAGAAGAAATAGCAGGAGCACCCGGTAAAAGCTCAGAGGCCGTTATACTTCCTCCCAGAGGACACGCTAATTCCCCTGAGAAGAGGGATGGAGGATCTAAGATGGCGGCCGTCAGATCTAGGGAGCCCTGTACTCCAGGTCAAAGCCCAGATAAACAGAGGCAGAGACTGTCTAATGTACCGGAAGGTGTGGTGTTCACAGAGAGGGAAACCTATAATGAAACAGAGAACCGGCTAGAAGATCTTCCCTCATCAGATCAACCTGCTTCTGAATCCTTTATAAAAGGTATGATACTGGCACTCAAAGGGTACATACAGAAGGACTTAACCCAGCTCTCCTCAGCCATACATACCTCCATAGATGACCTAGGGGGCAGAGTTGATCACTTGGAAAATAAGATGTCCGAATTGACTAGCTCTCACAACGAGCTAATTGATGCTCATTATGGTTTGGAGGAAACGGTGGAATCGATGAAACTTAAATTAGCCGATATGGAGGACAGGGGAAGGAGAAATAATATTAAATTCCGTGGTTTCCCCGAATCAGTCTCCCCCTCCGAATTAAGAGAGTATCTGATCCAATTGATATCCTCCACTCTACCAGGTACTCCAACTCCAGAATGCTTGATTGACAGAGCGCATAGGCTTCCTAAGCCCAAGAATATCCCTGAGAACTTACCACGGGATGTGATTGCAAGGCTACGTTTCTATCATGTGAAAGAGGCATTGATGCTCGCATCCAGGAATAATCCATCGCTTCCAGAGCCATTCTCAGAAATAAAGCTTTTCACAGATCTGTCACAAGCAACCTTGCAAGCGAGGAAGAGATTCGGATCGATAACAGCAGCTCTACGTAACCAAAAGATCCCTTATAAATGGGGGTTCCCTCTGAAATTATTGGTCCGTAAAGATGGGATGACTCATGTTCTCATATGCCCAGAAGATGGACTGTCTTTAATGGAAAAATGGGGCATCGAAGAGTTGGAGCCAACAAGAATAAAACAGGCTCTGCAGCAGAAGAAGGTCCAAAAGGACTGGAATACGGCATGAGAGCAATCATTGGGAGGAAAATTTGATATTTTTAGTAAGCTGTTCGGTTGCAAGTCGAAAAGCTGCAGGTGGACTGTTAACCCCCATGTATCACCAGGTTTTGTATTTTCCTGTATTTCTGATTTTGATAAACGCACTGTGTATTAGCAACTCAATAGCATTTCCCAGGCAATGGCAGCAGGATCAATGTGTCCCCTCCATTGCCACCATGTTAGATGGTTTAAAAGTTACTATTGTTTTTAATTTTATGGGCCATAATGATGTACATATCAGAGGTGAGCAAGCTAACCTTTACAAGCTCCAAGGGTTACAAGTTAGCACTTCACAAATACTCAAATGTCTCTTAAAATTCTTTCATTAAACGTAAAGGGGCTCAACTCTCCGTTTAAAAGATCCTCAGTCTGGAGAGATGCGAATAAGGTAAAAGCGGATATCATCTGCCTCCAAGAGACGCACTTTGCTAAAAACAATTGTCCGAAATTCTTTAATATTAAATACCCGGCATGTTATCAAGCTAATGCAGACACAAAAGTAGCGGGGGTCCTTATTGCAATAAGGGATGATGTTAATCTATGTGTACAAGAGGTGTTAAGGGATGACGGGGGAAGGTTCCTTGCTCTGGTTTGTTCCATCAACTCGGTGATTTTGACTCTGGTAAACATTTACTGCCCGAATTCAGCACAAAAGAGGTTTTTAAACAAAAGATCCGCTGCATCCAGAAAGGCAACTTGATATTATGCGGCGATTTCAATCTGGTCCCAGACCCCCGGGTTGACTCGTCTAACCAGAGCAGGGTTTCTCCTCCATCTTTGGGTCCATGGCTTATAAATGAGGGTTTGTTCGACTGCTTTAGGTGTTGTAATACAACTTCTAGAGAATTTTCCTACTTTTCTAACAGACATAAAACATTCACAAGGATAGATCTTTTCCTGACAGATAGGGACACTCTTCCATGGATAGGCTCATCTGAAATAGGGGTAGCTACCTGGTCAGACCACGCACCTATCTTCCTTGAAATCAATCTCTCCCCCAAGCTTCTCCCCACTAGGAGGTGGAGCAGCGGACAACGGGCTGCCTAATTAGAAGACCGGTGGCCTCAGCAGAAGACCTCACTAGAAGACAGACGGCCTCAGCGGACAACGGGCTGCCTAATTAGAAGACCGGTGGCCTCAGCAGAAATTCCACTTATGTATACTATCTTCCCTCGTTGAAGGAGAGAATAGAAAGAGCTTTGTTGGAATTCTTCAAAACAAATAACTCCAGAAAAATTATGGGTTGCCCACAAAATAGGAGTTAGAGGCATATTAATGCAAATAAGTGCTCAGATGAATAAGGCTAAAGATAGGAAATTTGATGAGAGCATAATAAAAATTCAATCCCTGGAAAAAGAACTCCAGGGGGGTTTTGATGCAAACAAATATACTGAGCTAGGAACAGCTAGACAATTCATCGCATCACACTCGCAAGTGGGGAACGGGCCTAAGGCATCCCACTCAGCAAATATGATGGAGGTACATCAGAAAATACTGACATGGTGGTACTTTACACCAGCAAAACTAGCAAAAATTTATCCAGGTTCTTCTGGCATGTGCTGGAGATGCTGTACGATGGAAGGGTCTTTAACGCACATCTTTTGGGAATGCCCGAAACTTTCCACCTATTGGAACGGGGTATTTGATCTGTGCTCAAAAGTGTCTCCAACTAGTGTAAAAATGGACCAAGTACTAGCATTGGTTGGTGTAGGAATCACAAATATTCCATCAAAAAGAAGAAAACTAATTGGTCACATTTTAATGGCAGCCAAACTCTTAATCACTAGGAAGTGGAAGTGCCAAGTCCCTCCATTGTTGCATGAGCTACAAGATTTATTAGCAGAACACTGTACTTATGAAAAACTAATTGCTTATAAAATCGGGATTTCGCAGAAATTCCGGGATATGTGGGCCCCCTGGATTAAGCTATACCCTTCGCTAGCCCCTAAGACCCCTGGATTAACAATATAAAAATCTGTTGCTGCTCATCCTAATACAAATTTCCCTTTCTCACTAATCTGTAAGGTAAAAGCATTCAGGTACCATCTATGTGCCCAAAACGTTTGTATGTTCCAGTTTAAAGGTTGTTAATGCTGTCAATTGTATATTAGTGTTGATGGTTAAATCTATAAGATCCGTAAAAGATTGAACTGTACCATGTATAATGTATATTAGAGGATCCTCCTCTACTTTTGCAAATAATTACTCAGCCGGTCTGACTGGCACTTATTTAGCACATATTCTTATATAGCAAGGCTATAAACTTAACATTTGCCATATGCATGATATATGAATATAGCTACCATCACTTGTTTATGATGTATTGTTGAAAAAACCAATAAAAATTTATTTAAAAAAAAAATAAAATAAAATAAACTTTAACATTTGAACTAGTCTAGTTTTTACACTTTCCACTAGTTTTGTCACTCACAAAACTTCCATTTTGCTGCAACTAAGTTCCCGGCTTTACTGTATATCCTGGAACGTAGTCAGCCAATCCATAGGTGTTGCAGAGACTGACCCAAGTTTATTTGTTATCCCCTAATGACACCTGAGACTCTGATGGAGCAGCAGGGTGTGCATGCATCATGCAGCAGTTCTCATTGGGGGTCACCCAACGTGTTACCCGAATATTTCCGATCTGCGCCGATTTTCCCTGAATTGCCCCGGGATTTTGTCGCACGCGATCGGATTGTGGCGCATCGGCGGCGGCATGCGCGCGACAGAAATCGGGGGGCGTGGCCGAACAAAACCCGACATATTCGGAAAAACCGCCGCATTTAAGAACGGAAAATGTGTCGCTCGGGGCGTGCTTACCTGCACTCAGCCGGCCTCGGTGAATTCAGGCGCGTTCAGATGCTTTTCAGCGCAGCAGCGCCACCTGGTGGACGGCGGAGGAACTACCTTATTAAATCCCGGCCGGACCCGAATCCAGTGCAGAGAACGCGCCGCTGGATCGCGAATGGACCGGGTAAGTAAATCTGCCCCAATGTCTATGGGACGTCCCGAAAATAACATTGCTCCGCACCCGTCTGGATAAATGAGAGGGCCAGCGATAGCCGTGCATCCCAATTTACAGCATTCCTTTACACATTAAAGAGGTTTTCCAGCAATTTCTACATTGTCCCTGTACTTCCAGTCCACAGTTAGTGGCCTCCTTGGACCACAGGACCTTACTTGGGACTCAAGTCTTGTCCAGAGAACCGAGGTGGCCCTTGTTGGTCAAAGTTCCTGTGACCCCTTATAGCCAGGTGGAGGTCCCAAAAACAGAGATGGAGAACCAAGCACCTGAGAGCCAACAGGAGGACTGGGATTTGGGAACTGTGTCCCAGAATTTTCCAAAACCCCTTGAATAGAGCAGCAGGACACATGCTCAACCTGCCATTGCATCAGTTATTAGTAAAAGGATTCTAGTAATTGGAGGGACCCGCTTTTATCGATGGCTTTGTTCTACCAATGGAGGCCTAAACAAAGCAGTACAGAGACATTATACACACAGATATACCTTAAACCGGGGGCTGTATTCTCGCAGACCCTAAAAATGATTTCTCATTCATTTTAGTTGCAATCACAAAAACACTAATAATGCAGAAGGGAAAGATTTGTCTCCAATATGTGCGCCCCTGGGGAAGTTTTTAAAAATAGAACATTTACAAAAAAAAAGAAAAAAAAACAAGGCTAAAATAAAAATGATGCCAGTTGGGCCAATCAGCTGCCGGTCAAATTCAAGTTTTAGTAACATTTTAGTATGGAACCATTTTTGGAGTGTTTTCCCCCAAAATGTAAAATTAGTTTTAGATTGCTGATAGGAAGTTTCAGTGCTACAAAGGATAAGGATGCAATAAGGATGCATTCACACATTGCTGAGTTTGGGATGATATCCTTGTGTACAGTAGATACCTGTATGTAAGCCAATTGGCTCCTACGTTAAAAATAAATATTTTTGACCTACCTTGGATGCATGGGGACCTATATATTCATTACATTTGTATATTGTTATTCTACCTTTTATCAGATGCCCCTTCATCGTTTACTATGTGTGGGCACAGCGCTATGCACTTGGCAGTGGCCATGCCTGGCATTGCAGTATCACCGTTCCATGACAAAGTGTAACCAACCCTGGAAAGACACCAAGTCCACCAACTATTGGCGCCGTTTATCCTCACAAGACCTTTCTCTACTTCCTATTTGAAGCCAGATGCAGATTTGAGATCACCCATTAGGGATAATTCACACAACGCCTTGCCATAACCGAAACAAGCAATCTGTAACTTCATAACTGAAAATCAATGATCAATATATCATTTTGTATAGAGCGTCCACTCATATCTTCAAACACATTTACACTCAATTAAATGTGAATGACTCTTGTCTACAAAATCCATTGACCGTGACCAGAAAAGCTTCTCTATTATCATCTCAGATGTTTCCGGAGGGAGGGGAGTGGGGAGCGTTATCAAATCCTCATTATCGCTTCTATAAAGCAAAGAAGTGGAAAACAGAAAGCAACAAGACTCATAAAGCACGATGCCCAGGAGGAACAGACAACACAAGGCATAATGAGAGGATGCTTAAGGAAAGTCTTTAGCGTCGTTACCAGAGACCTCCTTGCTGTAAGCACCATCATTAGAGCGCAGACACCCCGGAGGATAAAGGAATTCAAGGCGTTTGTCCAACATTAAAAAAAATAACCCCAAGTAGAACAGATTTTACACCAACTCACCGTAACATTATTACGTTATGGACACAGTATAACCTTTAACGTAACAGCAAAGGAGGAGTGTGTCGATCTTACAGGTGACAGTGACCTGACTGGCCACCACTCATGATTGTTGGGTTGGGTGAACGTTGGATGGTGGAAATGGCTCCTGACTAAAGATTGGCAGATCTAAACTGTAACGCCCCTGCCGGCACCGATTGTGGGTGTCAAACCTTTAAATGCTGTCTACAAAAACCTTCCATGCCAGTACCAATAGTGGTTGTTAAATCGTGGTTGTACCAGTGTCATTTAAGGGATAAATGCCCAACCATCAGTGTTGCTGACAAGTGTTCGGCTTAAGGTGCCCAAATTGAACTTTTCTTCAAGGTTTGACCAAACTTGGCAAACCCAAACCTCAACAGGTCAGCTCATCGCAGCTCCTTACCAAAACTCCACCTTACATGCCCAACCATGACATTACAGTTAAACACTAGAAGATAGATTTTTTTTAAACAAAATCTTAGGAATCTCCTGGTGTTCATCTATAATCTCTGCAAGAGGATGTAGTCTTAGGTTTTGGAGGAGAATAGGTTACAGTCCACATAACTGGTCACAATAGACACAAAGCAGATGGAACGTCAATGGTATAAGAACCAAAAGTAGAACATCAGGTACCAAATGTAAAGAACACAGACTGTTCAAGAATAAGGATCAGGATCAGGATCAATCTTGAACAATGTATGGCGGAATGGTTCCCATTTATATGAAGTCATCATTGGCTACCAATAGCCTGAGATTGCTGTCACATGGTGCGCTCTTGGACAGCTCTTGGCCTTTGACGGTTTTTAAATAAATTGAAAACGCATGAGTTTTTAGTGTGTTTCAAAATGCTCCAAGAACGGCCAAAAACTGCCCAAGAATGGTCCAAGAACGCACCATGAGACAGAACCTTTACTAATCAGATGCCAGAGAAGATCCAAAGCAGCTGAACTGCAACCAAAACCTGAACAGATCGAGAGCCACAGCAGGGAAGGAGGTAGCATCCACATGTGGTCATTAGCAGGAGCTCGGGTGGACGATGGTTTGGGATCTAGTGAATAGTCGTGCAATAAGCACAAACCAGGTAGACCACATAATAAAAAACAAACTATGGTACAGTATGTATTTCTTTTTGCATAAACCACACTCTCCATAGAATTCATATGAAGTTATACAGAAATATTGCAGAATTTGCAGCCAGAAGTACAGACTATAAAACTAATAATATAACGTCTAACATGCTCATAGACTGACGAAAAACAAAGCAGTGTGAACCGCGCCTTAGAAAGCGTCAGGAAGAGATGTAATTCCTGAAAAACTTGCTCCTCCGTGGACTGACTGTAACATATCCAGCACCGAGGAAGATTTCATTAGCAGCCACATGGGCCAGAAGTAAAGGGTTTATGTAGTGGAAGGCAATGAGACGCATATTTTGTTTCTCTCATTACAGATATAATCTATATATATCATATTCTTAGGTGCTGGTCGTCGTCTTATTTGCTTATTTGCATTTTTCTAAAAAGATTTCACTTAAACTTTCAATTCATATAAAGGATGGAAAAGATTTTCTCATATGTATTCAGGACATTTTGCTTTGTGTCTCCACAGGTAACGACCTCAAAAGATATTGGTATATAGAGGAAGCAGAGGAGAATGGTGTAATGTGAGTCCCCGCCTCTCACACATCGGGGGCTGGTGTAATGTGAATCCCCGCCTCTCACACATCGAGGGCTGGTGTAATGTGAGTCCTACCTCTCACACATCGGGGGCTGGTGTAATGTGAGTCCTACCTCTCACACATCGGGGGCTGGTGTAATGTGAGTCCCCGCCTCTCACAACAATTCGGGAGGACTGGTGTAATGTTGGAGTCCCCGCTCTCAGCCTCCTGTGTATGTGATCGTCCTTCGACATCAGGGATGGTGTAATGTGAGTCCCCGCCTCTCACACATCGGGGCTGGTGTAATGTGAGTCCCCGCCTCTCACACATCAGGAGGGTCTGTGTAATGTGAGTCCCTGCCCGCTCTCACACATCGGGGGGCTGGTGTAATGTGAGTCCCCCTCTCCACACATCAGGGTGGTGTAATGTGAGTCTCCCTGCCTCTCACCACATCGGGGTCGGTGTAATGTAGTCCCCCCTCTCACACATCGGGGGCATGGTGTAATGTGAGTCCCCGCCTCTCACACTCGGGGCAGGTGGATTGTGGTCCCCCGCCTCTCACACATCGGGTCTGGTGTGTTAGTCCCGCCTCTCACACATCATGGGTTGGTCGTTAATGTGAGCCCCGCCTCTCACACATGCAGGGTTGTGTAATGTGAGTCCCCCCCTCTCACACATCGGGGGCTGGTGTAATGTTGAAGTCCTCACCTCTCACACATCGGGGGCTGGTGTAATGTGAGTCCCTCGCCTTTCACACATCGGGGGCTGGTGTAATTGTAGTCCCCGCCTCTCACACATCGTCTGGTGTAATGTGAGCCCTGCCTCTCACACATCAGGGGTTGGTGTAATGTGAGTCCCCGCCTCTCTCACATCGGGGGCTGGTGTAAGTGAGTTCCCGCCTCCACACCATCGGGGCGGGTGTAATGTGAGCCCCACCTCTCACACATCGGGGCTGGTGTAATGCGAGTCCCCGCCTTCACACATCAGGGGCCTGGTGTAATGTGAGTCCCCGCCTCTCACACATCAGAGGCTGGTGTAATGTAGTCCCTCCGCCTCTCACACCATCGAGGCTGGTGTAATGCGAGCCCGCCTCTCCACACATCGGGGGCTGGGTATTGTGAGTTCCCGCCTCTCACACCCAGGGTGCGTGTAATGTGAGCCCCGCCTCTCACACATCAGGGGCTGGTGTAATGTTAGTCCCCCTCTCACACATCGGGGTCGTGTAATGTGAGTCCTGCCTCTCCCACATCGGGGTCTGGTGTAATGTGAGTTCCCGCCTCTCACACGATAGGCTGTGTAATGTGAGTCCCCGCCTCTCACACATCAGGGCTGGTAATGTGAGTCCCCTCTCCACACCAAGCTGGTGTAATTGAGTCCCCCGCCTCTCACACATCAGGGTTGGTGTAATGTGACCCTCGCCTCTCCACATCGGGGCTGGTGTAATGTGAGTCCCGCCTCTCACACACTCGGGGGCTGTGTTTAATGTAGTCCTCACCTCTCTCACACACGGTGGGCTGGTGTAATGTGAGTCCTCGCCTTTCACACATCGGGGGCTGGTGTAATGTGATTCCCGCCTCTCACACATCGGGGTCTGGTGTAATGTGAGTCCCCGCCTCTCACACATCAGGGGTTTGGGTAAGTGAGTCCCCCGCCTCTCTCACATCGGGGCTGGTGTAAGGTGAGTTCCCGCCTCTCACACATCAGGGGGCGGGTTGTAATTGAGCCCCCATCCTCTCACACATCGGGGGCTGGGTGTAAGCGGCGAGTCCCCGCCTCTCACACTCAGGGGCTGGTGTAATTAGTCCCCGCCTCTCCACATCAGAGGCTGGTGTAATGTGAGTCCCCGCCTCTCAACACATCAGAGGCTGTTGTTTAATGCGAGTCCCCCCCTCTCACCATCGGGGGCTGGGGTAATGTGAGTTCCCGCCTCTCACCATCAGGGCTGGTGTAATGTGAGTCCCCGCCTCTCACACATCAGGGCTGGTGTAATGTGATCCCGCCTCTCACACATCGGTCTGGTGTAATGTGAGTCCGCGCCTCTCACACATCGGGTCGTGTAAATGTGAGTTCCCGCCTCTCACACTCATGGCTGTGTAATGTGAGTCCCCGCCTCTCTCACACATCAAGGCTGGTGTAATGTAGTCCCCCCCGCCTCTCAACACATCAGGGGCTGGTGTAATGTGAGTCCCCACCTCTCACACATCAGGCTGGGTAATGTGAGTCCCTGCCGTCTCACCATCGGGGTTGGTGTAATGTGAGTCCCCGCCTCTCTCCAATCGGAGGCGGGGGTGTAATGTGAGTCCCCGCCTCTCACACATTAGGCTGGTGTTGTGAGTCCCGCCCTCTCACACATCGGGTGCTGTGTAATTGAGTCCCTGCCTCTCACCACAGGTTGGTGTAATGTAAGTCCCCCCTCCACACAATCGGGGTTGGTGTAATGTGAGTCCCCGCCTCTCACACATCGGGTTGTAATGGTAGTCCCCGCCTCTCACACATCGGGGGGGCGGTGTAATGTGAGTCCCCGCCTCTCACACAATCGGGGGCGGGTGTAATGTAAGTCCCCCCCTCTCACACATCGGGGGTTGGTGTATTGTGAGTCCCCGCCTCTCACACATCGGGCGGGTGTAATGTGAGTTCCCGCACTCTCACACAATCGGGGCTGGTGTAATGTGAGTTCCCGCCTCTCACACATCAGGGGCGGGTGTAATGTGAGTCCCCGCCTCTCACACATCAGAGTGGTGTAATTGAGTCCCGCCTCTCACACATCAGGGGCTGGTGTAATGTAGTCCCCACCCGTCTCACACATCAGGGGCTGGTGTAATGTGAGTCCCTGCCTCTCACACATCAGGGTTGGTGTATGTGAGTCCCGCCTCTCTCACAGCGGAGTGCGTGGTGTATGTGAGTCCCCGCCTCTCACACATAGGTGGCTGGTGTAATGTGAGCTCCCACCCGCCTCTCCACACTCGGGCTGGTGTAATGTGAGTCCCGCCTCTCACACATCAGGGTTGGTGTAATGTGAGTTCCCCGCCTCTCTCACACATCGGGGGCTGGTGTATGTGCGTTCCCGCCGTCTTCACACTCAGGGGCTGGGTGTAATGTGAGCCCCCACCTCTCACACTCGGAGGGCTGTGTATGCGATGTCCCCGCCTCTCACACTCAGGGGCTGGTGTATGTGAGTCCCCGCCTCTCACACATCAGAGCCTGGTGTAAGGTGAGTCCCCGCCTCTACACATCGATAGGCTGGTGTAATGCGATGCCCCGCCTCTAACTCACACTCGGGCTGGGGTACTGTGAGTTCCCCCTCTCACACATCAGGGGCTGGTGTAATGTGAGTCCCCGCCTCCCACCATCAGGGCTGGTGTAATGTGATCCCCGCTCTCACACATCGGGCTGGTGTAATGTGAGTCCCCCCGCCTCCACACATCGGGGGCTGGTGTAATGTGATTCCCCGCCTCTTCACACATCAGGGGGGCTGGTTTAATGTGAGTCCCCGCCTCTCACACATCAGGCTGGGTAATGTGAGTCCCCGCCTCTCCACATCAGAGGCTGTGTAATGCGAGTCCCCGCCTCCACACATCGGGGCTGGGGTAAATGTGAGTTCCCCCCCTCTCACACATCAGGGGCTGGTGTATGTAGTCCCCGCCTCTCCCACATCAGGGCTGTGATGTGAGTCCCCAGCCTCTACACATCGGGGCTGGTGTAATGTGAGCCCCGCCTCCTCTCCACATCGGGGCTGGTGTATGTGAGTTCCCCCCCCCCCGCCTCTCACACATCAGGGGCTGGTGTAATGTGAGTCCCCCTCTCACACAGAGGTGGCTGGTGTAATTGAGTCCTCCCTCTCACACTAGGGGCTGGTGTAATGTCATTCCTGCTCTCACCATGGGCTTGTGTATGTGAGTCCCCACCTCTCACACATTAGGGGCTGTGTAATGTAAGTCCTGACTCTCACACACTCGGGGGCGGTGTAATGTGAGTCCCGCCCTCTCCACACTCGGGGCCTGGAGTAATGTGAGTCCCTGCCTCTCACACATCGGGGGGGCGGGTGTAATGTGAGTCTCCACCTTCACCCATCGGGGGCTGGTGTAATGCGAGTCCCCGCCTCTCACACATCAGGGGCTGGTGTAATGTGACTCCCCGCCTCTCACACATTAGGGGCTGGTGTAATGTAAGTCCTGACTCTCACACATCGGGGGCGGGTGTAATGTGAGTCCCCGCCTCTCACACATGGGGGGCTGGTGTAATGTGAGTTCCCGCCTCTCTCACACATCGGGCCTGGTGTAATATGAGTCCCCGCCTCTCACACTTGGGGGCTGGTGGTAATGTGAGTCCCCGCCTCTCACACATCGGGGGTTGGTGTATATGGAGTCCTGCCTCTCACACATCAGTGGTTGGTGTAATGTGAGTCCCCGCTCTCTCACATCGGGCTGGTGTAATGTGAGTTCCCGCCTCTCACACATCAGGGGCGGTGTAATGTGCAGCCCCCACCTCTCACACATCGGGCTGGTGTAATGCGAGTCCCCGCCCCTCCTCTCACACATCAGGGGCTGGTTAATGTAGTCCCCCCTCCCTCACACATCAGTAGGCTTGTGTAATGTGAGTCCCCCGCTCTCACACATCAAGGCTGGTGTAATGTGAGCCCCCCCCTCTCACCATCGGGGCTGTGTAATGTGAGTTCCCCGCCTCCACACATCAGGGCGGTGTAATGTGATTCCCCACATCTCACACATTAGGGGCTGTTGTAATGTAGTCCTGACTCTCACAAATCGGGGGCGGTGTAATGTGATCCCCGCCTCTCACACATCGGGGGCTGGTGTAGTGGAGTCCCTGCCTCCCACACACATCGGGGCGGTGTAATGTGATTCTCCACTTCTCACACATCG
This sequence comes from Engystomops pustulosus, assembly GCA_019512145.1. Classification (NCBI taxonomy): domain Eukaryota; kingdom Metazoa; phylum Chordata; class Amphibia; order Anura; family Leptodactylidae; genus Engystomops; species Engystomops pustulosus. Next base: position 391,393 of record CM033651.1, on the reverse strand, counting down.
GGGGGCTTGGTTAATGCGAGCCCCGCCTCTCCAACATCAGGTGCTGTTGTAATGTGACTCCCGCCTCTCACACATTAGAGGGCTTGGTTGTACTGTCAAGTCCTGACTCTCACCGGCGGGGCGGTGTAATGGGTCCCCGCATCCATCACACATTGGGGCGGCTGGTATGTGAGTTCCCGCCTCTCACACATCGGGGCCGTGGTGTAATATGAGTCCCCACCTCTCACCACTTGGGGCTGGTGTAAATGTAGGTCCCCGCCATCTCACTACACATCGGGGGCTGGTGTAATGTGAGTCCCCTCCTCTCACACATCGGGGGCTGGTGTAATGTGAGTCCCCTCCTCTCACACATCAGGGGCTGGTGTAATGTGAGTCCCCGCCTCTCACACATCGGGGGCTGGTGTAATGTGAGTCCCCTCCTCTCACACATCGGGGGCTGGTGTAATGTGAGTCTCCGCCTCTCACACATCAGAGAGATGATTAACTTAATTCTCCTTCCCTTTACAGATGGGTTTTTGGGAGATTTTTCTCATTGTCTACTAAGAGAAAACTCCTGTTTCCCCGTGCTAAGTTGCGCAAGCGCGCGTGTGCCAGAGAGCTCGGTGACGTCACCGGCTTTCCAGCACTTTAGAATCCGGCGCACGTGGTAGGTTTCCTTTAAGTGCTTGTATTTGGTCACACTGTGTAGCTTTTAGAGCAACATCTGTCACCAAAATTGGAAAAGACAGAGGTCACATCAATGTCATTTTTCTTGTGAAATGCGAATCTGCAATAAAAAAATAAGTTGCTCTGTATAGCTGGAGAGATTTTTTTTAAAAATATCAGAAACAGATATTTTTACTTTTATGATCTGATTTGTATTTTGCAAGATATTCCACTGTCCTGGCCTTTTAGTTACACACTATATAATAATTATTATTATTATTTATTTATATAGCGCACACAGATTCTGCAGCGCTGCACAAAGCATGACAAATCGGTCCCTGTCCCCACTGGGGCTCACAATCTAATCAATCCACAGTATGTTTTGGAGTGTGGGAGGAAACCGAGGGCCCGGAGGAAACCTGTGCAAACACGGAGAGAACATACAAACTCTTTGCAGATGTTGACCTGGGCAGGATTAGAACCCAGGACTGCAAGGTGTGTGTGCGTGTGTGTGTCAGTAATCATAACAATCTGCATAGAACAGACTTTTCTATTCTTATTCCTATCGCTACATTGTACAGACACTGAAACTGAACAAGACAAGACATGTTCTACAGTAACAGCACAAGACTATGGGATATAATCCATGTGTGTACTCACTTGTGCGGAGCAGCAGGGGGAGAGATCCGGACGCTGTTCCTGGGAGCTGAGTGATCTGCAGCGGGACAATGACCCTCAGTTATAGTCTGACATCGCTTTCACTTTCTCCTATAGGGAGTTTTTTCCTTATGTCCCCGCCTATAACTGGTGAGCTGCATTGTATAACTGTCAGGGTTATCAGGGAATTTGGGGCTTTCCCAGATCCTGTAAAATAAAACCCCTATTAATATATCAGAGCGGAGTATTTCGAGGTCTGGAATATCTGGGTGACAACCTGCGGGGGCAGTAACGGGGGTCTTATTCTTTGTCACACATCGAGACACATTTACTAAGGGTCTGCACGGCGCATTTTCATCGGGTTTCCCGACTCTTTCCGATTTGCGGCGCATTTAAGTGGAGTTTTTGGCGCACGTGATCAGATTTTGCAACACAAATCGACACAAATCAGGGGGGAGTGGCCGACGGACTACCCGATTGATTCGGACTGAGCGCGGGATTTACAATCCAAATTGTGTCGCAAGACAATGCACTTACATGCACCAGGAAGAAGAAGGTGAACCCCGGTGGACCTGAGCGGGGAAGTGACACATGCAGGAAAATGATGGATGCACGATCTTGAAGAATCACGCCGGCGGACTTCATCCTCATCGGAGAACGGACCTCGGGGATCGCGACAGGACCGGGTAAGTAAATTTGCCTCATCTTCTCCAATGCAATAAAATGCCAAATTACCTTGTCATAAAATCTGCTTCCAAATATATCAGTGTCATGGGACCCCTGCACCCTTACTGCCCCCACAAGGCTGATCACTAGAGATTATCTAATCGTTCCAGACTCACTCACTAACTTCTTCGTAAGATTAGTCCGAACCTATGTTACTTTAAATGTTCTGGGAATTATTATATAGACCCTCTAGTCCTCCAAATCACCATCCAAATCCATCCTGATAAACCAGGGACATTACTCATAGATCCAGGCCCCGGGACTGTGGTATCTTCTTATATTTGTTATCCATGGCCTCCTTCTAATCTCTAATTTTATAATTATGCTAATTCGTCAGAAGGGATCTGGGGGCATTACCAGAACCTCTCCATGCTGTAGATTCACAGGCTGTTACACAGTGCAGGATCACTGAGAGATGACAGCAGGCAGAGGCATGTGCCTTCACAGCTTGAAGGAAACCACAAAGAACATTCCACAATGTTCATTGTAACTTTGTAATCAGGGAATTCTATAAACACACTGATCAATTACTAACTCTTCAGTGACATTAAATTACAGCAGCCACAATATACAATTAGTGCAAAATGCCCAACAAGGGGTAGGTACAGGGGAAGCGGCTCAGCTGTATATTATAGACCCCAAAAACGACTGTCGCCGGGTCACATGACCCACTGGAAAGTTTACCAGTAAATATAATAGGGGTGACCCTATTAGTGTCTTGTATCTGGTAAACTTTCTTATAAAAATTCCCTTTAAAGGAAATCTACCACCAAAATCCATCCTGATAAACCAGGGACATTACTCATAGATCCAGGCACCGGGACTGTGGTATCTTCTTATATTTATTATCCATGGATGTGTTTTGGCTTACTATAAGCTTACTATGTGTTTTGGCTTACTATGGCTTGTGTCCATGTGGATTTGCAACAAAAAGTCTCAAAAAGAAGCCAAAATTTGTGCTGGCCAGGATTGGAAAAACTGTAAAGATATCACAAGAAAAAAGACCTGATCATACATAAGGCGCAAAAAATAAAGGCCTTCCAATTGTCTCAAAAACTCACCAAAGAGAGAAAAAACTATGATACATATCCCCCAATGAGTGAGAGCGGGACCCCCATTCTTGTAACTGGTGGGGATCCTCACTAATGACATTATATGGATAGAGATAGCAATATAACTCGGTACAAGACCTTCAATTATATTCTTAATAGTACAGTGCTCAACCATACGGCATGTAACTGTTGCCCGTTGTGGTGCCATGGCAACAGGCTCACAGTGATTGGTCTGACTGGTCTGTCAATCACATCCATCCACCTTCCTAACGGAGCCAATCAGACCTAAAAGGAACCAGTCATGCAGGACTGCAGTCAGTGTAATGTATTGTCCCTGGAGGGACTGTGAAATATGGATTTGTTACATGATTGTATTTTGTATCTTGATTGTATCTCTCATTTGCACTGATTGTATGTACTCACACTGCTGTGCTCTGTACCTGCTGCAGCCAGTGTAATGCATTGTCCCTGGAGACATGTGTAATCACATCTATGTGCGTGTTGTTAGTAGCAGCAGGATTGTGAAATATGGATCTATATTCCATGACTGTAGCTTCTCAAAGTGCGCTGGGGGGGTCCTCACACTGCTGTGCTCTGTGCAGGCAGTGTTTTTTTGTCCCTGTGTCCCTGAAGAGACGTGTATTCATATCTTTGTGTATGTTGTTAGTAGGAGAAGGACTGTAAAATATTTCACTACAGTCCAATGCGACTTTTGATGGCGTTTTCATTGCTATAGTTTTTAGGACTCTATGACATTTTGATCACTTTTTATTGATTTTTTCGGCTTTGTGCCATTTTCGGCTTTGTGCCATTTTCGGCTTTGGGCGCTACTTTCCATTACGGGGTAAAACGCTGTGAAAAACCGTTATCATATTTTGATAGATCCAGCATTTTCGGACGCAGTGATACCTATGCAGCAAAGACTTACCGGCTATGGAGATACTCGGCCCGCGAGCCCTCTCCATGCACCGGGACCCGGCTTGCGCCGTAGTTGTACAGCACAAGTCGGGAAGCGGTTACACAGCATGGTATCAGGGGAATTTGTAAATTACTGGAGCTCTGCTGACACCCTTATATTCTAAAAGCTTTCATAAAGTTTACGTAATTTCCAGGGTCGGCGCCAGCACTGGGCATCCTGGACAAGTGCCGGGTCCCAGACCTGCTGGGGGGGGGGGGGGGGGGGGGGGGGGGGGGGGGGGGGGGGGGGGGGGGGGGGGGGGGGGGGTCTGCATAAGGCTGTACATAGGGAACCCATGGAGGTGAGGGGGCTGTATCTAATAAATCCATAGGGCTCTTTGGGATGATAAACTAGGGAATATTTTAGGCAACAAGAGACTGTCTTAGTTTTTAATTTTTAATGCCACCCTGTGAGTTCACTGCAGGGGGCCACTGAGGCTCTGTCACCCAGGGGGCCACTGAGGCTCTGTCACCCAGGGGGCCACTGAGGCTCTGTCACCCAGGGGGCCGCTGAGGCTCTGTCACCCAGGGGGCCACTGAGGCTCTGTCACCCAGGGACCTACTGATTCCCGGAATTATTTCTCTCTCACAGACTTTAAATTGTACGAACCTTTACTTCGCAGATGTTAACGGCAAATCGTAACTTTTCTCTTCAGTTGTGACCTCCGTGAAGCCATATTTGGATTTTTTGCTGACGTTTTCCGTGGATATCCGCAGAGAGCGTCTCATACCGGTTCTATCCCTAATATAAGGGCGTCTATACCCGCTCCAGCAGGAAACTCTGCAGATATATATGAGTATTGACTAGCAGCGCTCTCCTGACAGACGCCGTGTGAGGCAAAGTTGCAGGTTACTTGTCATATGTTGCAGATATTATTCGCCCCGGATCCGCTAATGTCTTCCAGTGTCCCCGGCTGTGACATAAAACTCAAACGCGTTCCTTTAAATGGATTCCCGCCAGCTTCCTATTTTCTGGGGGGGGGGGGGGGGTTGGATATAATTTGTCCTTAACGGAATCGGTCTCTGAGGTGCATTTCAAGGCAACAATTATAGGCTGCGGTTTCTTAATAGCGCTCCATTGTGGAGGAGCACAAGTTACAAATCAGGAGGCAATTACTGTTCTGTGTTTAGTAACATATTTCCCCATGTGCGGCTGCACTTTCATAATCTGCTATTAAAGTCTTATCATATGGATTATTTATGTGGTGCAATAATTAGAGCAGAGATTTATGGCCCCTAAAAGGAGTTGGGGGCTTCAGAGTACAGCACGTCCAGGTATCTCCCAGAGCTCGGACCGCCACCGTCCTCCATATCCCGGAGGTTTTAGTGGAAAATCATTGGTAATTGCTTCATATAAGGGTATAATCAGCATCACCCCCTTAATAAATACATTCAGTGCGGACTTAACCCCTTCAGAATACAAGCGTTCTCTCTATATGTCAGCCTGTAGTTTGTCAATGGGGCATTATAACTGTGAGGGGGACCGCTCCGACTGGGGTATTATGTGAGGAGCTTCAATGAGGAAATTATATTCACAGGGATTGGAGGGATTTGGCTTTAAAATATCAAGAACAAATATGTGATCGTGTTCTGTTAATAGCCGACCAGGGTTTGACTAGTTCCACAGAAAACCAGTGTGTCCAATAATGTGTCCTAAAAGACTAGGAAATATGCAAATAAGTTTTCCAGGATGGGATAAGGAAAACCACACCTCTTTTGCTACCCTGTGAGGCAGCCCCTTTACTATCAAGCATGACTTTCAAGAAGCCTAATGACATGATGTGGGATTGAAGCCAAACCAGTATATCTAATCCAGAAGGAACACATTCCCAGCTGTAGACTGCGCTGATTTGACGTAGTTGTGTCTCTTCAGTACAGTGTGGGTGCGGTTTTACTTTAACCATCCTGGAAAACTTATTTGCATATTTCCCAGAATCCCCTAGTGGAGCATCCTCCATGGACTTCTACTCCTCCCCATCTTCCATGGAGGCCGCTGCAATTTCATGTGATCAGATACGCATGATAGAGATAGATTTTTGCAAATGTGCACGACATGAAGTGCTGAAATGTGAGGTGGCATATTGCATGGGGGGGAGCAGATGGGAGGGACCGGCCGAGTAGGACACACCCTCTAAGACAGGTGTCGTTAGTTCTATGGGAACTTGTCCCTAGCTGAATATGTGAAAAATGTGGTGACAGGTTCCCTTAAAGATAAATGCAGGACATGGGAAGCTCTGCTTGTTAAAGCCATGTGGACATTTGCATTCCTCCTTACCCCAACCTTTCCGCAAAATTCCTAATGTGTCTTTCTAACCGGAGAACCCTATAGTGTACATATATCACCCAGCGTCCCAGTAATTTAGCACCAGGCAGCCATGTGTAAAATGAGAAAATATACAGAGGAATGAGGAATTTACAGATCTATTATTCTCCAAATAAAATTCTTTGATCAATTGCCCACAGAATTTTATCATCTGCAACATCTAATTTGTTGTGGGTAACACTTGGTTTAGTGTATTGTGCTAGACTATTACCTTCCCTGCAGTACATACTTGTACATTGTAGCGGTATATAACTGTACACTGTAGCACTACATACTTGTACATTGTAGCAGATCCATCAGTACATCCATCCATCCTTCCATCAGTACATGCATCCGTTTATCCATCAATCCATGCATACATACGTCCATCCTTCTAGGCATGTGCAATGTCCTCCCACCGGGGCCTGACCTAATGGCCTGGGGGAAGTTGTAATCCCTTGGTACCTGAGTGGCTGGCTTTCGCGTGTCTTAGCACTGGACTGGACACGGTCGCCCGGTTCAGTTGTAACAGGCCTCATCAATGCCAGGCAGGTCCAGCAAGGGATGCAAGAAGAGGGGAGACTGTGATATGATGTGTAATGTAGGGAGTAGATGGTATAGCGGAAGCCTGTGATGTTAGCAGCAGCCAGGGATTACACGTGGAGATAAGATGAAGTATATCAAGACTTCAACGCAGACAACTCAACAGGCTGAGCTAAAGGTCCTATCTGCCAAAATGTAGCTGGTTGGATGCAGTCTGGTATAGTAAGCTCACAAGTCCAGTTTCAGGAATTTGGGGCTAGAGAAGATAGAACTGGCTGCTTGGGCAGTAAGGTTAGGTCAGGCTCTGTAAAGTAGAGTCCTGCAGGCCTGATGAAGGAAGAATATCCTCAGGAAGAAGACAGCAGCAGCAGGCCTTGTGTCCTCCTAGGTGGAACTCCCAGAGAGAGAATGGGACAGATTTACTTACCCGGTCCTGTCGCGATCCAGCGGCGCGTTCTCCGTCGAGGATTCCGGTCTTCCAGCGATTCACTAAGGTAGTGCGCCCGATGTCCACCAGGTGTCGCTGCTGCGCTGAAGTCCGTCGGAGTTTTCCGAATCCGTCGGGCTTTCCGATGGCCACGCCCCCCGCTTTCCGTCGCATGCATGTCGGCGCCGATGTGGCACAATCTGATCGCATGCGCCAAAAACCTGGGGCAATTTGGCACAAACCGGTAATTTTCGGGAAACCTGACGAAAAATTATGATTCGTGCCCTTAGTAAATGACCCCCTATATGTTAATTCCACTCTGGGTCGAGTTTCCAGGCATCCACCAATTAGGAACCTCGGGGCTGAACAGGATTGACAATGGTGAAACACACTATGGACTATGCACGATGCACTATGGACAATCTAATAGGAGCACAATATTTAGTAATGACCACATTTAACGGGCCACTACATATGCATCTGTTCAGCCATTCATCCATCTTTGCATGCATATATCTTTTCATCCATCCTACACCTAAGCATGAATCCACTCATCCATCATCTATGCATTCATCCATCTATCCATGCATTCTTCTGTGTGTCCATTCATCCATCTATGCATCTGTTCATCAATAGATATGTCTGTTGATCTATCTATGCATACAGCCATTAAACAATGCAACTGTTCTTTCTTCCATCCTTCTGTGCATGTATCCGTTGTCACTTCCTTCATCCATCTATGCATGCATCAGTATATCCGTTCATCTATCTGTGAAGGGAGAAATCTCAAGATTATGCTTAGTAGGCGCGTGTGTGCACAAAGTACATTTATTAACCGTTCCTCGTGTAATCACATAATTGTCTACAACTAATGTGAAATGACTCTGCTTTAAAAATGGTGTCTGTGTCTGAGACTGCACCCAAAGATGGCGTCAGCATCTGAGATAAGACTGGAATGTGACCACCCAGTTCTTGGTCATCTCGGATCTTCCTATCAAGACCAAAGCTGGCAACACCTACTCTTGTTTCTATATGAATTTGTGTACTTCCTTGAATAAATCAGATTTGGGGGACTCTGGAAGGTAGAACACCCCCACGGATCTTATACCATACTTGTGTCTTGGTGGGATTTTTTCTTTGAGCTCACTCAATGGATTATATTAACCATTAGAGAACCTGAGGTTGTATAAACAGAGGCAGAACTCATCGTGGCACATTCACTTACCTGGTGATGTCGCGATCCCTGATCCGGACTGTCCGACGAGGATGAAGTCCGGTGCGATTCACCAAGATCCTGCACCCGATATCCTGCATGTGTCGCTTCCCCGCTCAGGTTCCTGGAGTTCACCATCTTCTTCCCAGTGCACGTAAGTGCATTGTCTTGCGACACAATTTAAATTTTAAATCACGCGCTCAGTCCGAATCAGTTGGATCGTCCGACGCCCACGTCCCCCAATTTGTGTCGCATGAAAGTTGGAGCGATTGCGCCAAAATCCGATCTCTTGCGCCAAAAAAAACAGTTAAATGCAGCAAAAGTCAGAAATAGGCGGGAAACCCGACAAAAATGCGGTCCGTGGACCCTTAGTAAATGTGCCCCATCATATCCATTTATGACAGAATAGCAGTAGGGCCAAGTTCATCATTCATATTTGCCGCAAAAGGACATCCGCCACCAGGATGAAGGATTGTAAACCAAGCACACTGACATACTGGTGTGTGCCCCCTCTAGCAGGATACACTCTTCTTTAAGCTTCTTATGCCCTTGTTTGTAAGAAAAAAGGCTTTAAATATTATGTAAATTAGCCTGAGGGGCTCCAGACACCATTGACGCCTATGAATCACATTTGCAAGATTTTAAGAAGCCCTTTTTTGTAAAAACCAGGGCATAACAAGTTACATTTAGAGCAGATCCTGCCAGAGGGGGCATACGCCTGTATGTCAGTGTGCTTGGTTTACAATCCTGATGGTAGATGTCCTTTAAGACCACATGCAGTCTCTGAGATAAATCCAACCCTTCATAGGGCTGTGTGTCAGACGATTGTGGTCAGTCCGTACAGTGTCCCCTTTCAGGCACCAACCAAAGTGCTGAGGACGGAATTAAGAGCATGTGATGCAAGGAGTCCCTGATCAACAGAACGCTGAACTGTGACAATACATCACAATGATGCTTGGTGTCCGCCTTCTTCACTGTGGTCGGTCCGTGGCATCTAGCCGCTGGAGATCCAGTCCTTACATAGTGACTGCAACATGGTTTCATAGATTGCCCCTTCTGTATAACAATGAAATACATTAGGATACAAAAGGTACTGTATTGATCAGGAATTGATCCAAAAGTTTTTTGGAGAATTTACTGATCACTGCATTCCACAATCCGGGTATCAGAACTTCCAACTTTTTTAGGCTTTCTTGGCAAAAGTTTTGCAATAATTAGCAATTTTAAACCTTTTGCAAAGTTGGTGGGAGAGCGGTTCTGTTTCTCTATGTTAGCGGATGAAGCCCAGATTTATTTTTAAAAAAAGTTAAAAATCAACATGAGTGTGCTGAAGGGCAAATATGAGCCCTCCATTTTTGGATAACCCATGGCTGAAATAGACAATATAAATCCCTGAAACCCCTCTTTTCTATTCAGGGCCGACGGAAGCTAAAATCTCAGACACTTTTTGCAATGTCTATTCGTATAAAAATGAAGAATTATTCTCCTGTGCAACAGATGAAGATGTCAAATGGCAGCGGCTGCGAAGGAAATGAGATTTAACGGCAGAGCCAAATATATTTGGAGAGGCCGAGACTGTGCGCAGGACCCTGCAGGATTCCCTCCTTGTGACTTCAATAGAAATGTCTTTTATCCTTGAAATTTGAATTAGATACAATACAATGAGATACAATGCAGCATTGTGATAGAACATACTGATGCAGGAGAATGGATACATCACGCTGTGCATGCTGGGAGATGCTCTGCTGATCAGCGTAGCATTGGGCATGTGAATAAGAATCTGCACATTATGCGGCGCACAGTACAGCACAAGGAAAATACAAATCTTGGAAGACACCGAATTTAAAGGGGTTTCCCAAAACAAAATGAACAATGAGGCTAATAAATGTCTGACCACTAGTGATCAGATTGTGGGGACCCCCCTAAGGATATGAGTGAAGATTTTGGAGACCAGTGTGTTCAATACACTACGGCCGGGGTCGCACAGGTCATAAACACTCCGGGTTAGGGATTTACCGTAATTTATCAGCCTAGTGGATGGGATCTATATAAATCTGATCCAGATGATGGTGACTGCCTCAATGTACATCACCGGTTTTCCAATGGGATGGACTGTGCCGGAGGTCCCAGGAAAAACCTCAAGGCTTTTTTATTTTCAAAGCTCATAAAAGTACTTTAGCGATATGCATCAACCAGGCGTTTAATATCTATTAGTCTAATAATAAACAGGAGTCTATTGGGTTACACTCTGTGTCGGACTGGGCCACCAGAGCATCAGAGGATCCCCCGGTGGGCCCTGGTTCAACACAGTACTGAACCCCAGAGGTCCCGCAGAAAACAACCCAATTTGGAGGTTGCTAGAGTCTATTCCCTGGGGGAGGATGAAGGGTAGACCCACAGATTACCGTCTCTTGTGGACCTAAGGAACCGCAGTCCGACACTGGATCCACTGTTGTCTGCCAAACGACCATCCATGACTGCATAAGATATAGAAGAAGTTCATAGATAAAGATCGAGTATAAAGAGGATCAATGGCTGTGGAGAAATCCTTTATGGTTTTTACAGTATGATACATAATATCTAACTCCTCTAACATTACCATTATGTCATATAAATAGCTGATAATCCCATAACGCTCTGCGGATATTGATATGAATCCTTTCATGATCGAGGGTCATAAATGCCCAGGTCACATTTTGCTTTTATTTAAATGATGAAATCGTTAAAGCAGTTTTACATATATACATTTTTACTTTGATTCAGCTACAGATGCAGAGGGTGCATGTACATCTGCTACCTGTCAGCTCCGACCCCCTGCAGCTCCTTCTCAATTCTATCCTCCGCTGACACTTCACTTACTCATAGATCCAGGTATCGTGACCATGGCTTCCTTTCTAAAAATCTACTTTTAAAATTATGCTAATGAGCCCAAGGTCATGTGCTAGTAAAGTGAGCACTTGCTGCTGTTGTAATGTCACTGCTGAGGGAGCAGGGGAAATGGTGACAAAGTAACGGTCTGTGAAGCCAGATCACTGAAGGGCTAGGGAAGCCCCTAGCATAATTTTAAAGGAGGTCATGGATATAAGAAATATAAGACAGTCACGGTGTCTGGATCGGTGGCCAACCCCTTTAACTATAAAGTGAATAAAGAACAAACACAATTTAAGCAAAGAGTTGAAACACATAAAACAGGATGGAATGGAAGACAAATGAGGCAATGAGGCTTTTACAGAGTCCGTAATCCATCATCATATTTTCTCTTGTTTGTATTTATCAAGTCTCCAACCAACGTTGTGCTCAATGATCCTGACCGCCAGCATTCAGTGGTATTAACATGATAGAGAGCCCGCTACAGGGCACAACGCTATAGGTTAGTGATGCATTATACATCTCTGATATTTTAGGTTTATGGGTGACTGTGGGCAGGGGGGAGTTGATAAAACCCCTTGTGGGTGGGAGCAGAGTATTCCAGAGTCTAGTCAGTGCTGCAGCCTAGGAAGAAGCAGAGTGTGAGGTCCACATCAGGACTCAGCCCAGCCTGAAGATACTTTACCAGGCTGTGAGCAACCACCTTCCTGCGGCCCTCCTCTAGCCAGCTTCCTCTAACCACCTGAAGTCTGCTGATGTTTAAGGCCGTTGCCTGCTGTTTGCTGTTCCAATTAAGAACTGTAAGATAATTTGCACCAACGTGCCTACGAGTGATCCCTGGATTAGGCTGTTCACCATCACGGGCTCCCCATCCTCCAGGGGTCCGTATCTACAAATTGGGGTTGCCCCAGGGATAAACCTCCTCTGTCAACCTCTCCCTCCATTTTCGTGCACACACCACCTGATAGAGACCTGCCAAGCTCCTGATATCAACCTCTGTGATCATCGGTGCCCACAAGGCCACATTGCTAGACACTCCGGTAGTCATGTCAAGCCGTAATGGGGAATAATGCATATTCATTACTGGGGGGAGCTGTATATATTTAATAGGAGGGAGGCCATGGATAACACATATAAGAAGATACCACAGTCACTGTGCCCGGATCTATGAGTAATGTCCCTGGTTTATCATGGTAAATTTTGTTTTGGATATAAGAGACTCTGCTAAATAAGCAGAGTATATATGTGGAGAGCCCCCCACCAACCATCTTAAGGGGAACCTTGTAGTAAGGGATCAATATCTCTCCATCACCCCTGTAGGAGAAACAATGCACTACACCTTGCATATTGAAAGTTTGTCCATGTAATGGATGAACATTGGGGTCCTCCACAGAGAGAATATTCCTTCTCCAGCTCATTGCTGGAGATCCAAAATGAGAGTATGTAAAATGTGTATCTTATGTAAAGTGTATGAAAACAGAAGCGTGCAGCGCCATGGTGCAATATATGATGAACCCAGCAGTCATGCCGGGCGCTTCAGTATCCGTGGGTGGTGCAGGCCCTTCATTGACCCAGGGAATGGGATGATGGCTACAGTCCACTTTGGTGCCACTTGGTTAGGACCCCAGCAGAGGCTCTAGTGTGAATAGATTGGGAGAGATGTATTCATATGCGGGTCTTTAGACCAGTGGTGAGTAGAACTAGACAGTTCTCTGCTGTGTCTGATGCTGGATGAATAATCTGGTGTAGTATAAGACTGGTGAGTCCAACTTTGCGCCTCATATTAGTTGGTCTAGTTTGCTGCACCACAATATTGAATGTTCTGGTGCCCGTGTTGGACCTCTACCTGGGCCTGTTGCCATTACTGTGTTTGAGTTCTGGAATAAAAGAACTGTGAGTTGATGTTCATCATCTTGTCCACGTGTGATCCCTGGCTGCCGTATAACATCACGGCCTCAACTCTACCCGGGGAATCATAACAAACATACACCAGGAGTGCCCCAAGGAGAACTACTTCCACCTTAATGTGGCTTCTCCCACTTCTTGCAATCTTCCTGCTGGACCTGCCCGGTGTGGACAAGTCCTGTGCCACCTAGACCAAGTGACCATGACCAAGTCAGCACTAGGCCACGCTAAAGCCAGCCACTCCAGTGCCAGGGGAATCCAGCAACCCCCAAGCCCTTAGGTCAGGCCCCAGTGGGGAATGTTCAATTGTGGCTTTTCCACATGCCCTGGGGGAATGTCCTCACACTGCTGTGTTCTTATCTCTCTGCATTGAAGTGCTCCACAGCTTCTTCCCTCTTCTCTTTAGTACTCAACCAGAAGTCTGCAACGACTTTTAAAAATATCAGAGTGGAGAGACTGTGGATGAATTAAATTCGCCAAGCCAAAAGCACAACGTTCTGCGGACACTCCACCAGAGCACTTGGAGAAGCTACAATCTTACATGGAATATAAATCTATTGTTAAATGTCCTGCTGCTACTCCGAACAGACATAAAGGTCTGATCACACAGCACTGCGGGAACAATACTTGGTTGCAGAGAGCACAGAGCACAACAGTGAGAGGACACGCCCCCAGTGCTACAAACCTAGAATATATATCCATATTTCACAGTCCCGCTGCTACTAACAACATACACAAAGGTCTGATTAGACATCTCTCCAGAGACAATACATAACACTGGCTGCAGTGTGTATCATGGCAGATACCTGTAAGGTGCTACTATTAATTTAAAGGGAACCTGTCAGGTGGATTTGGAACACTAAAACATTCCCTGATTCTTATGTATCTACATCACTTGCCTGGTGTACTATGCGGAGAGTTTCGGACCAAGGTGCGAATAAACCGTTTTTTTGTGGTTACAGAAAGCTTATATAGGGCAATAAGGATGGTTTAGTGTGCCAAATCCACCTGACAGGTTCCCTTTAACAATTTGACTGCATATGTCCTTGTCATGAGGGTTCCCTCTAGCACAGACACATAGAACAGATTGTGGAGGACGATAATGAAACAGAACCTTCTCTACCATCGCGTTCTAGCCAAGCTCCGAGACTGTATCCAGCACACAACGGGAGAGGAGAGTCAAGGACGCCAATTCTCTACGATTCTCTGCTCCTTTTATCCAACACTAAATATTTTCCTCCATCCGCCTGACCTCCTGAATGGAAACCTGGATTGAGGATGGGCCGCAGCTCATTTGCATTGCATATAGATAACGCCAGCACAAACCGCCGCGACTATGAATATAAAATGACATTTTGCAACCATGAATGGTTTGCAAATTAACTTTGCTGCCCCCCCTCCCCCCCACCTCTGCCAGTGAAATTCTGGAACATTAAGACTGAGCGACTACAGGCGGGGAGCGTGCAACGTCCAGGACATGACAATCCCTTTTATATAATCCCGCCGCGCGCCTTTATTTACTACTTGTCCAAATCATATTTCAAATTAAGCTCTCGGAGAGAAACGCTGCGCAGATCTTTCTACAGGATTTTCCCGGGGAGCAAATATGAGTAAGATGAGGCGGCGAGGACTGCAAGAGGAGATGGGATGGAGAAATAAAACAGGCGGGGAGACGTGAGGATTTTATAACCTTCGCTTCCATCTGTCCTGCTCATTTTGCTCCAGTGCTCAGTCTGGTTTCCAAGAGGCCATCCCTGTACAAATCTAGATTGACATTCAGCAGATCTGCAGGCGCGGTGAGGCCTCGGGAAGTTACTTGCTCCAGTATCTGCATTGTGAGTTTAACCCTTGTTTACATGGCCACATTTAAAGGGGTATGAGGGATAAAGACCACCTTACTAATTGGGGGGTATGGATGACACAGAAGATGTACAGACATTATGGTTCAATCAAGGTACAGACATTATGACAGTGGCCCGCTTCAAACTTCTATACCTTCAGAATCTAGAAACACAGATCTGGTGTCATATTAGAGTAGATGGTGTCATAGACACAATGGGGGTCATTTACTAAGGGCCTGATTCGCGTTTTCCCGACGCGTTACCCGAATATTTCCGATTTGCGCCGAATGTACCTGAATTTCCCCGGGATTTTGGCGCACGTGATCGGATTGTGTCGCATCGGCACCGGCATGCGCACGACGGAAATCGGGGGGCGTGGCTGAACGAAAACCCGACGTATTCGGAAAAAAACCGTCGCATTTAAGAACGGAAAATGTGTCGCTCGGGACGCGCTTACCTTCACTCAGCCCGAGCCGGTGAACTCTGGTGCGTTCAGATGCTTTTCAGCGCAGCAGCGCCACCTGGTGGACGGCGGAGGAACTGCCTTATTAAATCCCGTCTGGACCCGAATACAGCGCAGAGAACGCGCCGCTGGATCGCGAATGGACCAGGTAAGTAAATCTGCCCCAATATCCTTCGTTAAAGTTGCAGAAAAAATGCTATTTTTATGTACAGCTCTCCATTCCTAACAGTAACTTTGTGGATCTCTCTAATTCTGGAAATACCTAGAAGCACAATACACTTTAAAATGTCACCAGAACTGTGTTACTTGGTTCAGAAGATATTAAAAGGGGAGATTCTGTGTTTCTAGATGCCACAGTTGAGAGGATGCAGAAGTTGTCCTCCTCCTGCATGTAGCTGTAGGCAGAGAGAACACATAGGGGGAGATTTTTCAGGGCTCATACACCAGTTTTTTTGGCATAAAAGCGCAGAAATAATCACAATTTCTAGTTAAACACTGGGAATTGTGATTAATTCCCCCTTTATTCCACCTCCACGCCAAATGAGCATGAAGAGGGCACAACCAGCAGCAGATTGGGCAGGCACGAAGCGCTCCTACCCTGCATCAATACACACGCTATAGCCTGCGACCATTCAGGCCACAACAGTCGCAGGTAATGGTGCATCAGAATTGCTGATGGGTGCAGCTGGTCGTCGGATACATCAGAAGACCAGTGCCTTCTGATGTAACTGGCTCCACAAAGGAGCTGGACTTCTGTCATATGCCGAAACATGAGAGTAGAGATAGTTATGCACCATATCACATAGCACTGTGACTGATGGGGCTGGATCTCTTTAGTACAGCAGCCTGAATCCAGCCCCCGTCGCAGGATCTAAAGACGCTTGGGCTATCTGGCATGTGAAGATCACAGGACTCGGAGTTACTGCAACAATAAATACATTGAATAAGGTTATACAATTTCTACAAATTACTACATTTTGGGTGTAATGCATAGATTTATTGAAATTGTCCATTCCACAATTAGACGGACAGTCTGCTCCAGATCCATCACAGTGTCTGTCTATGAAAAATGCATAGATTTGGAAATCTATGGCACACACCCCTATTTCCGCTAGGCACGCCCCTTGTTAGACCACGCCCACAGACTCCTGGCTGTATATGAATACAAAGCTATGGAGCCTGATACATTGGGGCAGATTTACTTACCCGGTCCATTCGCGATCCAGCGGCGCGTTCTCTGCACTGGATTCGGGTCCGGCCGGGATTTAATAAGGTAGTTCCTCCGCCGTCCACCAGGAGGCGCTGCTGCGCTGAAAAGCATCTGAACGTGCCGGAATTCACCGAGGCCGGCTGAGTGCAGGTAAGCGCGCCCCGAGCGACACATTTTCCGTTCTTAAATGCGGCGTTTTTTCCAAATACGACGGGTTTTCGTTCGGCCACGTCCCCGATTTCAGTCGGGCGCATGCCGCCGCCGATGCGCCACAATCCGATCGCGTGCGCCAAAATCCCGGGGCAATTCAGGGAAAATCGGAAATATTCGGGTAACACGTCGGGAAAACGCGAATCGGGCCCTTAGTAAATGACCCCCATTGTATCATATGTGATGATTTATGTGATGCCATTTCCTTTAATAGTAATTCAGCTGTAATATTGTACCCAAGGAGAGAATAATAATAATTCTATTCTATATCCGGAATCGTCTCGATGACAAACTAGCTGGAGGGATGCGACTACATATCAGCAATATCTGCAGCGAGATGGAGGGTAACATCTGGAGCTGTCAGAGAGGCAGGTGCTACAATTCTCCTATTCCGGATACTGTCAGAGAGAGGAATGAGAGAAACCCCTGAATCCAGCTCCATCTGCCCATGGAGAGGCGGACAGAAAGAGAGGAGAAGTGGCTGCAGAGAATCCCAGGAACACAAAGGCTTCACAGGAAAACAGCACATTTCTTCATTTTTCCATTGTCTAGATTGTTATATTGATTATCTATCCTCAGAGAAGGTCATCAGCATCTAACCTGACTCTGGTAACCCCCGCCCATGCAGTTATTTAAGAGCCTCCATCAGCACTTTATCCCTGTATTGTCATAAAGCCGAGGGTTGTTCCATGAGTGAATATTAGAGAGAGATACAAAAACCGCCCTAGGGCGGCACAAAGGAGCCCATATCCAGATAGATAGATAGATAGATAGATAGATAGGAGATAGATAGATAGATATGAGATAGATAGATAGATAGGAGATGGATAAATAGATGGATAAATAGTTATAAGATAGATAGAAATGAATGAATTCACATTTAGTATTACAGACAATTACAGATAGAGACATTAGAATGATAGAAAAGCTTCAGTAAATAAGCAGTGACAGGATAATCTTTCTTCTATCAGACTGTACTAATTTAAACAAATCACATGTTGAATTTAGCAATTTCCTTTTTATTCCTTCTCGAGGTGTCACGTTTTTGACCTTTTCAAAAACTGGTTATAGATTAATTGTTCTGGGATTGCTGTATGCTAATTGAACAATTAGAGTGTGAGTGTACGAGGAGTCGAGGGAGGGAAAACCTTAATGTCATCTCCTCCATCAAAAGAATAAGCTTGATAGGAGAGATAAAGACAGATAGATCAGTGGAGAGATCTATGATATAGATATAATATATGCAGACAGATACCGGACTATCATGTACACACATATATTTAGCCTGTTTATCCTGGGGGGGTTCCGCTATATCCCTATAATGTCCTTATCCTACCTTCAATTGCACATCTATACAACCTGAAGTTACCAACCATGGGGCACTTCTAGTCCATCCTGCTCCTGGATCAAGCAGTAAAATATCTCCCACCCCTTAGCACACAAATACATTTTACATATATGCTATATTCACATGTGTGTCACCTAATTATGACCTTTATGTAGGACTGGCAACTTCCATAAAAGGCTGTCAACCTCAGAAGATGACCTCACTATTCACCCATTGACCTCAGCAGAAGATGACCTCACTATGCAACCATTGACCTCAGCAGAATATGAACCTCAACTATGCAACCATTGACCTCAGCAGAAGATGACCTCACTATGCAACCATTGACCTCAGCAGAAGACCCCACTAGAAAACAGGTGACCTCAGCAAAAGACCCCACTATAAGACCGGTGGCCTCAGCAGAAGACCTCACTAGAAGACAGCGGACAACGGGCTGCCTAATTAGAAGACCGGTGGCCTCAGCAGAAGACCTCACTAGAAGACAGACGGCCTCAGCGGACAACGGGCTGCCTAATTAGAAGACCGGTGGCCTCAGCAGAAGACCCCACTAGAAGACCTCATTAGACGACAATTGACCTGAGCAGAAGACCCCACTAGAAGCCAGGTGCCTCAGCAGAAGACCCCACTAGAAGACCGGTGGCCTCAGCAGAAGACTCCACTAGAAGACCGGTGGCCTCAGAAGAAGACTCCACTAGAAGACCTCATTAGATGACAATTCACCTGAGCAGAAGACTCCACTAGAAGACCGGTGGCCTCAGCAGGAGACCTCACTAGATGACCTCATTAGATGACAATTCACCTGAGCAGAAGACCTCACTAGAAGACAGGCAGCCACAGCAGAAGATCTCACTATAAGACCGGCGGCCATAGCAGAAGACCCCACTAGAAGACCTGCAGCCTCAGCAGATGACCGACTGCCTCAGCAGAAGACCTCACTAAAGGACCGTCAACCACAGCAGAAGACCTCACTAGAAGACCTGCAGCCTCAGCAGATGACCGGCTCCCTCAGCAGAAGACCTCACTAAAGGACTGTCGCCCTAAGCAGAAGACCTCACTAAAGGACCGTCGCCCTAAGCAGAAGACCTACTAGAAGACCGGCAGCCTCAGTAGAAGACCGCCGACCTCAGCAGATGACCAACTGCCTCAGCAGACGACCGGCTCCTTCAGCAGGTGACCGGCTCCCTCAGCAGAAGACCTCACTAAAGGACCGTCGCCCTAAGCAG
Source organism: Engystomops pustulosus (assembly GCA_019512145.1). NCBI lineage: Eukaryota > Metazoa > Chordata > Amphibia > Anura > Leptodactylidae > Engystomops > Engystomops pustulosus. The sequence goes on along the minus strand of CM033651.1, from coordinate 371,803 downwards.
AAGATCTACTAGAAGACCGGCAGCCTCAGTAGAAGACCGCCGACCTCAGCAGATGACCAACTGCCTCAGCAGAAGACCTCACAGAAGGACCGCCGACCTCAGCAAAAGACCGGACTAAAAGACTGGCAGAAAGCCACCAAAAAGCCGGTAGCCTCCCCAATCTAGATTAAAACATTCTTTTATTCTATATTGTTAAATGTCCTTATAGTATTACCAGAGTATCACAGTATTACCTCATACCCTACATCCAAGGACGCAGCTCAGATTGTACATATTGTTTACCTTGAGAGAAGCTTTGGGCTGAACTCATTGTCGCCCCCTACTGAATATGTGCACCAAAGATGAGCAAGGAAAGAGTAATCCCAAGTAATGAGAAAATATTTGTGTTGCTTCAAAGAAACCATCATCTTTTTTCAAGAGTTAATTTTTGCTATTGCCAAGAACATTTGGAGTCTGACAGTACCAACTAGTATAAAACACTGCCCCCTATAGACCACAATTTGGAGAACATGGGAACGTACGTACATACTTGTATCCAAAGAAATACAATGTGAATCATTGTTACAATCACAGTCTAGAATAAGAATAATATCGCCATGGTGATCAATGTAACAAGCAGAATAGTGAAAGAAATCCTATTGAACCAACGTCTCTTTAGTTGATGCAAAACTACAACTCGAGAAGAATTTTCTTAATTCAACATGTAAATGGTTTAAATTAGTGCAGTCTGATAGAAGCCAGAAGAAAGATTATCCTGTCACTGCTGATTTACTGAAGTTTTTCTTTTATTCCAATACCAAAGCTTTGCAGATGATGTGTCCAGCCCAGGACGCAGAACTCAATATACCGAATCATCAACCCATTATAAGAACCATCAGATACAAAGTAGCCAACAAAGAATATCTCTAATCCGGCAAACACAATATAATCTGTATTACACCAATAAGTACAAATCACAGAAACAAACTGGAAACTTCTCTCATTCTGGGTACAGTAGCTGATACTTTATAAATTCTACATAATATTCCATGCTGTACCAATAGGTCGAGATTCTTAGGAAGCATCCATAGGGTTAAATTAGTAATCAGTGTAACGTGAAGTCACTAATGAAACATAAGACAAGATGAGCCATATCGTGTATATGAACAATATCTGAGTTTATGGGTAAAATTCATTGGTTAGTGTTTTCCACTGATACACATCAAATATTCAATCCTCTATAAGGTAGAGTAAGCCGCAGGGTTTGATGGGGTCACAAACTTTAAACCATCTGGGAATTTGGCACACACATACCTCTACATTTAGGGGCTCGTTTATGAGCCTTTATTACAGATGGAATACAAAATACCAGATAACTAAGTCTAACTCCACGGACATTAAAAAGGGACACAATTCTTACAATTTCTTTTGCACTTGAAATATTTTGCATTGAAAGAGTTAAAAGCAGCCTGATTGATGTGAATAGTAGCTGAGCCCCAATAACAATGTTTGGCCACTAGTCAGAGGGTTTCTGCAACTAGATAATCGACAGGGATCCCCAGTGTCTGACCCCCTGATATAACATAGAATAACACATGGTGCGGGGCCGGAAGGGAGGAGCAGGACTGATTTTCATTGTGTTCCCAGAACCTAGAGTCCTGCTCCTCCCTTCTGGCCCTGCCTTCAATGAATCATCTGTGTTTGAATGGTTAATTAAAGGACCGATTCTATGAATAGGTGATCAATATCCAAAAGTTGAAAATCTCCATAATAATAACTGCAGTCACCACTAGGGGGAGCTTAAGATTTTACTGCATACAACATTATCATAGAGTTCAATGTATAAACAGTATTCCCTAAAATCTGAAGCTACCCCGGTGGTGACAATAGACAACCAGAACCTTGGGATTTAACCTGATTTCTATACATTGGGCAATTTATAGGTTTATTTGCCTTAAAGATACATTTTAGAGTAGCAAAATAAACCTGTATTAACATCGTAATACAATGGGTAACAAGTAGATCGGCACTCACCAAAATCTTCACCTAATCTAAACCTGTATTAACAAGTGGACATTTACTTTAGGATCCTGTTGCAGTGACATTGACATATTTGTATGGTCTGGATAAGCTCTCCAACATTTATCTCCAACTCAATATTAGTAATGAAGCTCCAAATCTATAATCTGGCCCTAGCATGCAATAAAGTATACTGTGTATGTGCTGTATGTGTCCCTATATAACGGGAGCAGGGCTAACGCTGGTATATCGAATGGTCCCCAGTGATCTGTAAACAGGAATTCATCTAGCACGTGACATTTCATGGACATGTCAACAAGACTGCCACAGCCCCAGCCCCCGCTACTACTCACCAGCCGCACACCCACTGATTAGGAGTGATTCTAGGAAAGCACAGCAGCTATTATACAGCTGGAGAGGAGGGACGCTCTCCCTAATGTAAAGGGGCTGTATACATTATTGGAAGAATGGCCCCCACCCCGGCCTCCAGTATAGTCATACACACACATATATATATATAGGGTCAGGTACAGCCCAACAATCCCAGCCTTGGCACTGACTTGACATCGCTTGGCAGTGATTTATTAATTGCAGATACAAAATACTCCCCAGAGTTCTGCAACATCAGCTATGTAAACTTTCCCCTGACAGATGCCAGCGACCTACATACAAGACCTAAACGCTATTGATTTCCACCCCTTTCCAGAATAAATAAACACCTGTTTCCCGGTAAACATGTCAGCGCTTCTATCATCAATGGGCTAATTGAAGGGAAAAAGTTGTGGAGCTGGGGCCAGCGCTTGGCACAAGGCACAATGATGAATACATGGCACAAGGCGTAGGATCCCTTCCAGGAGCTGTCCAGCACTAACAATGCTGAACGTCCCTTGTCCCATCTGGGGTTCCCAATATCCATTCAGCCCTAGATAAGCGGCACTGACTGCCTTCTAGTAGGCACCTAGGAGCCGGGGGAAGCCATCTGTCTGTGTGCCACGTGAAGTGCCCAGATTTATTCTTAGTTGGCCGATGTGCAGCCAGGGTCATTTCTAGGAGAGCACAGCTTTGGCTTTCTCACTATTTTGTTACTATTACAATAGCGTGCATGATGCCAGGCAAGGCTGCGTGCAACGTATGGGCAAGCTAGGCACATGCCACCGATGGGCAATGTAAAATGAACCACTGCATTAGGCAAGGAGACTTGTTAGAGGGTAAATCCTGCACATAGTCCAATGCTAGGAGCTAGCATCCCTGCAACCATGTGATAGTGACATATCCCAAACAAAGGAGCTGCATGGAAACTTACCTCTGCTGCCGGTGTCCCTGGCACTCCAGTGAAGGTCCTGTCCTGGTCTCCAGCACAGGCTGAATACATCCAAGCCTCTGATATTCTATCCCTCTCTGCAGGGCTGATGTGATTGATTCCCAGGGATGAGGCGGGTGATGCCTGAGCGCTGTGGGTCTTGGACTGGCTCAGGCTGCTGTACACACACACACATAGGCTCACAGCTCCTCGCTGCCTCCTTCCTCTTCCTCCCTGTGTCCCTATTGGGGGCTGCAATCCCTCCAGCAGCTCAGTGCAAGTCCTCATCCACTTGTTCAGCTCTCAGATGCGACTGCTTCACACAGCAAATAAGAAGCATCCGGAAGCTGCAGGCTGCAAACACTCTGCAGATTTAGGGTTATTGGATGTGTGAGCCTCCTGTCATAGAGTAGCTATAGAGAGAACGACTAAACATGTATACAGTGCAGGCTATAGGTGGGGTGTAATTGTCATAATTACTGGTCGTGCTACATAATGGGGGTCATTTATAGCTTTAGGGTTATATACATTCCTACAGTATAGACAATGGATACACAATGTAACAATGCAGAAAATAAGTAGCTTCATGATAGATGTAGCAGGGCTGAACGTGTCATTGGACTGTTCCATAGGCTTTACCTGCAGTGATTCTGCAAACTATAGATCTGTGATCCAACTAGATACAGCATAAATGTATGAGATAAATAGATAGATAGATAGATACGAGATGGATTGAGGGATAAATAGAGATGAGATAGATATGAAATGGATAGAAATATATATTTGAGCGATAGAAAGATAGATAGATAGAGAGATATGAGATAGATAGATAGATAGATAGATAGATAGATAGATAGATAGATAGGAGATAGATAGATAGATAGATAGATAGATAGATAGGAGATAGATAGATAGATAGATAGGAGATAGATAGGATAGATAGACACAGTTAGATAGATAGAGAGATAGATAGGAGATAGATTGAGATAGATAGGAGATAGATAGATAGGAGATAGATAGATATAGATAGGGATAGATAGGTAGTAGATAGATAGATAGATAGATAGATAGTAGATAATAGATAGAGTAGATAGATAGATAGATAGATAGATAGATAGATAGATAGAGATAGATAGATAGATAGATAGATAGATAGGAGATAGATAGATAGATAGATAGATAGATAGATAGGATAGATGGGAGATAGATAGATTAGATAGATAGGAGATAGAGAGATAGATAGATAGAGAGATAGATAGGAGATAGATAGATAGATAGATAGATAGATAGGATAGATAGATAGATAGAGGATAGATAGATAGAGAGATAGATAGGAGATAGATCGATAGATAGGTAGATAGATAGGAGATAGATAGATAGATAGAGAGATAGATAGCGATAGATAGATAGAGATAGATAGAGTAGATAGGAGATAGATAGATAGGAGATAGATAGATAAGATAGATAGATGAGATAGATAGATAGATAGAGATAGATAGATAGATAGATAGATAGATAGATAGATAGATAGATAGATAGATAGGAGATAGATAGATAGATAGATAGTAGATAGATAGATAGATAGATAGAAGATAGATAGGGATAGATAGATAGATAAGATAGATAGATAGATAGATAGATAGATAGATAGATAGAGAGATAGAGTAGAGTAGATAGTAGATAGATAGAGATAGATAGATAGATAGATAGATAGATAGAGATAGATAGATAGATAGATAGATAGTAGATAGATAGATAGATAGATAGGAGATAGATAGATAGATAGATAGATAGATAGATAGATAGATAGATAGATAGGAGATAGATAGATAGGAGATAGATAGATAGGAGATAGATAGATAGATAGATAGATAGATAGATAGATGGATAGGAGATAGATAGATAGATAGATTTATTGAGATTGTGGCAACATTTTGGTGTTAATCACCTTTATCAAGCACTGAAACGTTGCCCCAATCTTAATAAATCCTAATTTGATTTTAGGACTACTGGAGTGCTGCCTGCGTTTCTTCTATTGTTACTACTTGAGGACGCAGCCAGGACCTGCGGAGGCTTCGCATCCCTCTTATTGAGTTTTCACACTGCGCAGACTTGTATTTTCCTACACATGTATAAGATGTATAGATATGAAATGGATAGATAGTAAAAGAAATGAGGCAGATATGGATAAAGATTTGTGTAGGGACATTTTTGGTTCTTTATATTAACCCCTACACTTCCAGCCTCCTGAATAGTAACTCATCTCACAGACCCTGTCACTTCAGCCTAATATAAGGATTATGTCTCCAGTCTGAAACTTTGCTTTATTTTCCTTCCAGGTTTTATGGAGTGTCCTCTCTCCGGTGTGATCACTGCTCCTCAGCCTGCAGATTTGCGATGTGCTCGGAATACCTGTGCGGATACTCCATCATCTACACCCAGTCATATGGTGTTTACTGTGGAGGATCACACATTCTTGTCGAAAATTTATATTTATAAAGATAAAAAAAATCATGTTTGCAGCTAACACATCAGTCATCATCCCACTCCAACCTGTCCTGGAGCGTGCGAGGAGCTGCCCTGTCTATTACATTCATATTATTCTAATAGGAATCTACCTTCCGAATCCATCATGATGAAGCAGGGACACCAGGGCAGAGTAATTAATAGTGAGGCAGAGACCCCAAATTTCACCCCACAAACTCCATTCACACTTCAACTGAGTGCACCATTTTTTCTTTGGCATGCGCCACATTGTAGGACTTTGGACATAGGCACCATGTGGGCATCGACCCCTTTAGGTGCAGAGTTTTCTGTCAAGGTGGACACGGTGCAGCTGCAACACAAAACCGGCACAAACACTTAATGTGCAAACTACATCTGTAAACTGGCGCAGTGTTAGAAATAGATCCAGGCAACGTGATTGTGTCGGGGCCCAGAGCTGCTGGGAAGGGGCCACATAAGTCTGTATATAAGAAATCCATGGGTGTGAGGGGGACTGTATATAAAACAACCATAAGGGGGCTCTTTGGGATGATAAACTAGGGAATATTTTAGGGAATTTCAGACTGTTTTAGTTTCTGAATTTTTAATGCTGCCACGCGAGTTCACTACAAAGGGGCCCACTGAGGCTCTGTCTCCCAGGGGCCTACTGATACCTGGGGCCAACCCTGATCAGGAGCCTTTTTTCTTGTTCCCTCTCCTCCCCATAGAGAATAGTGTACACATTGCAAGTGGTTTTATAATAAAACGGTCTTTTTCGGATCAAAAGAAACTGTGTTTACCCTTCTCTCTGCAAAGCAATGTCCCATGGGAGGGGCCAGTGAGGAGTGCCCCACCCCCACCCCTGGGAAACCGCTCCATCATGTGTCAATTTAATTAAAAAAACACACACATACCTCTCCTATTTGAAATGGATGCATAGGGGGAGCAGTTTCCTGAGTGTGGGGGGGGGGGCGCTCCTCCTCACTGGCCACTCCCATGGGACACTGCCCTGCAGAGTGAAAAGTAAACTTTCATCTTAGGGTGATGCCACACGTGGCGTTTTGCATGCGTTTGCATGCGTTTTTGACAGGTTTTACCAATTATCTTAATTAAAACTGGTCAAAAATGTTTTTCAAAAACCCATGCGTTTTTTAACACATGCGATTATGGACAGACTGCTAAAAAAACGGACCAAAAACAGGTTCAAAACACCATGTGTGGCATCACCCTTACATTATTATATTATAATATTATTATTATTATAAAAACCCTTTATAAACAAGACCAATATCAGGCGGAGAGCAGTGCCAGGTGGTGCATCAGGCTTAAGTATAGAATTAGTGGGGCCTCCAAGACGCCACATTGCCCCCTGAATATGAATAGACTTTTGCTTTCTGTAGGGAGAGATGGAGCACAGTTCCTGCACCATACATTGGCGGGGGCTGCACACAGACTTAAGTGTTCAGTATAAGTCTTGTGCCTCATTGGCAGACACATCTATCATTGTAACTCACACCCCAAGTGAGACGACTCTGAACGCCCCTTCCCAATCTATACAGCAAAGCTAACAAGTGATCTGGGGAGTACTGGACATATCACCCTAATGCCCAGTATGAAAAATTAGAATCATTGTAACAACTTTTTTTAAGTTTGGATACTAAAATCATAATAACATAAGTAACAGAATTTAGAAAACTTCTTTCAATCATTGGGTTTTCAAATAATATGTTACTAAATAATAGCCAAAGTATTAGTAATTGTGATGGACGTGCCCATCCCCCGTCACTTCTCAGTAACTTCTCTATATAAATCGCTCTTTACCAGCTCGGTCCATTTTATTGGTCTCCACGATGTGACAAGAGCTCTTTACATTTGCTCATAAAATATCCATACATTGCTGGAGCCGGATGGGGGCAAACTGTAAGTGATGCTATATTTCACCTCCCTCCTGTATATCACATAGCCCTGCTGCTAATAATAACACGTCTAATTATAGGAGAGCTCAGGAAGAGAACAAGGTGATGATAATAGAATGGGAGATGTCAGAAATAGGCGAGTCCATTAATTACCATGAGAACACTTCAATCCTGCATTGTAGGGACCTCACCTGGCCCATCGCCATCTACAGGCTCCGAAATCAGCGGCACAAAATGTGGCCTCGTACATGTTATATATATCACAACAGGAAATACTTACTATGTGCTGATATCTATATACATTACACAGAACCCAGAATATGTATAGACACTGGGTCATTTACATGTGTATATTATTATTATCCCTGTACTGGGACATCACTGTGTGTATATCCCTGTACTGTGACATCACTGTGTGTATTACTCTGTACTGTGGACTCACTGTGTGTAATGATCCCTGTACTGTGACATCACTGTGTGTATTATCCCTGTACTGTGACATCACTCGTGTGTATTATCCCTTACTGTGACATCACTGTGTGTATTATCCCTGTACTGTGACATCCGTGTGTAATTACCCTTACTGTGACTCACTGTGTGTAATCACTGTACTGTGACATCACTGTGTGTATTATCTCTGTACTGTACCATCACTGTGTGTATTATCCCTGTACTGTGACATCACTGTGTGTATTATCCCTGTCTCCTGGGTCATCGCTGTGTGTATTATCCTGTACGTAGACATCACTTGTGTATTATCCCTGTTACTGTGACATCACTGTGTGTATTATCTCTGTCCTGTGACATCACTGTGTGTATTATCCCTGTACTGTGACATCACTGTGTTATTATACCCTGTAACTGTGACATCACTGTGTGTATTATCCCTGTACTGTGTGGACTCACTGTGTGTATTTATCACTGTACTGTGACATCACTTGTGTTTATCTCTGTACTCCTGTACTGTGCATCATCACTGTGTGTATTATCCCGTACTGTGACATCACTGTGTTTATCCCTACTGTGACATCGCGTGTGTATATCCCTGTACTGTGACATCACTGTGTTATTATCCCGTACTGTGCCATCACTGTGTGTATTAATCTCTGTAACTGTGACATCACTGTGTGTATTATCCCTGTACGGTGACCATCACTGTGTGTATATCCTGTACTGTGACATCATGTGTGTATTATCCCTGTACTGTGACATCACTGTGTGTAGTATCCCTGTACTGTGACATCACGTGTGTATTATCTGTACTGTGACATCACGTGTGTATTATCCCTGTACTTGTGACATCACTGTGTGTTTATCTCCTGTACGTGACATCACGTGTGTGTATATCCTGTACTGTGACATCACTGTTGTGATTATCCCTGTACTGTGACATCACTGTGTGATAATCCCTGTACTGTAGTCACTTACTACTGTACATCACTGTGTGTATTACTCTGTACTACTGTGACATCACTGTGTGTATAATCCCTGTACTGTGACATCACTGTGTGTATTATCCTGTACTGTGACATCACTGTGTGTATTAATCCCGTACTGTGACATCACTGTGTGTATTATCTCTGTACTTTGACATCACTGTGTGTAATTATCTCTGTATGACACTCACTGTGTGTTTATCCCTGTACTTGACATCACGTGTGTATATCCCTGAACTGTGACATCACTGTGTGTATTATCCCTTACTGTGACATCACTGTGTGTAATTATCCCTGTGACTGTGGACATCACTGTGTTATTATCCCTGTACTGTGGACATCACTGTGTATATTATATCTTGAATACTGTGACATGTCACTGTGTGTATTATCCCTGTACTGTGACATCACTGTGTACTATTATGTTATACTGTGACTCATGTGTGTTATCCCTGTACTGTGACATCACTGTGTGTATTATCCTTGTACTGTGACATCACTGTGTGTATTATCCCTGTACTGTGACATCACTGTGTGTATTTCCTGTACTGTGACATCCCTGTGTGTGTATTATCTCTCTGTACTGTGTCACACTGTGTGTATTATCCCTGTCCTGGTGACAATCACTGTGTGTATTATCCCCTGTACTGTGACATCCTGTGTGTATTATCCCTGGTACTGGACATCACTGTGTTTATATATCTATACTGTGACATCACTGTGTGTATTATCCCTGTACTGTGACATCACTGTGTGTATATCTCTGTCCTGTGACATCACTGTGTGTATTATCCCTGTACTGTGACATCACTGTGTGTATGATCCCGTACTTGTGACATCACGTGTGTATTATCCTGTACTGTACACTCACTGTGGTGTATAAATCCCTGTACTGTGACATCACTGTGTGTATTATCTCTGTACTGTGACATCACTGTGTGTTTATCCCTGTACTCGTGACATCACTGTGTGTTTATCTCTTGTCTCTGTACATCACTGTGTGTATTATCTCTGTACTGTGACATCACTTTGTGTATATCCTGACTGTGACATCACGTGTGTATTTCCCTGTACTGTGACATCTCTGTGTGTAATTCCTGTACGTGACATCGCTGTGTGTATTCTCCCTGTACTGTGACATCACTGTGTGTATTTCCTGTACTGTGGACATCACTGGTGTGTATTATCTCTGTACTGTGACATCACTGTGTGTATTCCTGCACTGTGAGCATCACTGTGTATGTCCCTGTACTGTGACATCTCTGTGTGTAGATCTGTACTGTCATCGCTGTTGTTACTTGTAGGTGACATCACTGTGTGTATTTATCCCTGTACTGTGACATCACTTGTGTGTATTTATGAACTTTCCCTGTACTGTGACATCACTGTGTGTATTATTCCTGTACTGTGACATCACTGTGTGTATATCTATCTCTGTACTGTGTCATCACTGTGTGTATTATCCCTGTCCTGTGACATCACTTGTTGTATTACCCCTGTACTGTGGACATCACTGTGTGTATTATCTTGTTACGGTGACATCACTGTGTGGTATTATCCCTGTACTGTGACTACTCCTGTGTGTATTATCCCTGGTACTGTGACATCACTGTGTATTATCTTTTACGTGACTCACGTGTGTATTATCCCTGTACTGTGACATCCTCTGTGTGTATTATCCTGTACTGTGACATCACTGTGTGTATTATCCCTGTACTGTGACATCACTGTGTGCATTGTCCCTTACTGTACCCTCACGGTGTATCCGACGTGCCTTTATTATCCCTGTACTGTGACACCTCTGTGTGTATTATCCCTGTACTGTGACATCACGTGTGTAATTATCTCTGTACTGTGACATCACTGTGTGTATTATCCTGCACTGTGACATCACTGTGTGTATTGTCCCTGTACTGTGACATCTCTGTGTGTATTATTCCTGTACTGTGACATCGCTGTGTGTATTCTCCCTGTACTGTGACATCACTGTGTGTATTATCCCTGTACTGTGACATCACTGTGTGTATTATCTCTGTACTGTGACATCACTGTGTGTATTATCTCTGTACTGTGACATCACTGTGTGTATTATCCTGCACTGTGACATCACTGTGTGTATTGTCCCTGTACTGTGACATCTCTGTGTGTATTATCCCTGTACTGTGACATCACTGTGTGTATTATCCCTGTACTGTGACATTACGGTGTGTATTATCTCTGTACTGTGACATCACTGTGTGTATTATCTCTGTACTGTGACATCACTGTGTGTATTATCTCTGTACTGTGACATCACTGTGTGTATTATCCCTGTACTGTGACATCACTGTGTGTATTATCTTTGTACGGTTACAGCAAAAGGTGTAGATTTGTAAAAAGGCATAAAAAAGCCGCAAAAAAGGTGAAAAGTCGCACTGAACATCTGGAAAGTTAAGATACATGAGGCAAACTGCAAAAGGTGCAGAACGAGGTGCACTTGAAGAGCGCCAACAAAAGTCGCCACAAAAAAGTCGCTAAAACAAGAAAAGTCGCAAAAAAAGACAATTTGCCTCGCTGAAACTATGATACATGTGCCCCTATGGCTCTGAACCCACATGTTAGCTGTAGATGTGCCCAGTTACAGGCTTCATCCAGCAGCACATGGATCCCTATAACAGTGATAATAGGGATCTGTAGGAGTCCAGGGCACAACCTTAGCGGTTTATGTGACATCTACGTCTTCTTTGATTGTCAGATTCCAGATTATTCCCAAAAAAACTAACATTATTATGTGTGGATTATCAAGAAACCAGATTAGAGGAAGCCGCTCACTCGTCTCGTCTGTAACTCAGTGCAAATTATTTGTTACATGATAAAGTCTATCCCGAGGCTTATCACAGAACGCCAAAGGGATGAATGTCAGAAAAAAGCCGCAGCCGCCTCTAGGGGGTCATCACACGGCCCAGAATCAGGCTGTCCTTCCTGCATGTACCCAGGGAACTAGAGGAATGTGAATGAGCCCCTAGGAAAACACACGCACACTGCGGAGAAGAATTCATCCCGACGACTAAGTAACCGCTGTAACATTTGGCGCTGGCTGATCACGAGACAGCCGCGGGGCCTTGTAGTGTACTGGTTACTGCCGATATGAAAGGTTAAGTGAATCCAGCAAGTGACATTTTAATATAGTGAAGAAGCTCAGATTACGAGATGTGCGCTCATCCAATTATACAAATGTACTTTGCCGATACGGCAGTAAAGAGGCGGCTCCGCCGGCGCCATACAGAGTCCTAAGGAGACATTCTGCATCAATCTGCTTGCTGTCATTTGGGAGACTTTATGTGGATACAAATGTGTCCAGTTTAGGAACAACATGTGGACATTGTAATGAGGCGCGCTTATAAAATGTGTCCACTTACCTTACGTCTCTGTAGATGGCATTTCGGATGGGTATGCAGGGAACCAGGAGCATAATGTAGCTATGGAGAGTGAGCGCTAACAGTCCGGGGGCCAAAGGTAACTCAGTACAAACTATTGTCATACATAGAACACGGAAGATGGGTGCTCCACTACAGATTGGGAGCAATGGGTTTGAGTTGCTCCTTTGCCTGGGACCCCTCTGACCTATAGATAAGATAAGATAAGGTTATTCTTGTCATTCAGAACGAAATTAAGTTCACATGGACATCTCTCTCCACCTGGACGTCCACTACTGATGACCAATGTACTTAAGGGTGATGTCACACATGGCGTTTTTAGGCCATTTTTACTTAGTGCGTTTTCAGATCGTAAAAATGCGTGCGTTCAAAAAATGCATCCGTTTTTGAAACGTTTTTTATGATCTGAAAACGCACTAAGTAAAAATGGCCTAAAAACGCCATGTGTGACATCACCCTAAGAGTGGTTTTCCCACTTCGGCAAATTAATATTATTTGTATGATGAAAATTTATACAATTTTCCAATACACTTTTTTCTCCAGAAGTAGCATTGTTTATTTCCAGTGGACAGAAATCTGACCAAGTCACACAGGTGCACAGCTTGTTAATCAAAGGTGCACGTCTGTTATATCACACAGGTGCACGGCTCGTTATATCACACAAGGTGCACGGCTCGTTATATCACACAGGTGCACGGCTCGTTATATCACACAGGTCGCAGCTCTTAATCACACAGGTCACACGGCTCTTATATCACACGGTGCCGGCTCGTTATATCACACAGGTGCCACTCTTTATCACACAGGTGCAGCTCTTATATCACACAGGCTGCACGGTCGTTTATATCACACAGGTGCAGGCGCTCGTTATATCACCACAGGTGCACGGCTCGTTATATCACAACGAGGCACGGCTCGTATAATCACACCAGGTGCACTGTCGTATATCACAGGTGCACAGCTCATTCTATCACACAGGTACACGCTCGGTATATCACACAGTGCCGCCGCTCGTTATATCACACAGGTGCACAGCCGTATATCACACAGTTGCACGGCTCGTTATAAGTCCACAGGTGCACGGCTCTTATATCACACAGGTGCAGGGCTCGTTATAATCAACAGGTGCAGGGCTCATTATATAACACCAGGTCAGGCTCATTATATCACACATGTGCACGCCTCGTTATATCATCACAGGTGCACTGCTCGTATATCACACAGTGCCCGGCTCGTTATATCACACAGGTGCACACGGCTCGTTATATCACACGGTGCACACTTGTATATCACACAGAGTGCACGGCTCGTTATATCACACAGGTGCACGGCTCGTTATATCACACAGGTGCACGGCTCGTTATATCACACAGGTGCACGGTGCCGTTATATCACACAGGTGCAGGCTCGTTATTTCACCATCACCCCGTTATAACACACAGGTGCACGGCTTCTTTATATCACACAGTGCACGCTCGTTATTCACACAAGATGTACTCGTTATATCACACAGGGCCGGCCCTTATATCACACCACGGTGCACGACTCTGTATATCCACACAGGTGCACGGCTCGTTAAATCACACAGGGACGGCTTCGTTATATCACACGGTGACGACTCTTATATATCACACAGGTCACGGCTCGTTATATCACACAGGTGCACCGGCTCGTTATATCACACAGTGCACGCCTTTATATCACACAGGTGCACAGCTTTTTATATCACACAGGTGCACGGCTTGTTTATCAGATAGGCTTAAGACTGTGATAACCATGGACTACTATAACCCCCCACACCCCAGAGGGTCCTGACCAGATGAATGGGACCGACTCGCAAGAGAGGAAGAATATGATGGTTGATGACCAATCCATCGTAGGCAATCAATATCAGACGTGTTAAGGTCCCAACACGAGGAGATGCCCATGCTGACAGCTGTGAGCAAATGAAATAGCCATGTCCCGCTGTAACTGATCTGATAGCCATTACCTCTCCTATAGACAAATCATCACTTTAAATACCTGTCACTCCCCTTTAACCATTAAACTGCTGCAGGATCCATGGAGTTGTGTACAAGCCAAGAGGATCCTGGGGTGGTAACATAGAGTACAGCAAATGACTGAACACATGAGAATGTCAGTTTTCTCCCCCATACACTGCTCCAGAGAAATAGTATCTGCTCCATAAAGCTTCTCAGCAGTATCAGCAGGGTCAATCAGGACATTATAGAAAAGCTGACCTGCACTCATGTGAATAGAGCACTGTGGAGAGATAGAAACCTACCACCCTGGTCCCCCCGTCCGCCGTCCTTCCATAGACTTCTTATGAATTTGAGATTGTCAAGACAAAATTGCAATATTATTTTTCAGGGAAAGATGCTTGAAAATAGTGCATTATATTCAATTGTATATGGACTTAAGCAAAGTAATATTTAAAACCGGCCACCAGATTTTGGCCCATTACACTTCTAGACCCGTAATGTAGGCATGTGCAGATCTCATCTACCTAAGGAACTTCTTCAAAGTCATGTGACGCTCGCCTATAGAACTAATAATATGTTACATATGATGAAGGAGGTAGTCCACTGCAATACATGTAATCCATATAAAATAACATTATTCAAAAACCTACTACGACCTACTACCCCCTGTCCTGGCGCCATCCAGTCCTAACCTACTCGCACTTCTGACAATCGATGTCAGCGCTCTGCAACATCCAGTCGCTCCCGCGGTGTGCTCTGCTTCATCTAGCCGCTCACGCACGCGCTATCATCCAGCCACTCCCGGCCGCGCTACATCCAGCCCGCTACTCACGGCGCTCCGCCACATCCGCCGCTCACCCAGCGTGTGCCCCCTACATCCAGTCCTCACTCGGCGCTCCGCTACATCCGCCCGCTCACGCTGCGCTCGCTACATCCAGCCGCTTCACGCTCGCGTCTCCGCCACATCAGCCGCTCACGCGGGTGCTCCGCCACATCCGCCGTCACGCGCGTTCGCTCCGCGACAATCCATCCGCTCACGCGAGGCTCTCCGCTACAATCCAGCCCTCACGTAGGCGCTCCGCTCATCCTAAGCCCTCACGCAGGCGCTCCGCTACAATCCGCTCCTCACGCGAGGCGCTCCGCTACATCCGCCGCCCTCACAATCCAGCCTCTCACGAGCGCGCCGCTACATCCAGCCGCTCACCGCAGCGCTCTGCTACCTCCCGTCCGCTCACGCGAGGCGCTCCGTTACATCAGCCGCTCACGGGGGCCGCTTCCAGCCGCTCACGCGAAGCGCTCCGCCACTCATCCCGCTCACGCACGGCGCTCCGCCACATCCACCGCCTCACGCGTGGTGCTCCCGCCTACATCCAGCCGCTCACAGCGCGTGCTCCCAATATCCAGCCTCTCACGCGAGTCGCTCCGCTACATCCAGCCGCTCAACGAGGTGCTCCGCTACATCCAGCCTTCTCACGCGAGGCGCTCCGCTACATCCAGCCGCTCACGCGAGGCGCTCCGCGACCTCCAGCACGCTCACGCGAGGTGCTCCGCTACCTCCACCGCTCGCTAATCAGCCGCTCACGTGTAGGCGCTCCGCTACATCCAGCCGCTCACGCGCAGCGCTCCGCTCAATCCAGTTCACTCACGCAGCGCTCCACACCCCGCTACCGAAGCGCGTCCCTACATCCGTCGCTCACGCGCAGGTCCGCTACAATCCAGCCGCTCATGCCGCGCTCCGCACATCTAGTCGCTCAGAGAGAGTAAAACGTTCTGTAAGCGCTTCACCCGATCCCAGGACAGCGGTTTGGAACACACATAGATTTCAAAAAACGGACATACTTTAAAAAAACAAACCTGAAAACTCCTCACTTATTTCAGCTCACAATATGTATGGTAATAATCTCATCCTCATTGCTGCTGTTACTCTTCTTCTCCCCTTGATGTCACGTTATCAGCTCTTTCATTTCCGACTCCCCGGTGAGTCTGTCATAGTCTTTTGCTTACACATCTGTCTGCTTATATTGTTACAGACGCTCATATTTTGTAAAATTGTTATTTTTTGAAAGTTACTTTCTTCTTTTGTACAAATGGCAAATATTTGTTATAAGGTTGTGTTTGTACCATACAGAGTCTTACACTCTCCTATGGAGACCCACACTGGCAAGTTTCAGCAGAAACCGGAGAGAGGGGGGCCTGTGTTTGTGTTACGCTTTCACAAAACCCTTCGGATGGGTGTGAGCCTGGTGTTTTAGACCAAAACTTTACAAATCTTTAGGTTTGGCAAGATGTAGCCAGGATTTGTTTAGTCTTGTCCAATGGTAATGAATTATTGTGGAAAGAAAAAAAATTGGGAATACATGGGGATCACAAAATATATAACCACAAATATATTGTGTAAGTGACATGTTACGCGGAGATTAGACACTGCAAATTGTCCACATGTGGAATGTGGTATCCCAACAAATACAAAAAACTGTAATATATAATATATCTATCTCATCAAGTTCTTCTTCTCTACACTTTGGGGGATATTTATCATCCCGCTGGCACTTGTACACCACTGTACCCCGCGATACGCCGCCTGTCGCTGCTCTGGCGCAGTTCGATACATCGCGGGAGTCCTGGTGCACATTTATCTTATACGCAAGTCCCTGCCTGCATAGATATAAAACGGCCTGCTGCTGTGAAAATTCGTAGTGCGCAGTGTGGGGGACAGTAAGTCCCCCGCAGGCCCCTCCTGGCCACGCCCCCGCTGTTGTAAGGTGGTGGATTGGAAAAAAGTTGCAAGTGCAGCAATAACCTTGCATTTGTGATTATTTCGTAGGCTTCTATGCACGGAGGTGCCAATGCCCTAGTAAATATTCCCCTTTGTTTCTTTTTGCTAATTCCCTTTTGCTAACAAGACAGACAGAAACTTTAAAGGTTACCCTGTCATCAGGTTTTTAGTCATTTAACCCTAATGACCGGTTCTCCCACAGAAGTCTTCATACTGTGCCAAAATCAGTGGCTCAGATGTAGCTAAATTACTTTTCAAAAAGTTGCTGACAGCTTGCCAGGAGTCTCACCGATCACAATAAATGCGTCTTCTCTTCACTGTGTGACTGCTAAGATCCCTCATTTCCTCTCCCTCAGCAAGTCACACACAGTTATATCTCCATACAGTAAATTACAAACTAAAGACATAGAAAGCAGATCAGAAATACGGAGATTTAAAAGTTGTTTTCCCCACAAGACAAGATTCTTAAATATACTTAGGATACAAAAAAAAACATTCTCTAAATCACAGTTTATTACCAAAAATACAGCATTTCACAGATATTTTTCAAACCTGTCCTGGTGTATACATTTGGTGAATTCTTCTCATGAATAGCTTCTCCTGTCTGCACACTGCAGTGCTCTCTGCCTCCTGCCCCTCCCCCTGCTTACAAGACCACTCAGCACAGGCACTCTCTGCCGGCAAACAGCAGTGTGCCACAGACTTACTCTACAAACTACAGACAGATATGATCTTATCCAGGGGAGGGTTAAGGAGAATTAGCAACTACCAGTGTTAAAGCTGATATTGACCAGCTGAGAGTGTCATTGTGTTTAATAATATATATATTATATCTCATGGATCTCATCTTCTATGTTGTCAGATACTATTACAATGTCCAAATGCTAAATAAAAGTGTATATAACCCTGTACCCTGATAATCTAAGCACAATGTCAGCACACAGCATCAGCAGCACAGAGGATCATGTAGTGTCTGCTCAGAGTCCCCACTCACACTCAGGAGTGATAGGAGCTAAAACTGCCATAAAACTGAATAACAGTGTAAGGGGTTAAAAATGATCTTTATTGTGTAAACATCACTAGGGGATTAACATTTGAGAACTTTCTTCATGGAAAATAACCCTTTATCAGCAAATTCACCTTCAAAATCCTCATGATAATTGGGGACACAATCAATATCCAGGCACCTGATATGGTTAATGTTCATCTGTTACTTATGGCTCTCTTCTTTCTAAAATCAATGGTTAAAATTTGCTTATGACCCTAAGAGCGTACCCTAAGGCCTCTGTGATCTGGCTTTATATGCTGTTACACTGTTTCACCCTCCCACCACGCTTCCACTTTCTGCTCACAGCAGAGTTCTGGGGTTGCCCCTCAGACTCATTAGCATAAATTAAAGAGTTGATTTTAGAGAGCGGGAGGGAGGGCATGCATAACATCATATAAGAAGATGCCACAGTCCCGGTGCTGGATCTATAAGTAATGTCCCGTGGTTATCAGATGGATATTGTTTCCTTTAAGATTACAATCAAATCATCTGAAAAACACTGTTACTACCGCACATAACCATTGGGCTACTGACTGCAGCATGCTTGCCAAGCAATTTGGCGTTTTCCCAATCATTAAGATTATCCAACATGTTAGTTTCTTTAATTGGTATGCTTGGCACTGAGAGCAATCCTAGATCTGACCGTACCTGCTCCATAGAGCATACATCAGAGATATCATACTCCACTGAGATACACTGCTCTAATCGTGCTCAACAGTAGCTCATAAGAGAAAGGCTCTAGAGATCTGACTCCTACGAGATACGTGACTCAGTATTACTCACTAGAATACGACTCCCAGAGGAACTGAGACCTGAATCAGGATCACTAGAAACAGTGACAAGATCGGCCTAGAGATTCACTCCACGAAAATTACCCAGAGATCATAGCACAGTAAATACACTCTCCATAAGAGACACTGACTCCCTATCCGATACTAGAGAGATCGTGACTCCATGGATAGTGACTCCACTAAGAGAGACTACAGAGTGACTCACTAGAGACAGTCACTAGGAGATACACTTGACTCCACTAGAGAGATACACCGACTCCACTAGAGAGTCATACACGTGTTGACTAGAGACAGGACCACTAGAGAGAACCAGTGACTCCAAGAGAGATTACATTGACTGCACTGAGAGAAACACTGGACTCCACTAGAGAAGTACCTGCTCAGAGAACAGCTGACTTCACTGAAGATTACAGTGACTCCAATAGAGAGATACAGTGACTCCACTAGAGATTACAGTGACTCCACTAGAAAGATTACAAGTCACTCCACTTTAGAGAGATAAGTGACTACACTAGAGATATACAGTGAATCTCACTAGATAGATATCAGCGTGAATCACACTAGAGAGCTACGTTCACGAGAGTAGATACAGGGATCCACTAGAGAGTACACTGACTCTCACTAGAGAGATACAGACTCCACTAGAGAGATACACTGCTCGAAAAGATCGTGCTCACGAGATACAGTCTCAATGAGATTACACGACTCCACTAGAGAGAAAGACAGACTGACCCACTAGAGGAGATACAGTGACTCCACTAAGGAGTAACAGTGACTCACTAGAGAGAACGATCCACTAGAAGATCTGACTCACAGAGATATACAGTGACTCCACTATAGATACAGTGACTCACAAGAGAGATACAGTGACTCCACTAGGAGATTAATGACACATGGAGTACACTCTCATAAGATCATGACCACGAGAGTACAGTGACTCAAACAGGACAGTACCAGAGAGAATACAGTGACTCCACTAGAGAGATTACCACGATCTCCAACTAGAGAGATACACTGACGTCCACTAGAGGAGATAAGTGCTCACTATAGAGGATCACATTGACTCCACTAAGAGTTAAAGTGACTTCCCTAGAGAGATACAGTGGACTCCACTAGGAGAACCGATCACTAGGGGTACGACTCCACTGGAGAGATACAGTGGACTCCAACTAGAGATGACCGACGGACTCCACTAGTAGATACAGATACCTCCACTAGAGAATACAGTGAACTCCACTAGAGAGATACAGTGAACTCCACTAGGAGAATACAGTACTCCAGAGACATACCAAGAGTCATGAGACGTACTCACTAGAGATGAGACGTGGCCACTGGAGAGAGATGATACTGAGATGATCGCTCACCTAGAGGATACAGTGACTCCACTGAGAGATCAGGACTCCACTAGAAGAGTACAGTGAACTCCATGAGAGATACACTGGACTCACTAGAGAGATTACAGTTGACCCCATAGAGACGACTCCAAGGACAGGCCCCAAGAATACAGTGACTCCACTGAGAGAGATACATGAATGGCCCTTAGAGAGATACAGTGACTCCACTAAGAGAGTACAGTGGACTCCACCTAGAGAGAGACAGCGTGACTCCACTAAGAGCATACAGTGACCCACTAGAGATAACAGTGACTCCACTGGAGAGATAAGGACTCCAATAGACAGAGATACAGACTCCACTTAGAGAGATACAGTGACTCATCAGAGAAACATGAGCTCACAGAGAAGATTGAACAGTGACTTCCAACGTGAGAGATACGTGACTCCACTAGAGAGATACACTGACTCCCCCTAAGAGATACACTGACTCCACTAGAGAGATCCTTATTCTAGATAAGGACTCCACTAGAGAGATACGTGACGCCACTAGAAGAATACGTGACTCCCTAGAGAGATACAGTGACACACTAGAGAGATACGGATCACTAGAGGTTAAGGACTCCCACTAGAGAGATACACTGCCTCCATAGGAGACGTCTCACTAGAAGTATACAGTAATCCAAGAGCATACATCGACTCCCACTAGAGAGATACAGTGCTCCCCTAAGATATCCAGTGACTCCACTAG
Source organism: Engystomops pustulosus (assembly GCA_019512145.1). Lineage (NCBI taxonomy): Eukaryota > Metazoa > Chordata > Amphibia > Anura > Leptodactylidae > Engystomops > Engystomops pustulosus. The sequence goes on along the minus strand of CM033651.1, from coordinate 350,574 downwards.
AACGATACAGTTACTCCACAGAGAGATACAGTGACTCCACTAGAGATACACTGACACCACGAAGAGCACACTGGGGGGGGGGGGACTCACACCCTGAGTAGATACACTGACTTCACTAGGAAGATACAGTGACTCCACTAGAGAGATACGTGACTCCACTAAGCAGATACAGTGACTCCACTAGATAGAACAGACACACTAGCGACGACTATAGATACAGTGACTCCACTGAGAGATACAGTTGATCGCACGGAGTCGAGATCCACAGGATACATACTCCACTAGAGATACAGACTCACAGAGATACGGACTCCACAAGGATAGTACCTAGAGAGATACACGTGACTCAATCGAGATACACGGACTCCACTAGGAGAGATCACTGACCTTCACTAGAGAGATACAGTGACTCACTAGAGAGTACGTGACTCCACTCAGAGCGTATATACCCGTTATCCCCTAGAGAGATTTTACCCACCAATAGGATACTTCCATGATGAGATACAGTGACTCCACTAGAGAGAAGATAGACTCCATAGAGGTCGACCCACTAGAGAGATATGACAATAGAGAGGTCATGACTCAACTAAGAGATTGATAAAGTACAAGTGGACTCCACTAAGAGATACAGGACTCCAACTGAACGTCACGAGAGATACAGTGACTCCACTAGGAGATTACGTGCACTCCACTAGAGATATTACAGTGACTCCACTAGAGAAACAGTGACTCCACTAGAGAGATACAGTGACTCCACTAGAGAGATACACGGACTCCACTGGAGAGATACAGTGACGAATGGAATCCATGCTCAGAGAGATACAGTGAATCAAGGTACAGACTTCCACTAGGAAGATACGTGACTCCACTAGAGAGATACAATGCTCCATAGAGAGATACAGTTGACTCACTAGGAGAGATACAGTGACCTCACTAGAGAGATACAGGACTCCACTGAGAATAAGAGACTCCATGGAGAGATACAGTGACTCCACTGGAGGATACAGTGCTCCTCGAGAGAGATACTTGACTCCCTAGCGAAGAACAGACCGACTCTAGTAGAGATACAGTGACTTCCACTAGAAGATACAGTGATCCCATGAGAATCACAGTGACTCCACTTAGAGAGAACAGTGACTCCACTAGAGAGATACAGCTGCTCCACTAGAGATTAGACCCTGGAGAACAGTGACACTCGCACTAGAGAGATACAGTGACTCCACTATAGATATGGTACCCGAGATAATTCACGAGAGTACCTGACTCAACTAGAGAGATACACTGACTCCACAGAAGATCCAGAATCACACTTACGTAGGATAGAACTGTCGACTACAAGGAGTACAGTGACCTCCATAGGTGAGGATCCACTAGGCTAGAGACTCCACTAGAGAGATACGACTACCTAGAATCGCCCTGAGGACGACACTACTCACTAGAATACACTCGACTCACGAGAGATTACACTGACTCCACTAGAGCGATACAGTGACTCCACTAGAGAGATCACCCCGACTCCACTATAGAGACAGAATCCTGATCCGGACTCCCACTAGAGAGATACGCTGACTCTCATAGAGAGATACAGACTCCCTAGAGAAGATACATGACTCCACTAGAGACAGATACTTAGGAGTACAGTACCCACAGAAAGATACAGTGACTCCACTAGAGAGATACGTACTATAGGTCAGGATCGATCGTGGCTCATAGAGAGATACAGTGACTCCACTAGAGAGTACACTGGACTCCAACTAGAGAAGATACACTGCTTCACGAGAGAGATACATGGACTCACTGAGCGATACCGTGACTCAACTAGAGATTACACGACCTCCACTAGAGAGATACAGTGACTCCACTAGAGAGATACAGTGACTCCCAGGAGATACAGTTGACTCCACTACGAGTAGATTACAGAGACTCCACTAGGAGATACAGTGACTCCACTAGGAGATACAGTTGACTCCACTGGAGAGACTGCCCATAGAGATACACTGACTTCACTAGAGGAGATACAACTGACTCCACTAGAGAGATACAGTGACTCCACGAGGATACCAAGACTCATACTTAGAGAGATTACAGTGACTCCCTAGAGGCTACGTGACCTCCACTAGAGAGATACAGTGACTCCACTGGATAGATACAGTGACTCCAATGGAGAGATCACGTGACCATAGAGAGATACAGTGACTCCACTAGAGAGATACAGTGACCCTAGTGAACAGTACTCACTATAGGAGATACAGTGACCCACTAGAGAGATAGCACTGACTCATATAGAGATACAGGACTTCACTAGAGAGATACGTGACTCACTAGAGAGATACAGTGACTCCACTAGAGATACACCGACTCCACTAGAGAGATACAGTGACTCCACTAGAGAGATACAGTACTCCACTAGAGGATACAGTGACTCCACTAGACGATAAAGAGACTCTCACTAGAGAGTACATTGACTCCACTAGAGAGAACAGTACTCCACTGGGAGAATAAGTGACTCCACTAGAGAGATCACAGTGACTCCACTAGAGGATACCGTGACTCACTAGGATATGACAGTGACTCCACTAGTGGAATCAGTGACTCCATAGAGAGATCTGACTCCACTAAGAGATACAGCTGACTCCACTAGAGAGATACCTGACTCCACTAGAGAGATACACTGACTCCACTAGAGAGACAGAATACAGTGACGCACTAGAGAGATACACTGAAAAAAAACCTCCACTAGAGATACAGCCGACTCACTAGAGAGATACATCGACTCCCTAGAGATACACCGACTCCACTAAAGAGATACAACGGACTCCCTAGAGATACAGTGACTCCACTAGAGAGATACACTGACTCCACTAAGAGATGACAGTGACCTCCACAAAGAATACAGTGACTCCACTAGAGAGATACACTGACTTCCATAGAGAGATTACACGACTCCACTAGAGAGAAACGGCCATCCACTAGAGATACAGTGACTCCACTAGAGGAGACACGGACCACTAGAGATACAGTGACTCCACTAGAGAGATACAACTGACTCCACTAGAGAGATCAGCAGTAGACTCCACTAGAGAGATACATGACTCCACTAGAGAGATACATGTGCCTCACTAGAGAGATACACGACTCCACTAGAGAAATCAACAACGGACTCACTAGAGATGAATACATGACTCCACGAGAGAGATACCCCACTGAGATCCACTGAGAGAGTATACAGTGACTCCACTAGAGAGATACCTGACTCCACTAGAATATACACTGACTACCCACTAGAGAGATACGTGACTCACTAGAGAATACACTGACTCCACTAGAGAGCTAGAAACCGTGATCCCACTAGAGAGATACAGTGACTCCACTAGAGAGACTACAGTGACTCCACTAGAGAGTACAGTGACTCCACTAGAGAGATACACTGACGCCATCTAGAGAGATTCAGTGACTTCAACTAGAGAGATGCAGTGACTCCACTAGAGAGATACGTGACTCCACTAAGAATACATGACCCTAGAGAGATCATGACTCCACTAGAGATACTACAGTGACTCCACTTAAGAGATACTCAGGTGACTCCACTAGAGAGATACAGTGATCCACTAGAGAGATACAGTGACTCCACTGAGAGAATCGACTCCACTAGAGAGATACAGTGACTCCACTAGAGAGATACAGTGCCCATGAGAGATCCACTAAAGAGACTACCGTGACCCACAGATAGATACACTGACTCCACTAAAGAGATACAGTGACTCACTAGGATATCAGGACTCACTAGAGAGAGTACAGTGACTCCACTAGAGAGCGCGTTCTGTAGCACATCCCAATGTTTTGCTTCTGCAGCTCCTGTAGGTTTAAAGCTAAACACATATCACCAGGGAGCAGTCCAGCTCTGCACGCAGGACACATTATTAATAAAAGAGCAGACAACCATCGGCCTCCACCGTTCCCCGCCAGGAGAGGCAGCACAAGAACTGACATTTTTGCTTGTTTGCTCGGAGGATTTTGCCTTATTGAACGCTTCGAATAACTCGAGCAGAAGGATTCCGGCGGCTTCCATCATCACTGCAAATTAAATACACTATCTTCCATTGCATGAAAGAGTGACTGTACCATAAGCCGCCTGTACGAGCCATGGATCTAGAGGAACACTCTGTACATTAGTATTGTATGATATCTAGCTGGGTTCACACAAGGTTCTGCTGCATTAGCAGGAGCAATGTATTACAGGGGAGGCTTCCCAATAACTAAGGGAACAGTGTCTGACTGGGTTTCCTTAGGCCCACTACATAAAAAAAAACAATTTGGGGGGTCCACGCTTCATTATCCCCAGATAATATACGTCTGGCAGCCCCAATTTGTGGTGTTTCCTGTGACCTCTGGGGTTCAATATTGGGTTACCGAGGGCCCACCGGAGGATCTCTGGTACTCTGGTGGGCCAGTCAACACTGAAGGGGAACATGACTGATCAGAGCTCGCACTGGAATTTTGGGGACCCTTTTTGTTCCCCTCCCACAAACACACATTAGTTTCCCAACTTTTGTTTGAAACGTGGTATAGCACTAGTTAAGACCATCAGTGGCCCTGGGTTGTAAACCACTCTACTACACAGAAACATTCCCAGACCAGAATACTACATAGAAACAGCACTGGAACCAATCATACATAACAGAACCATGTTTACTACAGATACGCGTGGAAATCAAGCATACTAAGTAAAGTATATACCAGAATAAAAGATACTAAATAGATACATTTCCAAACCAAGGTTTCTACATAGCTACAGCACTAGTACTGAGCTTACTAAAAAACAAGACACAGGACCAGAAACAAGCAGAGCGACACTAGCAATCTTATACTGCCACCCAGAATTATTACGAGTATGATGCTGATGATAAATCTGACGTATGTATAAAGACTTATCTCCATCTATGTCACCTCATAGGAGAGGGTAACAGATTTAACAGAAGTGAGGAAATGCTGCTAATTGTTTGATCATGTAACACTTGTGCTTCTGTAAATCATGTGACAGGTGAAGAGACTTCTCTTCTCATTCTACTTGGTCACCATGTCAGCTTCTTCTAGCTATGATGTTTTTCTGCAGATTTGGCAACGCAAACATTTTGAACTTTTTGCCTAGTGCTCCCATAGAAATGACTATCATGTCCCCAATAGCCAATATAGTCATGTGCCACAGAGTAGGCCAAAACTAGTCAAAGTGACCACAAAGTACCGTATATACTCGAATTCGAGTAAAAAAAAAAAGAATTTTTTTTTTTAAAAAAAACTGTAGGGGCCGCACAAACCTGCCGCTGCCAGCGGACTGAACAGAAGACCTGCGGGTGCGCTGGAAAGGTAGTTTTCACTTGTTGTTTGTTTTTTTTTAATGGGGCAAACTGGCCGGCTGGCTGTAAAACGGGGGTGGGAGGGGGCTACAGCTTGACCCCTGCTCAGTTCAGGGAGCTGCTGGCGCCAAACGAGGGGCAGGAACTGGAGCTGGCTATGTACTGGGGAGAGGGCTGGCGATATACTGGGGGATAGGGACTGGGCCATAAAGTCACAGTGCCCCTAAAGTAGCCAATATAGTTCACAGGGGCCAATTATAGTAGCTAATATCGTCATAGCACCCGTGCAACGTAGTCACAAGTCAGTGCCCCCCACATATCCCGACCACGTTGCTCTCCCACATATAGCAAGTCACAGGCCCCCCACATAGTCCAAGTCCAGGTCCTTCACATAGTCAAGTCATGTGCTCCCCACATAGTATCAATAGTCCTAGTGCTCATAGTAGTCAAGTCACAGCATGCCACATATAATAACCAAGGCAGAATCCCCATCCCATGCTAGAGGTAGCACTTGGAGCCCTCTCTGTGGATACCCAGACCACATTGCCCCAACCAGTTCAGCAGAAGAATTCGCCTGCAGGCACAGACAATGTAGATGGTGCTCTCAGCATTATTTTAAAGCAACACATCCTTGGATTCTTCGGACTGTAGAAAGAGTAGGAAGCGACGACAGGGGTGATTTAACAATAGAGGTCCTTATCTATTGAATTTGTGGTAGAACAGAGAGCATAAGTTACTGCTTACATTTCTGTGTTGGCACTTTGCAATAAATAAATGAGTTTTAGTTGTAATTTGGGCACTTGGTCTCGAAGAGGTTTTCCATAACTGCCCTAGTAGCTAAGACACAGCCTGCCCCCCTACAGCAGCCAAGCCTCAGACCCCCTTCAAGTAGCACGTCCCAGCCCGCACCCCCTAAATAGCAAGATCATAACCCCCCCCCCCCACGCCCCCCCTTTTATCAAGTCACTTTCTTACAAAAAAATACTCACCTTACTCCTTCTTCTTTACCTCTTGCTGACGTCTTCCTCCAAAGCATGAATGGAGCTTGGCCGATAGCAGCAATGTTTCTCTACCCCAGAAAACTCCTTTAAGGCCACTAATTTTTCCACAGCAGTCCCAGGAGGCAAACACTTTTAACAGTGGTCCCAACGCACCCCAGAACAGACACCTCCTGCTTCTTTATAAAGGGATCTATCAGGTAACCAATGGCGCTTTCTAAGGGTTTGTCTAAATACATAGCTCCCAACCGTCCCGATTTTGACGGGACTTTCCCGTTTTTCTTACCTCTGCCCTGCGTCACGGGCAGCTATGAGATTGTCATGAATTTTCCCCCCAGGTCCCGCTGCTGTGTCCCCATAGTAATACTTGAAAGTCTAACTCACAGTACAAGAATGGCTCTACCCCATCGGGAGGGAAATCCTGTTTTCAGAGAAGTGTCGGCTTAGCAGAGAGAGCAGGGATCACGTCATCAGCTTCAGATCACCATCTGTCCATATATGGTCACTTGCATCTCCTAGGGTTCCCCAGAGCAGACATATCGGAGGGAAGCCTTTCAGAGAAGTGTCGGCTTAGCAGAGAGAGCATGGATCACGCCGTCTCAGCTTCAGATCAGCATCGGTCCATATGGGTCCTCTGCATCTCCTAGGGTTCCCCCAGAGCAGACATCGGGAGGGAATCCTTTCAGAGAAGTGTCGGCTGAGGGGGAAGGCAGGGACCACGTCATCAGCTTCAGATCAGCACTGTCACTTTTGGTCACTGCATCCCTAGGGTTCCCCAGCAGACATCGGGAGGGAACCTTTTCAGAGAAGTGTCGGCTTAGCGGAGAGAGCAGGGACCACGTCATCAGCTTCAGATCAGCATCTTCCATATATGGTCACTGCATCTCTAGGTTCCCCAGAGCAACATCGGGCAGGAACCTTTTCAGAGAAGTGTCGGCTAGCGGAGAGCAGGGACCACGTCATCAGCTTCAGATCTCTATCTGTCCATATTGTCTCCAGGGCTTCCCAACCAAAGCTCTTATCTAATTAAATTACATAAAGTTTTGGCCAGGCTGAGATTCGAACCTGGGACCTTGTGCACCATAGACAGGAGCTTAACTAACTGAGCTATAAGCCCAGTAATAAAACTGAGGATTTCTGGTAACTAGAAGTGTATCTGCCAGTGTTACACTGTGAATACGACTAATGCACTGATTATAGAGGGGATCTTCTCATAGATTATTATAGTAATAGTGGACTATTATTATTATTATATCATAAATTTATTATTTTTATTATTATGGAGATGATGATTAATAATAGTTTAAAATATAATAATCATCTCAATAAGTAATAATAATAATAAAATAATATTAATAATAATAATCAATATCCCATAATATATAGTCTCAATAATTACATAATCTCTGAGAAGATCCCTCTCTATATACCAAACATAAATCTGTGTCACAGTGTAACAGTAGTCATAGTTCTTAGTTACCAAAATTCTCCACCTTGTTAATGCTGAGATTATAGCTCAGTTGGTTGGGCATGTGTCATTATTTTACTTGGACACTGCAGGTTCTGGGTTCAACCCAGTGGATTGGGGATGCCGCCATTTTCCCCTCTTTCCCTTTCACAAATGTTGGGAGGTAGTAAAAGGTATTAAGAAATACAGGCAGTATCAAGTCTGATCCGCCCTACAAGATTCTAAACTACGTCTTCGGGGTTTGTAGATTATTTTACCAGGAAACAATTTGGTACAGTAACAGATGTAAATTCACATGAGTGATGGCACAGCAGCAAAGTCTACACCAGTGATAGGGCGAGCCCTGCGAGAGGTTAATGCGAGCAAGGGTCTATGCTAATTGTACCATGAATCTCACTTCAATATATCTACATTACTCCACAGTCATCCAGAGTGAGCTGACAAATGCATGCAGACACTTCCACTGCACAGACCCCCCAAGCCCCATCGCTCTGCGCCACCGAGACTGATGGCCACCGGCAAAGGCTATAAAGGTAGAAAGAATTGTTTTCTTTGGAAACGAAGCAGCTTTACTGCAGTGCATGCACAACTGGTATGGAAATGACGAATATAGCAATGTTTAACTTGTAGACACAAAGCAACATGGAGGTTTAACAGGGGCTCATTGCTTAGGAAAAATAGATTAAGGGGTACAGTTTCCTATAGGGAGAGCAACATGGCCCACAAAGGCTACTGCTCAGCCATAGCAGTTCAGGAACATCACCCCAAATACCGTATATACTTGTGTATAAGCGAGTTTTTCAGCACAAAAATGTGCTGAAAATCCTCACTCGGCCTTAACACGAGTCATACAGCACTTAAAAAAAAAATTATACTACCCTCCGCACCCAATCACCTGCTCCCCATGTCCGGCTGTCCCCCGTGTCAGCGCAGTCCTCTTCGTCTTCTGTTGTAACTCGTGAGATCGCCCCATCATCCGCATCCTAGTGACGCACACGCTCTAACTATCCGACGGCAAACAGTGCTACCTCAGTGCGAAACACCGACAAGAAGTCTCACTACATGGAGCGCGCTGGGCACGCCGTGATAGTTTACATTTAGCTTGGGCACATCGCAGCTTACATGGTACCAGTCCGCTGCTGCGTTTCCCGAATACTACATGGGCAAGGCATCCTGTCTGCTTGTCGGAAACATCCTTGGGCGGCCATGGTTCTCGGCATGCTATACAACTACGGGGCGGCGGTTCAACACAGGCGACTGGCCTGGGATATATATGGGACAGCTGGCCGCCGTGTATCCTACATGTCAGGATCTGGTTTACCGAAGAGACAGAGGGGGGCTGCTGTAAGACCTGGCAAGGCTCGCTGATTGGACGTGTGCATCGGGCGCCGGAGTCGAGAATTGTTGTATATTTTAGGGCGCCGCGGTCTGGGCAGGCTGGCTGTTTGATACTTACATGGGGCAGGCTGGCTGGAATACTACATGGGCAGCTGGCTCTTATTACATGGGGCGCTGGCTCTATACTACTGGGTGGCGGCTGTACTCTGAGCGGGCTGGTGGTGACTAGGGATGCTCTAATATGGGGTGGCTGGCTTGGTATAGCTACATGGGGGCAGGGCTTGTTTTATACTTGCTGGGGGCAGGCTGGTGTATCTATCTACATGGGGGCAGGCTGGCTGTATACAAGGGACGGTGGGGGCAAGCCTGGCTCTACTACAATGGGGCAGGTGTATACATGGGAATCTATATACTCATCTGGGGCAAGCTGGCTGTATACTACATGGTGGCATGGCTGGCTGTTCTATGGGCCACTGGTCTATAGTACGGGGATCGGCGTCTGTATACTACTGGGGCAGCTTAGTTACTACGGGGTGTGGCTCTATACTACATGGGTGGCTGGTGGCTTATACTATGGAGGCAGGCTGGCTGTAATACTATTGGGGCAGGGCTTGGCTATATACTCTGGAGCAGGCGGCTGTTATACTACTGGTGGACAGCTGGCGTGTATACTACATGGGGGCAGGCTGGCTCTATAGTACATGGGGACGGCAGTGCTGGCTGTATACTTAGGGCGGAGGCAGGCTGGGCTTATCACTACATGGGGTAGGCTGGCTCGATACACATGGGAGGTGCTGTGTACATTACGGGGGCAGGCGCTTGTATACTATGGGCCGGCTGGCTGGTTGTTATATTACAATGGGGGCGCGGCTGTCCCGGCAGGCCTGCTGCTATCTGACATGGGGGCGGGAGCTGGATACTACAATTGGCGAAGGCAGGCTGCTTATTACTACCTGGGGCAGTATGGCTCTATACTCATTGGGCGGTGGTGGTGTTACTACTTGGGGCAGGGGCTGTATACTTACACTGGGGGCAGGACTGGCCTCGATACTACATGGGGCTGGCTGCTGATTTGTCCTGGCTATAGCTACAATGGGGGCAGGCTGGCTACTATACTACTGGGAGCAGGCTGGCTGTTGATTACAGGGGGCAGCTGGCGTATACTCACATGGGGCAGGCTGGCTCATACTACTGGGGACGGCCGGGCTGTATACTCCATGGGGGCAGGCTGGCTCTATAACTACATGGGGGGATCTAGGCTGCTAATGGGGTGCTATATACATTGGGGGATGCTGGATTGTATACTACTGGAGGCAGGCTGGTGATATACTACAGGGGGGCGCGGCTGTAGAGCTATGGCCATCGGTATACTACATGGGGGCAGCTTGGCTTATATACTAGCTGGTGCACAGGGGAGGCTGGCTGTATTACTACATGGGGGGTCAGGCTTGTGCTCGTATACTACTGGGACGGCTGCGCTGATACTACTGGTGGGCAGCTGGCTCGATCTACATGGGGCAGGATGGTGGCTAGTAATACTCGGGGCGCTGGAGCTCTGAGGACAGCTCTGCAGGCTGCTGTAATGATCTAAAGGCGTCTAATCAGGGGGAGGCTGGCTGTATACTACTGGGGACCAGGCTGGCTGTCTACTAAATGGGGGCAGGCTGTCTTATACTCTGGGGATCGGCGCTGTTAACTACAATGGGGGCAGGCTGGCTCTATACTACATGGGGGATGCTGTTCTCGAGGCTGGCTGGCTCATACTACTGGGGGGCAGTGCCTGGCTGTATTGACTACTGGGGAGGCTGGCTGTATACTAATGGGGGACAGGCTGGCGTCTATAAACACTGGGGGCAGGCTGGTGCTCTATACTACATAGGAAGGCTTGGCTGTTACATAACTGGGGGGCAGGACTGGCTTATACTACATGGGGGGTGTCTAATGGGCATTGGCTGTATACCTCTGGGGACAGGATGGCTGGATACTACATGGGGGTCGATGGTGGTTCTCATAATTATGGGGATGCTATACTCATAGGGCGCGGCTGGCTGATAATCTTAGGGCAATGTGCTATATATCCTGGGAGGCCTGGGCCGACAAGGTGGCTGAACGGCGTGGGCGTTATACTACTGGGGGGCAGGCTGCGTTGCTTAATACTGGGAGGCGTGTACTATGGAGGCAGGTTGTGTATACTACCATGGGGCAGGCTGGCTCTTATACTATCCATGGGCGGCTTGGCGTCTAGGCTGGGAGCTGGCTGTTCCAACTATGGATGCGGCTGCTGGTGCATGATCTAAATGGGGGCAGTGCTGGCGTAATATACATGGGCAGGACTGGCTTAATTACGGTCAGCTCTCATAAGGGGTGTCTATACAGGGCGGATGGCTGTATAACGTGGGATGGGGCGATTTTCATGGGGGATGGCGCTGCTGTATACTACTGGGGGCTAGGCTGTCTCTATACTACCATGGGGATGGCTGGCTGTATGACTACTGGGGACAGGCTGGCTCTATACTACATGGGGGCGGCTGGCCCTGTACGACTAGGGCAGGCAGGCTGGCTGTATACTACATGGGGGCAGGGCTGGCTATATACATCCTGGAGGCAGGTGGCTGTATAAATATATGGTGGCAAGTGACTGGCGTAACTAACATGGGGGCAGTTGGCTTTATACTACTGGGGACAGGCTGGGCTGTATAGTCTATGGGGGATCTGGCTCTATACTAACATGTGGTAGGCTGGCCTTATAGCACATGGGGGCAGGCTGGCTGTTAGGGGGGGTTACTACGGGAGGCAGCTTGGGCCTGATACATAAGGGGGCAGGCTTGGCTCTTATCTACTTGGGGGCACTGGCGGTTATAATGGGGACAGGCTGGGCTGTATACTACTCGGGGGGCAGCTGCTCTATTACTACATGAAGCCTGGCTGTAATAACTGGGGCCAGGGCTGGCTGTGAATACTACATGGGGGAGGCTGGCTATATACACATGGGGGGGCTGTGGCTGGATGTAATGTACTGGGGGCCGCTGGCTGTATACTACTGGGAGCAGGTTGCGGACTGGTTGTGGTATTACATGGGGGCAGGCTGGTGTATACTACCATGGGCAGCTGGCTCTATACTACATGGGGGCGGCTGTGACTAGGCCGATAGCTCTGGGCAGCTTGGGCCTATATCTACCCAAGGGGGCAGACTGGTTCTTATACTACGGATTGGGGATGGCGTGGGCTGTAGTACTACAATGGGGGATGGCTGGCTGTAATACTACTGGGGGCAGGCGTTGGCTCTATACTACATGGGGCTGGCTGGTGTAGACTACTGGGGGGCGGGGCTGTTGCTGTATACTCATGGGGTCAGGAAGCGCTGGGCTATATACTACGGGGGCAGGCTGCAGTAACTACATGGTGGCAGGCCGGCCTGGCTGTATTATACAAGGGGGGCAGGCGGTGGCTGCTATACTGACGTGGTACAGGCTGGTCTGTATACTACTGGTGGCAGGCTGGCTCTATACTACGGATAGGGTGTAGGCTGTTCGCTTATATACATGGGGGCAGGCTGCGTATACTTACGGAGGCAGGGTGGCGGTATAATACTAAGGGGCAGGTGTGCCTTGGCTCTCTATTCTACAGGGGGAGGTCTGGCTGTATACTACTGGGAAGGGGCGTATACTTACATGGGGGCAGCTGGCTGTCTTACTACTGGTGACAGGCTGCTTGCTGTATATACGGGCTATCTATGGGGCAGGCTGGCTGTACTACACATGGGGGCTGGCTAGGTGTATAGTACGTGCAGTTGATACTAATGGGTAGGCTGGTGGCTTGATAGTAACTTGGGGGCAGTTGCGCTGTTATACTAGCATGGGAGCAGGCTGGGGTTCTCGGGCAGTGGATAATACTATGGGGCATCAGGCTGGCTCTATCTACAGGGGCAGCGGTGGCTCTTAACTAGGCAGCTGGTGTCGCGGGCGGATGGCTGCATACTACATGGGGGCAGACTGGCTGCTTACTACATGGGGATGTGCTGGCTGTATACTACTGGGGGGCTGTGTGGCTTCTATACTACATGGGGGGGGATGGCTGTATACACTGGAGGCAGGCTTGGCTCGTATACTTCATGGGGGCAGGTTGGCTGGATATACTTAATGGAGGCAGGCGGGCTGTAATACCGCTGGCATTGAGAGTGGTACTACGGGGCATGGCTGTATCCTAAGATGGGGCAGGCTGGCTCTAACTAATGGGACAGGCTGGCTGTCAACTATGGGGGCATGCTGGCTCTATACTACATGGGGGGGTAGGCTGGCTCTAGACCCATGGGGGAAGGCGGCTGGTATACTTGGAGGCAGTTCTGGCTGTATACTATAAGGGGGCAGCTGGCTCTACTACATGGGTGGCATGCTGGCTGTATAACTACTGGGGACAGGCTGGCTGTATACTACATGGGGACAGGCGGCGTACTCGGCGTTGGGATACTACTGTTGGCAGGTGCTAACAGGGTGCGCTGGCTATAGCCACATTGGGCAGGCTGGTCGTGTAATACAGTGGGGGCAGCCTGCTGATATATCTGACGGCAGGTGTTGTAGACTATGGGGGGCAGGGGTTTTACTTGGGGAACAGGGGTATACCTAATGGGGGCAGGGTGGCTCGTATACTACTGGCTGCAGGCTGGTGGCTGTATTCATGGGGCAGGCTGGCTGTAATACCAGCTGGGGCAGGCTGCGGCTGTCTGACCCCTTATACTCCGGGAACAGGCTGGGCTGTACAACTACATGGGGGCAGGCTGGTCTCTATACCATGGGACCGATAACTGGGGCAGCTGGCTTATTACATGGGGACAAGGCTGGCGGTATACTACTGGGAGGCTGGCGTAGATAAACTGGTGGCAGAGCTGGGATCTCTTACTACATTGGGGGGGGAGTGCTGGCTGTCTATAACAATGGGGCTAGGACTGGTCTATATCTACATTGGGCAGGCTGGCTCATACACTGAGCGGCATGTGCCTATGACTGGTCATGACTAACTGCAGGTGGTCCGGCTGTTTATACTATGGGGACCAGGCGGCGTATACTACAGGGGGCGGCTGGCTGTAGTACTGACTGGGACGATCGCTGGCTGGTTCAGGACTACTGGGGGACATAGGGGCTCTATACTACATGGGGGCAGGCTGGCTGTACCTAAGTAGGCAGGCTGGCTGTATAACTACATGGGGAGCAGGCTGGCTGATATAACTGGGGACCGATGTCGGCCTGTAATACTAGGGGACGTGCTGGCTGTTACTAACATGGGGGGCAGGCTGGCTCTATACTACTGGGGGGCCTTGGTGCTGATTGCGTAACGTATGGAATGCGGCGTATACTGGGGGAAAGAGCTGGCGTTACTACTGGGGAAGACGGCTGCTATACTACTGGGGGCAGGCTTGGCTTAACTACATGGCAGCGGGTGAACATGGGCAGCTGGCTCGATATACTTGGGGGCGCTGGCTCTATATACACAGAGGCGGCTGATCTGCCTATATGGGGGGCAGCTGCTCTATTTACTACATGGGCATGCTGGCTGTATACTACATGGGGGCAAGGCATGGCTCTAACTACATGGGGGCTGGCTAGCGCATACTTAACTGGAGGCAGTGGCCTCTATACTACATGGTGGCAGGCTGGCTCTATTACAATGGGGGCAGCTGGCTGTTTACTATGGGGGCAGGCTGGTTGGCTAGACTACAGTGGGGCAAGTCGGCCTCTTATCTAAGTGGGCAGGCTTTAGGCTCTATACACACTGAGGCAAGGCTGGCTCGCTATACTAACATGGGTGCTGCTATTGCATATTACTGGGGTCAGGCTGTGCTGATACTACAACTGGGGGCAGGCTGGGGTATACTACATGGGGGCGGTGGCTGCTTATACTACATGGGGACTGGCGGCTGATATACTACTGGGGGCGCGCGCTGCTGATACTACTAGGGGCAGTGCTGGCTGATACTCTGGGGGCAGGCTGCTCTATCTACATGGGGTAGGATCGGCCTATAAACTCGGGGGCAGCGAGGCTGGCTTGTGTGATGTACACATGGGGGTGGGGCTGGCTGCATCTACTGGGGGCAGAATGGCTGTTGTACCTACATGTGGGCAGGCTGGTTATACACATGGGGGCAGGCTCGTGCTTATACTACTGGGGAGGCTGGCTGTATTCTACATGGGGGCGGCCAGCTTTCTCTAATATACTACTGGAGGCAGCTGGCTGTAACTAAATGGTTGGAGCGGCTCTTATACTACAGGGGCAGGCCTGGCTTAATACTACTGGGGCACAGGCTGGCCTGTATACTACGGGGGCAGGCCTGGCTCCTATATACTATGGCGGGTGTAGGCTTGGCTCTATAGTACATGAGGGCACAGGCTGGCTGTAACTACTGGCAGGGCATGGCCGGTTATACTATAAGGGGGGGAGCTGGACTCTATACTACATGGGGGCCAGCGGCCTGTTTATCTTATGGGTGACAGAGGCTGGGTATACTAACTGGGGGGCGGCTGGCTCTAACTACATGGGGGAAGGTGAGCTGTATACGTACTGGAGCAGGCTGGACGCTGTAACATACAGGGGGGCAGGCGCTCTACACATGGGGCTCTCTAGTATAGCCATGGGGCAGGCTGGTGGTATAGACTGGGGAAGCAGGGTGGCTGTTGTACTTGTGGAGGGCAGGATCTGTGTAGTATACATGGGAGGCTATTGGGGGCAGGCTGGTGCTCTATACTACATGGGGGCGGCGGCTGTTATACTAACATGGGGCGGCTGGCTCTATAAACTGGGGGAAGATGGCTGTATACTACATGGAGATGATGGGTCTATACATGGGGACAGGCTGGTGTATACTACTGGGGACAGGCTGGCTCGAATACTGGGGACAGGCTGTGGCTGATACTGTGTGGTGCAGCTGGCTCTATAACTGGTCTGACATGGTGGGCTCAGAGCTCATGGCACTGGGCCGGCTTGACTAGGGGGGCCTGGCTGTATACTCTGGGGGCAGGGCTGTCTCATACACATGGGGGCCAGGCTGGCTGTAATACACTATGGGGGACAGGTGGCTGGATATCTTACTGGGGGCAGGCTGGCTGTATACTACATGGGGGAACAGGACCTGGCTGTTTATATACTGGGGGCAAGGACTGGTGTTCTATCATCCATGGGGCAGGCTTGGCTCGTATACTACATGGGCAGGTTAACTACAGGAGGCGATAGACTCTATACTACATGGGGGCAGGCTGGTGTATATAACGGGGACATGTGCTGGCTGTAACTTCATGTGGCAGCTGGCTCTATACTACAATGGGCAGGGGGCAGGTACTTTGGAAGTGTGTATACTACTGAGGTGGTGATACTACTGGGGACAGGCTGGCGTGTATACTACTGGGGGGAGGCTGGCTCTATGCTAAGGGGGGCAGGCTTGCTGTTTATGACAGGTGGGTGGCGTTGCCCCCCCGCATAATACTGGGGGCAGCTTGGCTACTATACTACATAGGGCTGGCTGTGCATACTTGGGGGAACTGGTCAAGGGCAGCTGGCTAACTCGACTGGGAGCTGGCTCTATAGGCAATGGGATCGTACTGTGGCTGCTGATACTACATGGGGGCTGGCTAATGCACTACTACTGTGGGCAGGCTTGTGGCCTTATGACTACATGGGGGCAGGCGGTTTATACCGGAAGCTGTATACTAGGGCAGTGGTTAGAATCTGGGGCAGGCTGGATGCTCTAACTACCTGTGGGGTGTCAACTACTGGGGCAGCTGGTGTCTCTATACACTGAGGGGAAGGCTGTCTCTATAACTACATAGGGCTTGGGTAGCTGCATACTAATGGGTGGCTGGCTGTAATCTACAGGGGGCAGGCGGCTGTATACTACTAGAGGGCCTGGCTGGCTGTATACCGACTGTGGGCAGCAATCTTATACTACTAGGGGCAGGCTGGCTGTAATACGGAGGCTCTGGGGCTTCGGCTCTATTCTACATGGGGGTTAGCTGGCTCTATACTACATGGGGGAGCGTGCTTCTGTATACTCATGGGGGGCTGGCTGGTGCATAACTACGGGGGCGCTTAACCAGGGGACTGGCTGTCAATCACATGGGGCAGGGCTGGCTGATACTACTGGGGGAGCTGGTACAAGGCAGGCTGCTGTATAAATGGGGCAGTCTGCTGCTATATCCTAACTGGAGCAGGCTGCTGTATACTACATGGTGGCAGGCTGGCTGTATACTACATTGGGCAGGCTGGCTCTGTCTATAACTAGGGAACAGGCTGGCTGTAGATGATTCTACTGGGGCAGGCTTGGCCTAACTAACAATGGGGGGTAGGCTTGGCTCTATTACATGAGTGCAGGCTGGCGGTATACTCTGGGGAGGCGGTGCTGTATATACTAAAGGGGCAGGCTGGTTGCTCCTCTACGCCATGGCGGCACAGGCTTGGCTGTAAACTACTGGGGACAGGCGGCTGTAAGCTATCTACGGTGGGACAGGTGCTCTATATACAGAATGGGGGCAGGCGGCTGGATACTACTGGAGGCGAGGCTGGCTGTATATTACATGGGGCAGGTGGGTAGGTGGCTTAAATAAACGGGGGTGGCTTGGCTGGACTGTATAGTTACTGGGGGCAGGGCTTGGCGGTATACGATGGGAGGCAGGCTGGCTGGTTTTGTATTACATGGGGGCAGCTGGGCGGATACTACATGGGGCAGGCTGGCTCCTATATCGAGTGGGGGAATACTGGCGATAAGTACTACAGGGGTTGTGCTGTAACTACATGGGGGATGCGGCTCGGTATACTACTGGGGATGGTGCGGAACATGGGGCATTGGCTCTATACTACTGGGGGCTGGCTGGCTGTATACTAATCGTGGGGGGCAGGCTGGCTGTACGAAGGCGTAATCTATGGGGGGACAGGCTGGTATATTACAGGTGGAGTGTTATACTCTGGGAGGCAGGCTGGGCGTGCTTATTACTACATGGGGGACAGGGCTGGCTGTATACACTACTGGGGGCGATGCTGGCTCTATAACTACATGGGGAAGGCTCTTGGACTTCTATACGACATGGGGGCAGGCTGGCTAGTATACTACTGGGGAGGAGTGGTATAGGTGGTAGGTTGGCTCATTACTACATGGGGGCCGGATGGTGTTATACTACTGGGGACAGGCTGGCTGTATACATAGGGGGGGACAGGCTGCTCTATACTACATGGGGCAGGCATCTGGACCGTGTAATATACTGGGGCACTTGATCATACTGGTCAGGGGGGTGTTATATGGGGGTACGTGGATTGGCTCTATAATAACATGGGGCAGGTGGTGGCTCTAACTAATAGGGGCTGGCGGGCTGCATACTTGGGGGCAGACTGGCTCATAACTACATGGGGGGGCCTGACTAGCATTGGGCAGCGTAAGACACTTGGGACGGCGCTCATACTGACATGGCTGGCACTGCATCTATAGCGTTGAAACATGGGGGTCAGGGCTGGCTCATACACATGGGGGCAGGGCTTTGGCTGTATACTACTGGGGGCAGGTGCTCTTTACTAATGGGGCAGGCGCTTGGCCTCTATACTACATGGGGGGCAGCTGGCTCCTATCTCCTGACGGGCAGGCTGGCTCTATACTAAATAGGGGCTGGCTGCTGCATACTACTGTGGGGGTAAGGCTGCTGTATACTACCATGGGGGCAGGCTGGCTGTATACTACATGGGGGGCTGGCGGCTGTATATACAGGGGGCTGGCTGGCTGTAATACTACTGGGGGCAGGCTGCTGTACACGTAGGGAGGTGGCTGTTACTACTGGGGGCAGGTGGCTCCTATTCTGTCACATCGGGTAGGCGGCTCTATACTACATGGGACTCGGGCAGGCTTGGCTGTAAATAATGGGGGGCTGGGGGTTGCATATGGGGGCGCAGACTGGTGTATACACAGGGCGGCTGCTGTATACTACTAGGGGCGGTAGGCTGCTGGTATACTACTGGGGGGCAGCGTGGCTCTAGTTCGACAGGGGGTGGCGTTCTCTCTACTACATCGGGGGCAGGCTGGCTTATATAAATGGGGGGCTGGACTGGCTGCTACTAATGGGGGCCGATGCTGATACTACATGGCGGGCCAGATGGCTGTTATACACATGGGGGGCAGGCTGGCTTGATACTACAGGGGCAGGCTGGCTGTATACTAGGGGGGATGGCCTGGCCTATCCACATGGGGTCAGGCTGGGGGCTTAAACATGGGGGCCGGAGGGGGGCTGGGGGACTTATAATATACATGGTGGCAGGCTGGCTGTATAACTACATGGGGCAGGGCTGGCTCTATACATCGGGGGACAGGCTGGGTTAGATACTACTGGGCACTGGGGGCTGGCTGGGTCTCTACTACACAGGGGGTAGCTGGCCTATACTATCATGGGGGCAGGCTAGCTCTATACTACATGGGGCAGGCTGGCTGTATACTACATGGGGGCTGGCTGGCTGTATACTACTGGGGGCAGGCTGGCTGTATACTACTAGGGGCAGGCTGGCTGTATACTACTGGAGACTTGCTGGTTATAAACTGGGGGGGGGTCTGTGATCAATGCATTTCCCACCCTCAGCTTATACTTGAGTCAATAGGTTTTCCCAGTTTTCGGTGGTAAAATTAGGGGCCTCGGCTTATACTTGGGTCGGCTTATACTCGAGTATATACGGTAAATGGCTTTAGATAATTATGATGGCAAAAAAAAACGGAAGGCCAGTTAATAGGGTCGGGCATTGATTTATAGTATTTCTGATTTTCAACAGGTTATACTAGAGCAACAAGATTTTTTTAGGGAATGGCTTACAAGACTGCTCGTGGATGAACCAGATCTCCATGGAGATAGATCCCCCAGGACCCCGCCAGTGAGCCCAGACTCTAATATATTAAAATGAGCCCCAAAGAACCAACAGAAGAAAAACCCATTGTAAGTGAATTGATCAATCACATGACAATGTCTTATAGGTTAATTATTAAGTATTATGGATTATTATAAGGGATACATGTGACCTGGAGATTTTATGGATGGGAGGGTGGGTCCTCAAGGTCATCTCTTCTGATAGGCCCATGATAGCCCAGTCAGCCATTGCCCACAAAAGTCTCACCCAGTAAAACCAGTCCTTTAACCCTACGGCCAAAGTTTGGCGTATTTTCAACTCCGGTTTAAAGGGTCGGACTTTGACATATACAATTAATCCTTTCCTACAGGTGACACTTGTATTTACATACTATCGTTTATAGCTAATTTGCATTAAATTGCAGAGCTGCATGTCGTTGGAGAGATGTCTAGGTACCAGTGAAGCTTATTACTGATTCTAAAAAGAGGTGCTCGGCCAAAGATGCTTTTATCGCATCTCCAGTATTGGAGGATTAGCATTAGAATGAAATTTGCTTAAAAGTTAATATGTTGAACTGCAATCAGGTCACATTTGCCGAGCAAATATTAGCCACCCATTTAATTGTTTCCATTCCATTGGTTAAGAGAATTTTCGGAAGTGACAAGAAATTTGCATTTGGTTCTGATAAATTACCTTTAATGAATTTGAAAGACAAAAGAACGCTGCAAATATAAACTATAAAGACAGGATGCTATGCAATCACTGATATGATGGACGGAAACCTTTCAGGGGACAGGGAGGACCATGGGAAAGCAGTGTTGCTTTGATATTTGAGATTTGTGTGCAGAATAGTCTCCATTGGACTAGAGCACAATGCTACACAAATCATTGCAATAGATAAGTTATACCTACAACTTAAAGGGATATTCCCACAAAAACAAGATTCTTAAAAATAATCAGGACAACAAAATAACACTTTCTCTAATTCACCATTAACAAAAATACTGCATTTCACAGCTTGTCTCTATCAGTCCTGGTGTATACAACTTTGGTTGGGCCGGGATCCGACCGCTATTCTTCTAACGATGGTCGGATTCTTCTCATGAATAGCTTCTCCTGTCTGCACACAGCAGTGCTCTCTGCCTCCTGCCCCTCCATCCTCTATTACAAGACCAGCTCAGACACAGGCACTTCCTGTTGGCTACAGGCAGATAAAGGTCTGTATCTGGGAAGGAGGCATATAGCAGAGCTGGCCATGTGTGTTATAGCTGAGATGTAGCGGAGCTGACTTTGTGCGTTATAGGTGAATTAGCAGAGGGGAGAGTGTCATTGTCTTTTATATCCATCTCATGGATCTCATCTCTGATATGTCTTAACACTCTTTTTCTGTGTGTCAAATACCAGTATAATGTTCAGAAGCTAAATGAAAGTGTAGATAAACCCTACACCCTGATAATCTAAGCACATTGTCAGCACACAGCATCTCACAGTACAGAAGGATCATGAAGTGTCTGCTCAGAGAGTTCCCGCTCACAGTCTTACACTCACCATCACTAAGTAATAGGAGCAATAAAAAAAAGAGTAAAATTGTAAAGTAAGGGGTTAAAAATGTTTTTGTGTAAACATCACTAGGGGATTAAAATTTGAGAATGGCAGCAGTTACCCTCATCATATTGTTTTCTCTTCCGCTCTGCCACATCTATCGGACGCGTGCGCAATTGATACAGTGTCCATCATGTACTTTGTGCATAGACCCACACATAGAACATTGCAGCCGCGCATCCTGCCCACTCTGGGAGCAGCGATCGGAGGAAAGGAGGGTTAGCACCCGCAACTGGGACCGGGGGCCATGATTTTTTTAATTGTGGATGCATTTGACACTATATTAATATTTTAGGTGAAGGTGGCCAATCCCTTTAAAATCGGGACCTATCTAGTTGATCCCTAGTTACAGCAATTATCAGACATGCACTGACTGCAACCATAAAAGAGGAAAGAAAAGGCGCATTTCCAGGAGATGTGTTGAGCGTTGTTATTGGTCCGTCCTTGAAAGTGAAAAGATCAGAAACACAAGACCTTGGCCTATAGCTGAAACCTGAGCTGTAACCATAGCAGAACTTCATCTACGCCGATATATTATCACATGCAGTGCGGAGAAAATACAACCTCAGAAGTCAATAACGTTCTGGAGGTCAAGTTTAAAAAGCAAAATAAATGGGATGTTGCCGGTAGCAACCAGTTTTGAAGATGGAATGTATTTTCCAATGTGTATTTATGCAGTAACCTGACTATGGCTCCTGGAGTTAGTTGAAGGGGTCGTCCGCTTTTAGAATATAATTGATATTGTTTGTGTAATGAAAAGTCTTACAATCCTGTCCATGGTCATAGGGTGTCATATAGGTGCACAGCTTATTATGATCTTGGTCATGTGATGTCACACAGCTGGCCACAGAGAATAATCACAGCTCTGTGATACAAGGAGCCGTGCACCTATGTGACATCAGATGATCAGATTCATATAATGAGCCGTGCACCTGTGTGACATCAGATGATCAGATTCATATAATGAGACGTGCACCTGTGTGACATGACCAGGGATATAACGAGCCATTTCCAAAAAAATATAAAAAAACAAATACACCTGGAGATTCTTTTTCAGCCCGCAGGCTGTTTAAGCCTGGGGGCATCAGGACTGGCAGTGTTTGGTCCTGCTCTCCTTTTGTTCCCCTCCCCCTCTTTCTTTTTCTAATACCCCCCTCCACTCGTCCCCCTCCCCTTGCTGCAGCCATCACGTGGCCAGGAAGTTGCGCCTGGCCACGGAATGGCGCTAGTTCAGGGCTATTTAGCCCCGAGCGCGGAGCTAGTCCAGCCTCTTTTGGAATGCTCCGCGCTCAAGAGATTCAAGAGATTGAAGTCACCCGCAGGATCTGCAAGTATGGCAGACCCTGCATTACTGGCCCTCCTGGAGGAAAAGCTGAGGCCCTCCGTCGGCGGCTGCTCCTCTTTCCCCACCCCCTTCTGCCCGGCCTGCACGGCGCGGTCGCGCACTGTGCAGGCTCAGCCCATTCCCGATTAGGACACGGAGCCGGGCGAGGGCTCCGTCTCGGAACCTGACCCCGGCTCCGCTGTCGGCAGAGCGCTCACTGCGCTCTGCCAAGTCTAAGAGTCGCGTGCCGGCCGCAGCAGGTGGGCCGGCCGCGACTGCAGTGGTTAGGCCCCCGCGTGGGGAGGAGGCACGGGGCAGGACTGCTCCTGTGTCTCCTCTCCCGGAAAACCTGACTGCACCTGTGAGCGCAGCGTGGGTTACTGGGGTAGATCATGCTTGTCCAGGTGGTTTGGGCTGGGGACCAGTAGTAGTACAATCACCTAGGACACTGCCTACCCCCCTCCCGCCCCCCTCCCCTTCCACTCACACCCCCCCCCCCTCAGAGTTTATTGCGGCAGCTCAGCAGCCGCCGCTTGCACAAAGCACCATACAGCCCCCCATGCACACGTTCATCCCCCCACCCCCCATCCGGGTCCCGATAGTGAGAGCGATAGCGGGGAGTTTAATGAACCCACGGATCGCCAGTGCGCGGTTTCAGCGACTGGTGGTTCGCAGGGCCAGCGTGAAAGGAGCTCCAGTCGCTCCAGCGTTGCCTGTGGCTGCGCGGTTTTTCCGCAGCACGGGTACTGCTCGAGGGCTGGGTCCCGCGCGCATAGCCCTGAGGGACGGTGTAGCCACCGATTCCGTTCAGCCCGCTCTTTTTCCCACTCCTCGTATGTGAGCCGCTGGTGGTCTAGGTCTCGTGGCGGAGACAGCAGACGTTCTGGGAGATCCAGGCCAGAG
This sequence comes from Engystomops pustulosus, assembly GCA_019512145.1. Taxonomy (NCBI): domain Eukaryota; kingdom Metazoa; phylum Chordata; class Amphibia; order Anura; family Leptodactylidae; genus Engystomops; species Engystomops pustulosus. The sequence goes on along the minus strand of CM033651.1, from coordinate 326,733 downwards.
CCTGAACAGATGTATGAGGATTTCATTGGTGAAAGTCTTCTCAGTATAACATTTGGGGGGTGGTTTGGGTGGCCTTGGGCCCAGGGCTACCGCTCAAACTTCCTACATTATAATCTACTACTTATAGCTACCCCACCTTAGAGAGCCCATCCCACGCCTGATCTATAGCATTTTGGAGACGGAAATTAAGTTGAATGAGAGTTGCCTTGCTAGGACACCAGCTGTTATATGAGCTGCCACCTACCCTCCCAGAGTGTGCCCCAAGGGTTCCCATCACCAGAGTTTGGTGGAAGTAAAAGTGCACTTTCCCTAAATCAATTTCCTATTACCATTTCATGTCTCCATGTTGGTTCATAGGGACCTTCCTTGGCTCAGGTGTTTGTGAAATGTAGGTGGTCACAGAACTGTTGTAGGCAATTGGTGGCTTCAGTGGTCACGGGAGTGCAACAGTGATGTCAGTAGGACCCGCTAAGGCCACTGCAGTCCCAATACTTCCAGAGGGCTAAGAGGGTCAATGATCCGACCTGGAAACCATAAAGTAGGAATGAAAGGAAGATGGAGTAAGGGTTTTTCTAACCTTAACCCTTCTCTCAGAGGGTTTCCCAAAAGACTATGGAACACACATCTGTAGCTTCCATGTAGCTTCTTTATTTTATGTAGGGCCACATCCAACCAACCCACCGGCAGGAGGTGCGGAGCAAAGCATGAATGAAACCACATAGGAGAGGAACACAGTAAAATTCTTACAGTAACCATCCAATGGACAATCCAGCTGCAGCACTTGCTCAATTGGGTCTGAAAAACCCTCCCGGGAAATCCAATTTACGCTGCCTGCTTCTGCTTTTTCATAAGAAGACAAAAAAATTACCATACAGACAAAACCACCAATTACATGGGAACAATCGCACTTACTCCAGATAATCCATCACTGCAGAGAGATGGCACAGAGCACGAGGTGTGGAGGAGCCAAGCTTAGAGAGCGTGCACTCAGCCAGGTGACCCCGTGACAGGCGCACGTACATTTCCTTCATTCAAGTGATTTAAATGGCTTTTTAATTGTTGCAAGTCAATGGGTAGAAAGACTGGATTTTTCATGATTAATTTTAGGAGAATTGTTTTTGCCCATTAGGTCTGATGGATTTGTGTTAAAGTCAGCTGCAATGCTAAGTTCTACAGCGCACAATATAATCCCTTGCCATGCTTACACGTTGTCAGTGTGGCACCACGTCTATTGGCATAGTTTAGGAGCTGTTCTGCTGTGTATTTTAATGTCAAATGTATCAGGTCCCAATTATGGGATCTGCAACCTTACCCCACCGGGGCCTGACTGCAGCTTAGAGGCTGCCGGATTCCAAGGGACCATAGCTGATGGCTTGTAATGTGGCCTGGTGTCAGAGATAGGTCACAGGGACTTGGTCCACGTGAAGTCCACGGCCACTAGGCCCAACGGGAACATGAAAGAAGAGGAGGAGGCCACAATCTAGACAAGGGATCTGCTGGGGGATTCCCGGTGTGTGGTTGGTAATGGATCCCTAGGCAGAAGGGGAGGCCCGTTGTGTTAGCGGCAGCAGCCAGGGATCACACTTTGAGACAAAAATCTAGAGTCTTACAGTCTCTTTAGTCAAAAGCCCCAAGAGTACTGTCGTTTTTGACTCCCCAAACAAGTAAATAGTGAGGGGCATGTCTTTTAGGCTGCCATCTTTAAAGTTGCTATACGAATCAAGGGAAATGTGGTAATGTAACACATCAAATACGATGTGAATGGTCTCAGAAATCCATTGCTATCATCTGCTTTGTAACATCTCTTGTGTATAACCCTTCCCTATGGTGCACACCTATACGACGTGTTGTCCATGGTTATGAACACAGAGTTGAAGGCACTGGATCCAATTGTTATGAGAATCTATGGAGAATCTCGGTGTTGATGACGTTCGTGGTCCTCTGTTTGCTTCCACCCGTCTTCCAGGTGACTTTCTTCATTATCAGAAATGCCACCTGAAACAACATAAGCCAAGAGCTAAGGCTGCTATACGGCCCAGCTTGTATTTATATCCGAGAGCGGTGACACCGGCCCAAAGGATCGCCCATATGAATGAAAAGCAAAACATAGGAGAACATGAATCACTCTTATTGCTTCCCTTTTCTTTTTTTGTGCAACCTTTTTGCAGTTTGTAACTTTTTAGGTGCAGAATCCAGCAGTGTACCAAAAGTTAGCTGCCTCAAGGATTTAATGCATTAGCCAGATTGTGCAATTAGCACATTGAAATGAATGGGTGAAAACGAGACAGCCTCAGGTCTTCGGAAGACCAGAGGCTGTCATGGCGGCAGATCGTCGCTCCCCATGCACCGCCATCTTTGTGAAGCCGCCGGCAGCATTGCCAGTGGTGATCGGCGGGAAAACACCTGCGATCGGTGCTAGCCTTTCCTGCAATATGCATTATACACCCGCATCCCTGAATGTTCCTATGTGTTTCATAGCCTTTTAGTTATTAGATTTGTATCCTATAGATTGTTGTAAACATTTCACAAGCTGCACATTATACCTGCCATAGGAATAAATTCCATCAGTTACCAGGACACTGTACATGCACTTACTGCAGGTCTGAGAGACATCAATGCTTCACGTTCACTCCGTAATTTTAGGAACTAGAAGTTTGGAAGTTGCCCTTAAGATAAATCAATATATACAATAATAGCACCTGGCAGGCTGCAGAGTCATTTACAGCGCAGATCAATGCTGCCTCACTCCTCGCCTCTGAAAGATGCTGCTGTTTTGTAAATAAACAAAAGACAAAAAAAAAAAAGTTCCCAAAATTTTAACTGCAAGAAGTGCACTGAGGTATAACTCTGGCCAACTGGCACTAGACACTGGGCAATGCCCTCAGGAAGCCATTTTCACAGGACTAAAATAATACTTTGGAATTTGCTGCTGACACCTTGTAGAAATCTTAGAAGAATGTGATCTGGATACTCTGTATCTGTGCCATTCTTCTTTATACAGAGTCAATCAGTTCTTGTATAATATTCTACCAGTCCTCCGAGTACAAGGCTTCCTGGGGAGCAGGTTATGGGCTTATGTTCATACACAGCAGACTCTGAGAAGAGGCAGAGCTTCTGGAAAGGAGAGCAGCAATGAAAATCAATGAGGGGATAGGGGTGTCTCAGCAGGGTCGGCTCAATGTGTCACTAGGCCCCTGGGTGACAGAGCCTCACTGGGCCCCTTTGCAGTGAACTCACGTGGCAGCATTAAAAATTCAGAAACTAAAACCGTCTAAACAGTTATATAATATAACAATGAGGTGATGTTTGTTATAATAAACTAAGCACCCCTCACACACTATGGCAGTGGTGGCGAACCTATGGCACGGGCACTCGGAGCCCTTTCTGTGGGCACCCGGCCATCGCCCCAGGACACCAGACACGACTCAAACAATCTTCCTGCAGTTCCAAGCAACTTAAAAGTTGCTGCTTTCAGTTATATTTTGATACTTACTTCGCTACTTGGGACTGTAGGAAGAGGGAGAATTAGACAAGGTCGAATTATCTGCTGGACCCTACAGGTCAACAGAGGGACACTGGAAAGAAGCTAAAATTATGCAAATTTCCCATCTTTCTACTGTGTTGCTGTCCTCAGGAGGTAAATATGATTGTTGAAGAACAGGGAGCAATAAGTTACTGCTTCAGTTTTTGGTTGGCACCTCGCAATAAATAAGGGGGGGTTTGGGTGTCTTTTTGGGCACTCGGCCGCTAAAAGGTTCACCACCACTGGCCTATGGAATCATTTGATACAGTCCTCCCTCTCCCCCATGGGTTCCTTATGTACAGCCGTATGTGGGCCAGGTATGCAGTGCTGGCGCTGGTCCGGTGTTTCAGACCACATTAGACTGTGTGTAAACACTGCGGTCAAAGAGTGTCTTGGCCATTCAAAGCTGTAGAGATTGGCATTGGCCAAGGAGAGCTGTATAGCCATTCCTTTTTGTGTGTTAGTAGCAGCAGAACTGTGAAAACGGTCATAAAATACAGTAGTGTTGTTCCTGGACGGTATCCTCACACTGCTGTGCTCTTAGTTCTCTGCAGTGCCTTCAGTCACTCCCTCAAGCTGCGACAAAAAGCTGTAGCAGGCTTCCGGTTGAATACAAAATTCACAGAAGGGGGAAAGACTTGCTGAAGGAAAAGTTGTGAGTGTATGACTAAAATAGACTACTCATAGATCCAGGCACATGGGCTGCAGTATCTTCTTATATTTGTAATGCATGCAATATGCTAATGAGCCTGAAGGGCTACCCCAGCACCTCTGTGATCTTGCTTTAAAAACTGTTACACTGTCTGAGCCCCCCTGCTCCCTCAGCACTTAGTGCTAGGGTAACATAGGAGGGAGGTAGGCCGGGTCCTGGTGTCTTGGTTGCAATATTCTGGTTGAATACAGGAAAAGTCACTTAGAGCAGAGGAAAGAAATTCCATGCAGAGAGCTAAGAGCACAGCAGTGTGAGAACAAGATATTTTATTGAATGAATGAACACAGGGTTTGGTTGTTCCAGGCGGATACCACTGTAGGGTCCTTTCGGTGATGGTACCAGGTGTTGTCCCCAGTCTCATCTAATAATGATTAAAATTCCTAGGTATAGGTGATAAACAAATAAATCATATAAGCAGGAATGCAGAATAGTGATAATTCTACAAAAATGGATCATAAAACTCCCCCTACTGGTGGCTGATGGTAACAACATAGTCGACTGATCTGCAGGAACTTATATAAGAATAACAAACACCCGGCAACTGCAAAGATACACAATGGAGCACATTTACTAAGGGTCGCAGATCGCACTTTCGTCACACTGTTCAAGCTTTGCGGAATTGCGCAGCTTTCACAGGTATTTAACAGGGGTGTTGCGCGGGGATGTGTGAGCACGGCGATCGGATTGTGTGCTGCTCCATGCCACAGAAATCGGGGGGGGAGGGGGGGTCGACTGATTCGATTGACGCAAGTATTAAACTGGTGCAAAGCTGTGTCGCATACATGCCACTGACATCCCCAGGAAGGAAGGTGAACTCCGGGGACCTGAGCGGGGAAGCGACACATGCAGGATATCGGGGGCAGGATCTTAGTGACTCCCCGCACACGCATTATCCACAGACATGCATCTTACATTGCACCAGGAAGAAGAAGTGACTCCGGTAGACTGAGCGGGGAAGCGACACATGCAGGATATCGGGCGCACGATCTTAGTGATTCCCCGCACAGCGCATTATACACGGACAATGCACTTACATGTACCAGGAAGAAGAAGGTGAACTCCGGGGACCTGAGCGGGGAAGCGACACATGCAGGATATCGGGCACAGGATCTTAGTGATTCCCCGCACAGAGCATTATACACGGACAATTCACTTACATGCACCAGGAAGAAGAAGGTGAACTCCAGGACCTGAGCGGGGAAGCGACACATGCAGGATATCGGGCGCAGGATCTTAGTGACTCCCCGCACAGCGCATTACACACGGACAATGCACTTACATGCACCAGGAAGAAGAAGGTGAACTCCAGGGACCTGAACGGGGAAGTGACACATGCAGGATATCGGGGGCGCAGGATCTTAGTGACTCCCCGCACAGCACATTATACACGGACAATGCACTTACATGCACCAGGAAGAAGAAGGTGAACTCCAGGGACCTGAGCGGGGAAGCGACACATGCAGGATATCGGGCGCACGATCTTAGTGAATAGGGGCAGATGTGCATTCCAGCAGACAGCGCACAGCGGGGATCACGCAGGGACCAGGTAAGTAAATGTGCCCCATAATGTTACCAAATGTGTTAACATCACATTACCTTGCGTGCTTGGTAAACATGGAATTAACAGAATTTTGAAGCAGTGTAAATTGATTTGGGGGAAGCATGAGGGCGCGTTCACATGATCTGCTAGCGTCGTGTTCAAAATGCGACGCTAGCGCACAGGTGGCGGGGCTCGGACAGATCGCATATGTGTTTACCAGGAAACACATGCGAGTGTTAACCCGATCGCCCCAAGTCCCGTCCCCTGTGCGCTAGCGTCGCTTTATGAACGTGCCCTTAATGTGTCGGTCTTTAGACCAGTGCAGAGTAGAACCAGACAGTTTCTGCGCCAGATTAATCCCGGTGTCTGATGCTGAGAATGAATCTGGTGATGAGTTGTACTTTGCACCTCCTATTAGTTGCTCTAGTTTGCTGCACCTCAATATTGAATTTTCTGGTGCAGACACGCTCCCTTTTTTGGAGAAGATGGAAAACAGACGGAAAATTGTCTAAAACCTTCAGTAAATGCGGCGCACAGCGGTTCAGGTGAAAATGACTCCGGTTTTGTGGCGTGAAAAAAAACTTTGATCAAAGTTCTGCTGGATACAAGAGATGAGCCATGATGGAGAAATAACGCCGCAACATAGAACCTAAAACTGTGAGGTTACAGCAGGATGAGATGGAGCTTTGAGTAATAATGCCATGAGGTAATAACACGCTATGAGGTAGTAACCTTAGAGCAAATTACACAACATTTAGCATATTTATTTTATGTTGCAGTTTCAGACTCTTTCCCTCTGGTTACTGAGACATAAATGTGCAGATTCCGGACTCCATCACTGCGGCCGTGTGTGTACGGAGCCCTGAGCTGCCACTCGGCGGGAATCATTACTTTCTCTTATTTTCTAGTTATTTGTTATTATTGGATTATTGTTTTTTTTCTTTCTTCCTCCTGATTTTCTATTCCGGGAGTCCCAGACCTGAGATAAGGGGGAACTAATCTGCATCATTCCATTCCCAGGGACGGACGGGGAGAAGATTCCGCAGTGTGACCACTTATCCTTACAAAATTATCTGTAAGGCCCCGGCAGCCGCTCACCTGAATAATTACACAAAATCATTAACCCCAGGACATCGGCTCAGGCTGCGGCTGCCAAGGTAAATGTGCAATCAGGCGCCTTCCGTAAATATCTAGACGCTTTCCCGGGATTTCAGTGGATTTACTAATGTTGTTGTCTACAAAAACTGAATGCATGTCTAGTATATTCCAGGAGCCAGGTGATATTAGCTTAAAGGGATTGTGGTCCCCTTAAAGGGGAAGTCTCATTTCAGCAAATTAATGTTATTGTTTACATGATGAAAAGGTATACATTTTTCCAATATACTTTCTGTATCAATTCTTCACCGTTTTCTAGATCTCTGCTTGCTGTCCTACAGAAAGTGTCCATGTCAACTTCCAATGGACAGATTTCTGCCCATGGTCACACAGGTGCACGGCTCATTAGTATCATAGAGTAATCAGAGCCGTGTGTTATAACGAGCCAGGGACCTGTGTCATCCTGGTCAGATTTCTAAGAAACACAGAGGATTCAGCAGCACAATTATATTTAGTTGGTGGAGACTATAGTGAAGGTGGGGGCCAGACGTTCATGCCCCTCCACCCACCTCACTCCCTTCCCACACTCACCCAGAGCTGCCCGTAGTGGTGTGCGGGTCAGAGAATGCCAAAAACTGGTAGGTAGAGGGAGATTTAAGGCATAATAAATCTCCCCCAATGTAACACATTCCACAACGTAGTAGGGCTTATTTACTAGGGGTCCACGGCCTCACTTTTGTCGGATTTTCTGATGTTTTAGGTTTTTGCATGTCCGTGACAGGTATTTAACGGGATTGTGTCGGCCACAAATGTTTTTTAGCTGGCGACAGAAATCGGGGGGCGGCCGTTGGGCGATCCGACTGATTCGGACTGAGCGCGGGATTTAACTTTAAAATTGTGTCGCAAGACAATGCACTTACATGCACCAGGAAGAAGAAGGTGAACTCCGGGGACCTGAGCGGGGAAGCGACACATGCAGGATATCAGGCGCACGATCTTAGTGACTCCCCGCACAGCGCATTAAACACGGACAATGCACTTACATGCACCAGGAAGAAGAAGGTGAACTCCAGGGACCTGAGCGGGGAAGCGACACTTGCAGGATATCGGGCGCAGGATCTTACTGACTCCCTGCACAGCGCATTATACACGGACAATGCACTTACATGCACCAGGAAGAAGAAGGTGAACTCCGGGGACCTGAGCAGGGAAGCGACACATACAGGATATCGGGTGCAGGATCTTAGTGACTCCCTGCACAGCGCATTATACACGGACAATGCACTTACATGCACCAGGAAGAAGATGGTGAACTCTGGGGACCTGAGCAGGGAAGTGACACATGCAGGATATCGGGCGCAGGATCTTAGTGACTCCCCACACAGCACATTATACACGGACAATGCACTTACATGCACCAGGAAGAAGAAGGTGAACTCCGGGGACCTGAGCGGGGAAGCGACACATGCAGGATATCGGGCACAGGATCTTAGTGATTCCCCGCACAGAGCATTATACACGGACAATTCACTTACATGCACCAGGAAGAAGAAGGTGAACTCCAGGACCTGAGCGGGGAAGCGACACATGCAGGATATCGGGCGCAGGATCACATGACGATCAGGAAGAAGAAGGTGACTCCGTGGACAGCGGGATTGACGCTACATGCAGATATAGGGCGCAGGATCTTCAGTGACTCCCCGCACAGACGCTTAATACGATCAAGCACTTACAGGCACCAGGGGGAAAAAGCCCCGCTTAGGCTGGACATCCAGGGACACTGAGCGAGTTGACGCACACCATGCGGATATCGGGTGCAGCGAATCTTAGATGGACTCCTCCCCGCACAGCGCCATTATACACAGGACAATGCACTTACATGCACCAGGAAGAAGAAGGTGAACTCCGGGACCTGAGCGGGGAAGCGACACATGCGGATATCGGGCGCAGGATCTTATGTGACTCCCGCACAGACGCATTATACACGGACAATGCACTTACATGCACCAGGAAGAAGAAGGTGAACTCCGGGACCTGAGCGGGGAAGTGACACATGCAGGATATCGGGTGCAGATCTTAGTGACTCCCGCACAGCAGCATTATACACGGACAATGCACTTACATGCACCAGGAGAAGAAGGTGAACTCCGGGACCTGAGCGGAGGAGACACACTGCAGGATATCGGGCAGGATCTTAGTGACTCCCCGCACACGCATTATACGGACACAATGCACTTACATGCACAGGAAGAAGAAGGTGAACTCCGGGACCTGAGCGGGGAAGCGACACATGCAGGATATCGGTGCGTCAGGTATTTATGACTCCCCCGCACAGCGCATTATACACGGACAATGCACTTACATGCACCAGGAGAAGGTGAACTCCGGGGACCTGAGCGGGGAGGAGGACACATGCAGATATCGGGCGCATGATCTTAGTGACTCCCCGCACAGCGCATTATACACGGACAATGCACTTACATGCACCAGGAAGAAGAAGGTGAACTCCGGGACCTGAGCGGGGAAGTGACACATGCAGGATATCGGGTGCAGGATCTTAGTGACTCCCGCACAGCGCATTATACACGGACAATGCACTTACATGCACCAGGAAGAAGAGGTGAACTTGGGGACCTGAGCGGGGAAGCGACACATGCAGGATATCGGGCAGGATCTTAGTGACTCCCCGCACAGCGCATTTAACCGGACAATGCACTTACATGCACCAGGAAGAAGAAGGTGAACTCCGGGACCTGAGCGGGAAGCGACACATGCGGATATCGGGGCAGGATCTTAGTGACTCCCCACAGCGCATATACACGGACAATGCACTTACATGCACCAGGAAGAAGAAGGTGAACTCCGGGACCTGACGGGGAAGCGACACATGCAGGATATCGGGCGCAGGATCTTAGTGACTCCCCGCACAGCGCATTATACACGGACAATGCACTTACATGCACCAGAAGAAGAAGGTGAACTCCGGGACCTGAGCGGGGAAGCGACACATGCGGAATATCGGGCGCAGGATCTTAGTGACTCCCCACAGCGCAATACACGGACAATGCACTTACATGCACCAGGAAGAAAGGTGAACTCCGGGACCTGAGGGGAAGCGACACATGCAGGATATCGGCGCAGGATCTTAGTGACTCCCCGCACAGCGCATTATATACGCGACAATGCACTTACATGCACCAGGAAGAAGAAGGTGAACTCCGGGACCTGAGCGGGAAGCGACACATGCAGGATATCGGCGCAGATCTTAGTGACTCCCCCACAGCCATTATACACGGACAATGCACTTACATGCACCGGAAGAAGAAGGTGAACTCCGGGACCTGAGCGGGGAAGCGACACATGCAGGATATCGGGCGCAGATCTTAGTGACTCCCGCACAGCGCATTATACACGGACAATGCACTTACATGCACCAGGAAGAAGAAGGTGAACTCCGGGACCTGAGCGGGGGAAGCGACACATGCAGGATCGGGTCGGATCTTAGTGACTCCCCGCACAGCGCATTATAACGGACAATGCACTTACATGCACCGGAAGAAGAAGGTGAACTCGGGACCTGAGCGGGAGAGCGACAATGCAGGATATCGGGCGAGGATCTTAGTGACTCCCCGACAGCGCATTATACAGGACAATGCACTTACATGCACCAGGAAGAAGAAGGTGAACTCGGGACCTGAGCGGAGGAAGCGACACATGCAGGATATCGGGGCAGATCTATGACTCGCGCACAGCGCATTATACACGGAAAATGCACTTACATGCACCAGAAGAAGAGGTGAACTCCGGGACCTGAGCGGGAAGCGACACATGCAGGATATGATCCCGGACATAGTCGCATGCGGATCTTAGTGACTCCCGCACAGCGCATTAACACGGACAATGCACTTACATGCACCAGGAAGAAGAAGGTGAACTCCGGGACCTGAGCGGGGAAGCGACACATGCAGGATATCGGGGCAGGCATCTAGTGACTCCCGCACAGCGCATTATACACGGACATGCACTTACATGCACCGGAAGAAGAAGGGGAACTCCGGGACCGAGCGCGGGAGAAGGACACATGCAGGATCGGGGAGGATCTTAGTGACTCCCGCACAGCGCATTATACACGGACAATGCACTTACATGCACCAGAAGAAGAGGTGAACTCCGGACCTGAGCGGGGAAGGACACATGCAGGATATCGGGTGCAGATCTTAGTGACTCCGCACAGCGCATTATACACGGACAATGCACTTACATGCACCAGGAAGAGAAAGTGAACTCCGGGACCTGAGCGGGGAAGGACCACATGCAGGATATCGGGGCAGGATCTTAGTGACTCCCCGCACAGCGCATTATACACGGACAATGCACTTACAGCACCAGGAAGAAGAAGGTGAACTCCGGGACCTGAGGGGGGAAGCGACACATAGGATATCGGGCAGGATCTTAGTGACTCCCCGCACAGCGCATTATACACGGACAATGCACTTACATGCACCAGGAAGAAGAAGGTGAACTCGGGACCTGAGCGGGGAAGCGACACATGCAGGATATCGGGGCAGGATCTTAGTGACTCGCACAGCGCATTATACACGGACAATGCACTTACTGCACCAGGAAGAAGAGTGTAACTCCGGGACCTGAGCGGGGGAAGGACACATGCAGGATATCGGGGCAGGATCTTAGTGACTCCCGCACAGCGTTATACACGGACAATGCACTTACATGCACCGGAGAAGAAGGTGAACGGGACCTGGGGGGAAGGACACATGCAGGATATCGGCGGCAGATCTTAGTGACTCCCCGCACGCGCATTATACACGGACATGCACTTACATGCACCAGGAAGAAGAAGGTGAACTCGGGACTGAGCGGAACAGACGACACAGCAGGTAGGGCGCAGGATCTTAGTGACTCCACAGCGCATTATACACGGACAATGACTTACATGCACCAGAGAAGAAGAAGGTGAACTCGGACCTAGCGGAAGGACACATGCAGATATCGGGCGCAGGATCTTAGTGACTCCCGCACAGCGCATTATACACGGACAATGCACTTACATGCACCAGGAAGAAGAAGGTGAACTCGGGACCTGAGCGGGGAAGGACACATGAGGATTCGGGTGCAGGATCTTAGTGACTCCCGCACAGCGCATTATAACGGACAATGCACTTACATGCACCAGGAAGAAGAGGTGAACTCCGGGACCTGAGGGGAAGCGACACTGCAGGATTCGGCGGCAGCGGATCTTAGTGACTCCCGCACAGCGCATTATACACGGACAATGCACTTACATGACCCGGAAGAAGAGGTGAACTCCGGGACCTGAGCGGGGAAGTGACACATGCAGATATCGGGGCAGGTCTTAGTGACCCCGACAGCACGCTATACAGGACAATGCACTTACAGCACCAGGAAGAAGAAGGTGAACTCGGGCACTGAGCGGGGAAGGACACATGCAGGATATCGGGGCAGGATCTTAGTGACTCCCCGCACCGCGCATATACACGGACAATGCACTACATGCCAGGAAGAAGAAGTGAACTCCGGGACCTGAGCGGGGAAGTGACACATGCAGGATATCGGGGCGGCTCTTAGTGACTCCCCGCAAGCGCAATTATACACGACAATGCACTAATTGCCCAGGAAAACATTTCGATTAGAAAATAAGACGTACTATTCAATATTAATTAGAGCATGGGTTGTTTTTTTTTTTTTCCTTGGACCTCCCCTTCCCCCCCATTTTTTTTTTTTTTATTCCCCCCCCCCTTTACGAATGGATGGGTAGTAAGTCAGGTTGATTATTTTTGCACAAAGGTCGTTCTTACTGTTCAATCTTTTCATGGATTATGCAATCACATGATTATGTGCTACCCATTAGGTGCAAACAAAACGACACACCATTAAACGCCAGACGATGCTGAAGACGTGAACTTACCAGGTAGGACCTGTGCGGGAGACCAGAGCACATCGGAGAATACTGCCGACACAATGTCACGGTGTTTATCGTGGCAAACAGGAGAGTTCTTAGTGGAATTCCTACGCACTAGCACACTTATACTCAACGGGAGACAACATGCACTTACTATTGCCACGCCCAGGAAGAGAAGATGGAAACTACCCGGGCCCTGAGCGGGGAAGTGAAACATGCCAGGAATCGAGGGTGCAGGATCTTAGTGCCTCCCGCACACGGAGCATTCACCACGGACATGTGTGCAGCTTTGTACCTGCCCCGGTGAAGAGATACGCGTGAACTACGGGGACCTGAGCGGGGCGTAGGACTTGTCCACCACCACATGCAGGTGTTGGTCGGAGTCGTCCGCGATCTTCGTGATCTCCCTCGCCCCGCGCATTATTTCCCCGGACCCAAATGCATCTGCCCCTGCTCACTCAAGGTAAGACAGGTGATAGTCTGCCGAGGCCCTGAGTGGGGAGATAGGCGAGACCACAATGAGGATCTCGAGGCGTAGGGATCTCTAGTTGTATCTCTGCCTGTCCGCGCATTCTTCGTACTGGACCTAGCACTATCCAGTGCACCAGGACGTGTCAGAGAAGAGTGCAACCTCTGGCGTACGACCTGAAGCAAAGAGGAAAAGCGAACATCGAGTGCAGGAATAATCATGGAGCGCAGGTCTTGTAGTGACCAACCTCCCACAGCCGCAATTATACACGGACAATGCACTTAACTGTGCAACAGGTAAGAAGATAGAACGGTGTGAACTCAGCGACCTGAGACGGTGGTAAGTAGTGCTCTACATGCAAGGATATCGGTGCAGGATCTTCGGAATCCCCGCCTATCAGCGCATTAGCTACCATGGACCATGCCATCTTACAGGCACCGGAAGAAGAAGGTGAATCCGGGGCAGATGACGTGACGTGGGGAAGATAGTGACACATTGCAGGATATCGGGCAGGATCTTAGTGGACTTCGCCACCGAACGCATATTATACACGGACAATGCACTTACATGCACCAGGACGAGAAGGTTTGAACCCCGGGGTACATGCGCGGTGGAAAAAGCGCACACATGCAGGATGATTGGGCGCAGGATTCGATAGTGAATCTCCTCCTCCACAGCGCTAATATACTACGGACAATGCCATTTGACCATATCGCACCCAGTGCAGAAGAAGGGAAACTCTGGGGACCTGTAGCGGGGGGAAAGCGGACACATGCAGGATATCGGCGCAAGGATCTTAGTGACTACCCCCAAAAGGTCATATACTACTGGTCAATTGCACATTTACATGCCCCAGGAAGAAGAAAAGGTGAAATCCGGGGGCGTGCGGAGGGCAAATAGTGACACGATGCAGGATGATTCATCTAGGCGCAAGGAGTCTTAGTTGACTCCTGCACAGCGCATTATGAGCACGGAAACAATGCATTACATGCACTTCTTACCCACCGGAAGAAGAAGGTGAACTCTCCTTTCCAGCACCGCGTAGCCACTGTCATTTCCGCAGGGGCCGCACAGTGACCCTGCAGGTATCGGGTGCAGGACTTATGACTCCCGCACAGCGCATATATACACGGGGGGACCTGAGTGGGGAAGCGACACATGCAGGATATCGGATGCAGGATCTTAGTGACTCCCCGCACAGCGCATTATAAACGGACAATGCACTTACATGCACCAGGAAGAAGAAGGTGAACTCCGGGGACCTGAGCGGGGAAGTGACACATGCAGGATATCGGGCGCACGATCTTAGTGACTCCCCGCACAGCACATTATACACGGACGATGCACTTACAGGCACCAGGAAGAAGAATGTGAACTCCGTGGACCTGAGCGGGGAAGCGACACATGCAGGATATCGGGTGCAGGATATTAGTGACTCCCCGCACAGCGCATTATACACGGACAATGCACTTACATGCACCAGGAAGAAGAAGGTGAACTCCAGGGACCTGAGCGGGGGAGCGACACATGCAGGATATCGGGCGCAGGATCTTAGTGACTCCCTGCACAGCGCATTATACACGGACAATGCACTTACATGCACCAGGAAGAAGAAGGTGAACTCCGGGGACCTGAGCAGGGAAGCGACACATGCAGGATATCGGGGGCAGGATCTTAGTGACTCCCCGCACAGCACATTATACACGGACAATGCACTTACATGTACCAGGAAGAAGAAGGTGAACTCCGGGGACCTGAGCGGGGAAGCGACACATGCAGGATATTGGGCGCAGGATCTTAGTGACTCCCCGCACAGCGCATTATACACGGACAATGCACTTACTTGCACCAGGAAGAAGAAGGTGAACTCCAGGGACCTGAGCGGGGAAGCGACACATGCAGGATATCGGGTGCAGGATCTTAGTGACTCCCCGCACAGCGCATGATAAACGGACAATGCACTTACATGCACCAGGAGGAAGAAGGTGAACTCCGGGGACCTGAGTGGGGACGAGACCCATGCAGGATATCGGGGGCACGATCTTAGTGACTCCCCGCACAGCACATTATACACGGACGATGCACTTACATGCACCAGGAAGAAGAATGTGAACTCCGTGGACCTGAGCGGAGAAGCGACACATGCAGGATATCGGGCGCACAATCTTAGTGACTCCCCGCACAGCGCATTATACACGGACAATGCACTTAAATGAACACAATGTGACAGAACGAGTACGCCACGCTTTCCCAGATGCGGATGTTTGGAAAACGAGCTCCCACCCGGCCGCGTCCATCCCGTGTGTCTCATTGGGCCTGGTACAGGTCTGCATTGTAATGTTATAACTAGATGGTGGGACGCGGTCTCCCTGCCTGCTCCAGGACATCTGGACGTTGGCAACACCAGGAATAGGAAAATTAGTAAACGATTGATTTCTTGTTGAAAAGTATGGGGAAGATTTCAAAGTTTAAAAACCGCAAACAAAAAAAGGGTAATTCCAACAATCTTAGAGAATAACGAGTTGAACAGCGAGAAGACTTCCACCCTCCAAATAAAATGTGGACAGTGGATAGAAAGCATAACTGGACTGGACAGGTACACACGATTACCAGGTTCATAGTGCAGGTATCACCCATTGATCACCACCTTCAGGAAGTGTGATAAACCAAGAGCTCATAAGATGGTCACATCTGCAAGATATAAACTTACAGGCCTGTGCATGTTACCAACTTTCCATCTCATTGTAGGCACCATCAGGTTAATTTGTCAGCTTTTTGCCAACATCATGCTCCAATATAAGGGCCACCATCCTTGTGCTCTGAACAGTTGGTTGGTTTATGATGAAGTTACCCTATGTGTATGTGCTCAGCTATTGGGTAAGAGTGCGGGGATAAATCCGGTACTGAAGAAGCCGACCTTTCTGACATCCCGAAACAATACTGCTGTCCAGCTTCGTGAAGGGTGGAAATCCAGTTTGGAGAGTAACATAATACCAATTTTCCCTGAGGATGGTTTTAGCAAAATTATCCGCAGTCATAATCCTGAAATTTTAATCCCATGAGCAGAAACATCAAGAATGTCAAGAAAAGTTTAAAGACTTGTTCGAGATTGGTCAAATTAGTTCCACAATTATTTATTTCCTCCAATGGTTACTAGTCCAAATAAAATACAACTTACTCAGAAAGAAATTCCTTCATCTAGAATGGTCTCCTAGGTGGCTTCTATGTATCTTCTAAATGGTTTTTCTTCACCGGTTGTCTTCTAAAGTGAGTCGGGTGTCTAGTGATCTTCTTTTGTCTTCTAGTGGTCTTCTATGGTCTTCGTAAATGTGTCGTGGCTAGTGGTCCGGTCTATGGTCTTCATTTTCTTTGGTCTTCTAAGCATCTTCTAGTGGTCTTCTGTGAGTTCTTCTAATGTACTTCTATGGTCTGTTAAGATGGTATTCGAGGGTCGTCTATGGTCTTCCTAGTGGTCTTCTCGTATGACCACATATGGTCTTCCGTGGTCTTCGAGTGGTGGTCTTCCTTTTGTCTTCTAGAATGGTCTTCTGATAGGTCGTCATGAATGGTCGTCTAGTGGTCTTCTATGGTCTTCTTTGGTCTTCTAGTAGTCTTCTAGTGGTCTTCTATGGTCTTCTAGTGATCAATTCTGAGGTGGATGCTAATCTATTGTCTTCTAGTGGTAAACTATCTATGTATCTTTAATGTCTTTCTATGGTCTTCTCGTGGTCTTCTAGTGATCTTCTAGTGATCTTCTATTGTCTTCTAGTGGTGTGCTAGATGTCTTCTAGAATTCTAGTGGGGTCTTCAAGTGAATTAACTGCATATTCATTTCTCGCTTTCGTTACCGGGGGATCTGCCTAATCCAATCTTGGTTTATCAAAATCCTGCCTTCCTAATATTGTTGCAAGGAGATGGGCCTTATCAGTTAAAAGACTTTAAAATTGGGCAAAATTATGTCCGGCCGCCCAATGGAAATTTCTCGAATGGGTCTAACTATTACAAATAAACAACATTACTCAGAAGGAAATTCCGCCCTTTGAGACTGAGGGGCGAGCAGCTAAATGCTGCGGTCTCGTTTATTCGAGACTGAACTTTTCCCCGATGCTCGCGTGCTCGTCTCAAAACGTTGAACGCCCCATTGGTTCCATGGGAGACCTCGAGCATTTTTCAGGGACCATGGTTCATGAAAAAATGTGTTATTTACTTGAAAAAGAATTTCTTCCTGATAAGTGATCAGAGGATAATAATGCAAAGCCCATCTGGCAATCTATAATCTTCACTGTTCCGGGGCGCGTAAATAAATCTCACCGACAAAGTTATCGAGTATGTGAAACATGAAGGATAAATGAATAAAACAGATGAACACAGGGATCATATTAGGTGGGAAGAAACGCAAGTGGAAAAACACACGAATGAAGAATAAAGATTACAGATGTTCGGCAAATCTGCTTACTTGTTCTGGTGAAACCTGTCCCGGAATCACACGCTCCTCTGTCTTCCACATAAGGGGTC
This sequence comes from Engystomops pustulosus, assembly GCA_019512145.1. Classification (NCBI taxonomy): domain Eukaryota; kingdom Metazoa; phylum Chordata; class Amphibia; order Anura; family Leptodactylidae; genus Engystomops; species Engystomops pustulosus. The sequence continues at coordinate 308,938 of CM033651.1, read as the reverse complement.
CTCCCTCTGGGTGGGTCTGCCCATGTCTCCCCCGTGCTGCCCGATTTCAATCCCCCGTGCTGCCCGATGGTCTCCCCCGTCTAGGCTCGATGTCTCCCCGCTTGCTGCCGCGAGGGGTATGAGATCTCCCGACCAGTAAGCGTGCCCGAGGTGGTCCACCACGTGCTAGCCCAGCGAGAGTAGTCTCACCCGGTGCTTCCACGGCAATTCTCCCCGGCGTAACTTGCCGAGTGGTCTGCTCCCCCCCGTGCTGCCCGATGACCTCCCCCATATTCTGGCCGGGTCTCCCCCCAAGTGCTGCCCGGGTCTCACCCCGGTAGCATGCCCGATGTCTCTCTCCCACCTTGCTGGCCCCGAGTTTCTCCCCACTTCTGCCCTAATGGCTCCCCGTGGTCTGCCGGGCTGTCTCCCCCGTGCTGCCGGCGATGTCTCCCAACCTGCTGCCACGTGTCCTCCCCCTCACTGCCCGATGTCCGGATCCCCTTGCTGCCGCGATGTCTCCCCCGTGGGCTGTAATCCCGATGTCTCCCCGTGCTGCCCGATGTCTCCACCCAACCGTAAGACTGCCCGAAATGTTCTCCCCGCGGTTCATGCCCGCTGTGCTCCCCCGGTTGGGTCTGCCCATAAATCTCCCACTTGCTGCCCTAATGAATTCTGCCCCGTGGCTGACCCTATTACATGCCGCCCGTCGCCCATGTCTCCACCCGTTCGTCCCAGAATGTCGTCCCACAGGCTGCTATTATTGGTCATCGACCCCGTGCTGCACCGAATGATCTCCACCCTTCATGCTATGTGTCTCCCTGCTGGTGGCCGTATCCTGCGGTATCTTCCGACAGTAAGGGCAGAATGTGCCGAACAAATCTTTACTCTATATCGTTCACTTTGTTTCTTCACTCTGTGTTGTTTACACTTAAAGGTGATCCGTGTTCCTGTTATTTTATTCTATTCTCATGTTCTTCACTGTTTTTTTTAATTAAATGCTCACGAATCGTCAAAGAGCAGGGGAAATCCTCGTGACCGAGCAACGGAGCCAATTTCCGAGTACCTTAATACTCGAAGGACGAGCATCAAGCCTCGGACGCGAGTATATCAGCGATCAGTCTCTAATAGTCCGAAATCTAGTGGTCTTCTACTGGTCTATCTATTGTCTATCTAGGAGGTCGTCTAGTGGTCTTCTAAATGGTCTTCATCCGTGGTCTTAGCTAGTGATCTCTAGTAATATCTCAATAGAAATCGTCTTCAGTGGTCCTTCTGGGGTGGTCTCTAGGTATGTCTTCTAACTTCATATGAGTCCTTCTAATGGTCTTCTAGTAAAGGTCTTTCTAGTGGGCGTCTATGGTCTTCTATGTACTATTCTAGTGGATCTTTCGTGACGCCCCTATCCACACTAGCAGTGTGTTCTATGAGGGACTCGCGAGGGTCAACACTCGCAACCGTCAGCTGCCTGGGAAACGAACGCCCTGGGACAACGCTGCACGCGCGGGAGTAAACTCAAGCATGTCAGTATCACTCCCGTCAGGTCGCAAGCTTTTGGGCCCTGCGTAGTCAAACCTTGGCCACTTAGAGCGTTTGCGAGTGTGAATTCGATTCATCGCATCACACTCGGGCTAGTGTGGAAGGTGGGCCTTCTATGAATCTTTTATTGTCTTCTAGTGGTGGCGTGTCTCATGGGTCTCTAGTGGTCTTCTATTGTCTTGCTCGTGGTCTTACTAGGGGAATAGAATCTCTAGTGGGTCTTTGTTATGGCCTCTAGTGGTCTTGCTATTTCTTGCTAGTAAAGGAAAAGATCTTGTTTCTTGTGTCTTCAGTGAAATTACTCATTTCATTTCTCTTTTTATGAACCCTGCTTCCATCTTTGTTGTATCCAATCCGTTACCTAGACCATTATTGTTTCCGGAGATCGGTTCGAGTTTAAAGAAAAAGACTTTTACATTGGTCAATTAATTTCCACAATGAAAATTTCTCACATGGTTCTAGGTCCAAATAAACAACTTACTCAGAAAGGAATTCCCTTCTAGTGGTCTTCTATGGTCTTCTATGGTCTTCTAGTGGTCTTCTATGGTCTTCTAGTGGTCTTCTATGGTCTTCTAGTGGTCTTCTAGTGGTCTTCTATGGTCTTACTAATGGTCTTCTAGTGGTCTTTCTAATGGTCTTCTGGTTGGGTCTTCTAGTGATCTTCTAGTGATCTTCTATTGTCTTCTAGTGGTCTTCTATTGTCTTCTAGTGGTCTTCTTGTGGTCTTCAAGTGAAATTACTCAGTTTCATTTCTCTTTTTACCTCTGCTTCCATCTTGGTTTATCCAAATCCCTACCTTCCATTTATTGTTGCAGGAGATGCTTCAGACGTAGCAGTGAAATCAGTTTTGTCCCAAAGTGTTGGGGATCAGTGGTTGCAGCATCTTTGTGCTTTTTCTCCTGGCAGGTATTTTATTCGGCCTTATCCAGGATATCTTCACAGATTGAACAAGTTTACAAACCAGAGACCAACATCCTACCAGGGATGTAATGGAGATCAATGTCTTGTCTGTCCCACAGAAATGCATTTAGTTAGGATAAGGTCTGGTCAGTGTCTTCACAGCTCTTGATTAGAAATGTTGTGCCAAGTTCATGACTCTAGACCGGCCGGTCACATGGTAGTAAATAAGACCAAAGAGATTTAATTTGTTGATTTTGGTGGCTTAGATACCAGACTGATACAAAATATGTTTTTGTTCAGTTGTGGTGGAGTATAGGACACTTTGTAGGTGGGAAAAGTATAGGACAACTTGGCGGTAGGGCAGGATCAATGACACCTCGGTAGCGGGAAAAAGTATTTGACAGGTCAGTGGTTGGGAAGAATCGAGGAAACCTCAGTGTTGAGAAGGAGTCTAGGACACCTCGGCAGTGGGGAAAAGTATGGAACAGCTCAGTGGTTGGGAAGAATCGACCTCAGTGTTGGGATGGAGTCTAGGACACTTTGGGGATGGGGCAGAGTCAAGGATACCTCTGTGAGTGAGAGCACCTTGACATTACGGAGATGTCTAGGACACTTTGGTAGTGGGGTTGATCCAAGGACACCTTGGTGGAGGGCTGAAATGTATAGGGCGACTCAGCGGTGGGGCAGAGTGAAGGGCACCTGACTGCTAGGTATTCATATCAGAATATAACAGGACTGAAATTTGGATGCAAAAACAAATCTTAGAAGATTCATTCATCGCTTTGACCTATTGTGAAACGCGTTGATATCGCAGACTGAGGTTTATACGTTGGGTGCAGGTTTATGCGTTGGGTGCAGGTTTATACGTTGGGTGCAGGACGCGTCTCCATCTCTGTAGATTTCATGACATATTGCAGCACAATTGAAGCCATAATCTGCAGATAATTCCATTCACATGAGAGAGCGCAGCTCCGCAGCATCCAGCCATGGGAATTAGTTCTGGAAAATGTGTTAAATGCGTAAACTACACAGAGTAATCCGTGCAGGACATGAATGGAAAATGACGGCAGAGCGAGTGGCAATGTGGGGGGCTGCAGACTCGGGGCATCGGGCAACATCCAGCATTAAGGTCATCACTTCAAAGGAGTCTGGGAATGCGGATAGAAAGCAAGATGGCCGCGCCTCGTCAGGAAGATTTACTGTACCATAACCCATTAGATACAGAGGAGTCGGCTTACAGCGTCTGCTCCGGGGATCTGCAGGGATTTCATAGTCTACTGTCTACCAGGTGACAAGGCCATGTGCTATGGATCTGAACCCCCTCCCTCAATAGTGGATTTAAGGTGAACCCCGGGAATGAGCCTCCCATAGACATCACAGGTCACCAGACCACAGGACGACCACCATCAGGACTCAACACTGTGTTAATGATGAAGCTTCATCCCACAAAGTAGAGCCCAAAATGAAGTCAGATGTGGGAACTACTGAACTTACAGGAGGTTCTAGTGAGGTCATAGGTAGGGACACTCTACTTATAGGAGGTTCTAGTGAGGTCATAGGTAGGGACACTCTACTTATAGGAGGTTCTAGTGAGGTCATAGGTAGGGACACTCTACTTACATGAGGTTCTAGTGAGGTCAAAGGAAGGGATACTCTACTTATAGGAGGTTCTAGTGAGGTCATAGGTAGGGACACTCTACTTATAGGAGGTTCTATTGAGGTCATAGGTAGGGGGCAGTCTACTTATAGGAGGTTCTAGTGAGGTCATAGGTAGGGGACACTCTACTTAAAGGAGGTTCTATGAGGTCATAGGTAGGGGACACTCTACTTATAGGAGGTTCTAGTGAGGTCATAGGTAGGGACACTCTACTTATAGGAGGTTCTATTGAGGTCATAGGTAGGGGGCACTCTACTTATAGGAGGTTCTAGTTCAGTCCCCCCATAGTAGGGGACAACTCTACTTATCGGAGGTTCTAGTGAGGTCCATAGGTAGGGGACCTCTACTTAAGAGGTTCTAATTGATGTCCCTAGGTATGGGCTCACTCTACTTATAGGAGGTTTCTAGTGATGTCATAGGTAGGGAGCACTCCTACTTATAGGAGGTTCTAGTGAGGTCATAGGTAGGGGACACTCTACTTATAGGAGGTTCTAGTGAGGTCATAGCTAGGGGACACTCTACTTAAAGGAGGTTCTAGTGAGGTCATATGTAGGGGCACTCTACTTATAGGAGGTTCTAGTGAGGTCATAGGTAGGGGGCACTCTACTTATAGGAGGTTCTAGTGAGGTCATAGGTAGGGGTCATCACTTAAAGAGGTTCTAGTGAGTCATTGTAGGGGACACTCTACTTATAGGACGTTCTAGTGAGGTCATAATGTGGTTATAGGTAGTGAGCACTCTACTTATAGGAGGTTATAATGGGTCAGAAGGAAGGGGAACTCTACTTATAGGAGATTATAATGGGGTCATAGGTAGTGAGCACTCTACTTATAGGAGGTTGTAGTGGGGTCACAGGTGGGGGCACTCTACTTATAAGAGTATCTAGTGAGGTCATAGGTAGGGGGCACTCTACTTATAGGAGGTTATAGTGAGGTCAGAGGTAGGGGGCACTCTACTAATAGGAGGTCATAATGGGTCAGAGGGAAGGGGCACTCTATAAGATGCTATAGGGGGTTCAGAGGTAGGGGGCACTGGAGGTTATAGAGGGGTCACTGGTAGGGGGCACTGGAGGTTATAGCGGGGTCAAAGGTAGAGGGCACTGGAGGTTATAGTGGGGTCACAGGTAAGGGGCACTGGAGGTTAAAGTGGGGCCAACGGTAGGGGGCACTGGAGGTTATAGTAGGGGGCACTGGAGGTTATAGTGGGGTCAGAGGTAGGAGGCACTGGAGGTTATAGTGGGGTCAGAGGTAGGAGGCACTGGAGGTTATAGTGGGGTCACTGGTAGGGGCACTGGAGGTTATAGTGGGTCACTGGAGTTTATAGTGGGGTCAAAGGTAGGGGGCACTGGAGGTTATAGTGGGGTCACTGGTAGGGACACTGGAGGTTATAGTGGGGTCACTGGTAGGGGCACTGGAGGTTATAGTGGGGTCACTGGAGGTTATAGTAGGGGGCACTAGAGGTTATAGTGGGGTCACAGGTAGGGGGCACTGGAGGTTATTTGGAGTCCCATGTATGAGGGGCCACTGGAGGTTCTAGTGGGGCCACATGTAGGGGGCACTGGAGGTTATATGGGTCCACAGGTAGGGGGCCCTGAGTTTATAGTGGGTCACAGGTATGGGGCACTGGAGGTTATGTGGGGTACACAGGTATGAGGCACTGGGAGTTATAGTGGGGGTCAGAGGGGGAACCCTCCTGTAATTCTTGATTCATGCTGAATGGCTCTGCGTCTTAGACTTTGGGTCACTGCTTTCAGGGCTGGTATTTGTATGTAGAGGGACATGATTGCCATGACAATAACTACCTTTGTATTTCATCCATTGTGTCCCATCATTGTCCCGCTTTCGGTCTCCCTGGATGCTGTGTGGCGGCCATGTCTTCAATGTTCCCCTGATGTCACACTTCTACCCTTGAGCTGGTTGTATGTTCTCGTCTGGAGCCCTAGCGTGAGTAGGTTTGATCCATCGGAGGGTTATGTCAGAGGGAATAAATCTGTGTTTCGGGTAAGTCAATTTTGGCATTGAAGTTTCGCAAATGATCCAAAATCTTATTTATGTATGGCCTCCTGAAAGTGTCAAACGCCTATAAAGAAGTCCCCAGCATCCAGGCCGAGCATCTTTCTGTCATTACTTCGGCTTTATGAGTGTTAAATGGCTACATTTATCTCCATTCCAAAATCCCGCAACTGAACAGGCCAGCTCCTTCGTCTCCACATTCCAGAACATATTGGCCCGAGAGGAGGTGTCTACCTGCGCTCCCTGCAGGCATCCTCGACAGGTCTCCAACATCTGCAATATGTGGTCTGGCCACGGGGCCCAACATGATACCATGGCCACCAACTCACCGATCAGTTCACTGGTCGCAAATATGACCCCATGTGTATCAAGATTTAACAGCTGGAACCCCATGCACATGTAGTCTCAGCTTGGCCTGCAGGCATGTGTGTCTGCATGGCCACACCAGAACCTCATCGACCTCAGGAGTTTCACCAGTTTCTTCAGTGCTATGTTGCCCTCTAATCACTCAGTTCCTAAAACCCTCCCTCCCCTTCAGACTAATCGCTTCAGACCTTCGCCTAATTACCCATAGATGGGTCATTCCTTAACTTGGGCTGGTTTTTAGGCTTGGTGAAATGTGAGAGAGCCGGCCATCTCTTCCTCTGTACCCCACAGCAGCTGTTACTTTACTCCGGGGTCCTCGGGCAAGATTGGACCCTTTCATTAATTACACCCATGCCTTCCCAGCTACGTCTTTATAGGGTGTACATATTATATTTTTTTTGCTTGCTCATTTAAATATGTTTAATCATTTTAAATTAATTTGAACTTCCAGATCACACATGTGCGATGCAGGCGGTATGAATCGCTGCTTCCTGGAACCTTCCAGAGGCTAGATAAAAGTTTAACACAAAGAGTCTATGCCATGGTTCGGGGCCTTCCATTAAGAGGGAGTATTGTTTGGCTTTTTTTGATTGTACTTACTTATTCCATTTTTTCCTCTAACTCTCCTTCGTGTATTTTACTCCAGCCACTCCATCACTAGGACTTTATGACGCGCTTATGTGATTTTCGATTCCTTTTTACCGTCCCCATTCCTGGATATACACCCAACCACAACGGAGGAGCTCAGGAATTACTACATACTGTATATACAGCCACCACGATGGGGATCAGGAGATCACTACCTACTGTATATACACCACCACTAGGAGGGAGTCAGAGCTACTACATACTAATTTACAGCCACCAATAGGAGGACAGCTCAGCGAGATTACTACATACTGTAATACAGCCACCACTATGGAGGAGCTCAGGAGTTACATAAAACGTATTACAGCCACCACTAAGGAGGAGCCTCGGGAGGATTATTACATACTGGTATGTTACAGACCACTAGGGTAGGAGCTCAGGCAGATGACTACATACTGTATAAGCCACCACTAGGCAGGAGCTAGGAGTCACTACATTACTGTATATACACCACCACTAGGAGGAGCTCAGAGATTACTACATACGTATTTACAGACACCCACTAGGGGAGATCAGGAACTTACAAACTGTATATTACAGCCACCACTAGAGGGAGCTCAGGAGAATACTACATATTTATAAGCCACAACTAGGAGGGAGCTCAGGAATTACTAATATGTATATACACCAAACTAGGGCGTCAGGAATTACTACATACTGATATGACAGCCACCACTAGGAGGAGTTCGGAGAAAACACCCCCCCCCCCCCCCCCCTCATCTAGGTATAAAGGACACAATAAAGCAGTAGTTTAGGATATTACTGCAGTCTGTATATAAAAAACTTTTTAAAAATTCAGGTCAATTCCTAGATTGGAGCTGTGAGCATAGCTCGACGATGAATGGTTAAAAATTGAAGAATCACAACGAGAAGACATCTCCTGGATGTATAGTAAGAGTGGGGGCAGGGGGTGGGGGGTGATTTGGGCCGGGCCATGGGCAGGTGGCATTGGGGGGGGCTGGGGGGGGATCTCATTGTGACAGCTGTAGTTGTGATAAGTACAAGTCATCTGATCCATGAACAGCTCGGTAACATCTGCCTCGGCGCGGCCCCGTCCCGCTATGTTGGCGTCTTGCATACAGAGGACCTGCTCAGGAGCTCGCAGCCTTTCATAAATCTGCCCGTGATTTGCATTCGTTGCTGGCGCGACTCATTATCAATGACCCGACTCGTTCTGCAGCCGCGCCTCCCCCGCCGAGCCGCAGGGCGGACCGTGACCACCCAGAGCCACTTGAGCTTTCACTATCTATAACTTCCCACTATGCTGAATTCCTTCCAAAAGGTTTCTAACCATCAGAAACGACCTTGTGATCCTTTCAAACTAATCAGCAGACCTTGGAGTTTGCAAAGTTCTCGAGTGGGGGGGATGACTTTGAGAGAAAGAAGTTCACCAAGGACAGAAAAAGTTCAGCACATGCAGGATATTGGGCGCACGATCTTAGTGACTCCCTGCACAGCGCATTATACACGGACAATGCACTTACATGCACCGGGAAGAAGAAGGTGAACTCCGGGGACCTGAGCGGGGAAGTGACACATGCTGGATATCGGGAGCAGGATCTTAGTGACTCCCCGCACAGCACATTATACACGGACAATGCACTTACATGCACCAGGAAGAAGAAGGTGAACTCCAGGGTCCTGAGCGGGGAAGCGACACATGCAGGATATCGTGCGCACCATCTTAGTGACTCCTCGCACAGCGCATTATACATGGACAATGCACTTACATGCACCTGGAAGAAGAAAGTGAACTCCGGGGACCTGAACGGGGAAGCAACACATGCAGGATATCGTGCGCACCATCTTAGTGACTCCTCGCACAGCGCATTATACATGGACAATGCACTTACATGCACCAGGAAGAAGAAGTTGAACTCCGGGGACCTAAGCGGGGAAGTGACACATGCAGGATATCGGGCGCAGGATCTTAGTGACTCCCCGCACAGCGCATTATACACGGACAATGCACTTACATGCACCAGGAAGAAGAAGGTGAACTCCCAGGACCTGAGCGGGGAAGGGACACATGCAGGATATCGGGTGCACAATCTTAGTGACTCCCCGCACAGCGCATTATACAAGGACAATGCACTTACATGCACCAGGAAGAAGAAGGTGAACTCCGGGGACCTGAGCGGGGAAGCGACACATGCAGGATATCGGTGCACAATCTTAGTGACTCCCCACACAGCGTATCATATACGGACAATGCACTTACATGCCCCAGGAAGAAGAAGGTGAACTCCGGGGACCTGAGCGGGGAAGTGACACATGAAGGATATCGGGCACACAATCTTAGTGACTCCCCGCACAGCGCATTATACACTGACAATGCACTTACATGCACCAGGAAGAAGAAGGTGAACTCCGGGGACCTGAGCGGGGAAGCGACACATGCAGGATATCGGTTGCACAATCTGAGTGACTCCCTGTACAGCGCATTATACACGGACAATGCACTTACATGCACCAGGAAGAAGGAGGTGAACTCCGGTGGACCTGAGCGGGGAAGTGACACATGCAGGATATCGGGCGCACAATCTTATTGACTTCCCGCACAGCGGATTATACACGGACAATGCACTTACATGCCCCAGGAAGAAGAAGGTGAACTCCGGGGACCTGAGCGGGGAAGCGACACATGCAGGATTCGGGGCACGGTCTTATGACTCCCCGCACAGCGCATTATACACGGACAATGCACTTACATGCACCAGGAAGAAGAAGGTGAACTCCGGGACCTGAGCGGGAAGCGACACATGCAGGATATCGGCGCAGGATCTTAGTGACTCCCCGCACAGCGCATTATACACGGACAATGCACTTACATGCACCAGGAAGAAGAAGGTGAACTCCGGGGACCTGAGCGGAAGGACACATGCAGGATATCGGGGCAGGATCTTAGTGACTCCCCGCACAGCATTATACACGGACAATGCACTTACAGCACCAGGAAGAAGAAGGTGAACTCCGGGACCTAGCGGGGAAGGACACATGCAGGATATCGGGCAGGATTTAGTGACTCCCCGCACAGCCATTATACAGACAATGCACTACATGCACCAGGAAGAAGAAGGTGAACTCCGGGGACCTGAGCGGGGAAGCGACACATGCAGGATATCGGTGCAGGATCTTAGTGACTCCCGCACAGCGCATTATACACGGACAATGCACTTACATGCACCAGGGAGAAGAAGGTGAACTCTGGGGACCTGAGCAGGGAAGCGACACATGCAGGATATCGGGGCACGATCTTAGTGACTCCCCGCACAGCGCATTATACACGGACAATGCACTTACATGCACCAGGAAGAAGAAGGTGAACTCCAGGGACCTGAGCGGGGAAGCGACACATGCAGGATATCGGACGCACGATCTACGTGGATTGCGACACAGTACATCATCGTCGGACAGTCCGGATCGGGGATTGCGGGAATGTGAATGTGTCACTCAGTATGATGCCTGCAACTTTATATTACAATTATCAAATATTTACAGGAGCTTTAAGGGGTTTTACATGGTAACTTTCACACAAGGCTCCTGTTAGTTGAGAGTTAGGATAGTGATAGCAACATATGCTTCCGGCCGGCACTAAACAGCGGCTGGTTTTGTAATTTTACATGGAAATGAATCATGTGATCCTTGTTCCCAATACAACCGAAAAATGTGAAAGTCCAGTTGCCACAGGGAAAAAATATTATTTTGTCTACACGTACACATACAAAATATACCAGTTCTGACTTGCATACAAATTCAACTTAAGTACAAACTACATGTCTTATCTTGTAAGTAATCTGCAGGCTGCCTGTATTGCAACCAATATCTAGTGAAATCCAGTTACCCAGTTCATTATACCTCCGAGATTACTATGGAGGGTTATGTGCCCAGTATATGGGCTGCCAATACCCTGAATATAGAGAAGTTTGCAGAGTGTCAGCATGTATTTATGCGTAATGTCAGCTTACGGCCATTTTGGATTTTTGGTGCATATTTTTAAAGGAAACCTGTCATTTGCGGAATCAACAGATCAACAGATCCTAAGTGCCTCATCAGATTCAGATTTAAATTAATACAGACCTGTTTAGGGTCCCAAATCGACCTGACAGGTCCTTCTTTAGTTACATCTAAGGCAACTGACTTAAAAGCAAATCAAAATCAACCAGTAACAGTGTATACAATAGGGGCCTCAAACTTGTGGCCCGCGGGCAAACTGCAGCCCTCGGGACAATAGTTTGTGGTCCCTCCCCTTCATACACCAGGACATACTATCATCTCCTGGTGCTGCGGGGTACGTATGGAGAGAGCTCACGGGCTCAGCCCTCTCCATACACAGCGTGTGTCAGCTGTATAATACAGCTGACACCCGCCTGTTACTGCCGCAGTCGGTGCCATGGTGGAACCCAACTGTGTTACCTAACTTAATATTCCATTGGCACCGCCATCTTGGATGGCTGATCGACGCCCCCTACCTGTGGAGACTTGTAGGCTTTCCATGATCACATATAAATAAATAAACAGTAAAAATCATAAACATTATAGGGATCTCTGCGTCCCAAAATGGCAGTTCTGTCAAACTATAAAAAAGATTATTCCTGGCCGTGAACACCGTAACAGGAAATGGCGCCCAGATGTCTGAATGGCCACATTTTCCCCATTTTTCCATCCATATATAATTGAACAAAAAATTATCTAACAGTCTTATAGGTCCCAAATTGATATAAATTAAAATGTCAGCACATACAACAAAAATTAACACCTTACATCCGTACACAAAATGGAAACTATTTTTTATGTACAAAAGAAAAATCGATTTAAACCTCTAAAAATTTGGTATCCCTGTGATTGTACCGACCCAAAGAATAAAGAGAAAGTGTCATCTGAAGAGCAGAATAAATCCTGTTAAAACAGAGCCCACAAGAAAACGCCACAAATATCAATTTTGTGTCAATTTTTGGCGGCCCAGCCTCACCCAGACTCTACCTCCAGCAGCCACCCAGACAAATTGTGTTTGAGACACCCGGATATACAGTGTCATTTTCAGGAAGCTTGTTACGGAGCAGAAGTAGCTGAGCAGATTTTCTGTCTGCAGAGTGAAGTAGAGCAGGAAGAGCTGGGATTTAACCAGTTTGCGACCGCCCGCCGTGTATTCACGGCGGCGGTCGGGCCGCGTTGCATGGAGAGGGCTCACGGGCTGAGCCCTCTCCATAGCCGCTAAGTCTACTTTAGGATTCTGCAAATTGTTTTGTAAATAGAAGGTCATGAACTGTAAATAGAGTCTGCAGTGTCTGTATTATCTGTACTAGTGTCTGCAGTGTCTGTATTATCTGTACTAGTGTCTGCAGTGTATGTAGTGTCTGTATTATCTGTACTAGTGTCTGCAATGTCTGTATTATCTGTACTGGTTTCTGCAGTGTCTGTATTAGGGTACATTTACACGGCGTTATGCCCGCCGTGCGGGCATACCGCCGTGTGCTGGAGAGGAGGAGGAGGCGGCCCCTCCTCCCTCCATAGAGAATAGTGGCGCACAGCCACACACACACGCCGAAAGATAGAGCATGCTCTATCTTTTTGCAGTGTGCGGCCCGGATCGGTGCCACACATGTGTGGCACCGTATCTGCGCCGCGGCGCTATTGCCGTCTATGGGGACGTACATGCGGCCGCATGTACGTCCCCGCAGACGGCCATGTGAATGAGCCCTTATCTGTACTAGTGTCTGCAGTGTCTGTATTGTCTGTACTGGTGTCTGTAGTGTCTGTAATATCTGTATTATATGTACTAGTGTCTGTATTATCTGTACTAGTGTCTGTAGTGTCTGTATTATCTGTACTGGTGTCTTCAGTGTCTGTATTATCTGTACTGGGGTCTGTAATATCTGTATTGTATGTACTAGTGTCTGTATTATCTGTACTAGTGTCTGTAGTGTCTGTATTTTCTGTACTAGTGTCTGTAGTGTCTGTATTAACTGTACTAGTGTCTGTATTATCTGTACTAGTGTCTGCAGTGTCTGTATTACTCTAGAGTTAGTGTCTGCATGTTCTGTATTATCTGTACTAGTGTGCTGTAATAGCTGCACAGATATCTGGCAGTGTCCTGATTATCGTACTGGTGTCTGCAGGTGTCTGTATTATCTGTACTAGGTGTCTGTATTATCTGTACTATTGTCTGTAGTGTCTGTTTATCTGTACTGGTGTCTGTAGTGTCCTGTATTATATGTACTAAAGTTTTTCTGTATTAGACTGTACAGTGTCTGTAGTGTCCTGTATGTATCTGTACTGTTTCTGGTAGTGGCTGCTATTATAATGTACTAGTGTCGTATTATCTGTACGGTGTCTGTAGTGTCTGTATTATATTACTCAGTGTCTGTTTATCTGTACTTGTCTGGTTCTAATATTCTAGTCGTCTGTATTTCTTAAGTTTCTGTAGTCTTATTACTTGTACGTATGTAGTTCTGTAATTCGTACGTAGTTCCTGTAGTCTGATTCTGTCGTGCTTGTTACTGTTGTTGTTTGACTAGTAGTCTGTTCTGTACTGGTCTGTAGTGTTATTCTGTAGTGTCCGATCTGTATTATTACTGTGCTGATGTCCATATCGTCCTAGTCGTTCCACTTGTTTAGTGTCTGTATTTTCTGTACTAGTGGTCTGGTACTGTCTGTATAACACGTATGTTAGATTCAATGGGGGGGCTGAGTGTCTGTAGTCGTACTAGTGTCCTGTAGTGCTGTATTTTCTGTCTTGTCGTTGTGCTCTACTGCGTGCTGGGTGAAGTGTCGCAAGGGGCGTAGCTTACGTTTCTAACGTACACCGTTCGGCTGTGAGTGTTTATCACCTGTTACTAGTGTCGTGTGAATTAAAGTCTGTCAATTTTTACCGTGTCGAGGGTCGAAAAACAAAAATCTGGATTTTGTACGTGGTATTATCAATGTCGAGGCTATTAACTGTTATTTTTAGGACGCTGGCTCTTCTGATGCTTTCACACACGTCATCTACCATAAAGCCTGGTGGTGTGTTTTTCATTTTGCTATAAAGTGCAATGTGCCGGCTGAAAACTCGTGGTGGATTGAACATGATTTGCTGCAACAATATTACGAAGTGAAACGTGTCAGTAAAAACTAGGCACAAAACAGAAAAACAAGTGATACATCGTGGCCCATACAGTTCTCTATACACTTGGATAAACTCACGGTGATAGTCCTGCTCTGTTTTGTGATTAAGTATCTGGCATAGGGGCAGGCAATGTCATTATTCTATGCGAGCAAGCAATTGCTTATATTGTCTTGCTAAGGTCATTGAGCATTGTTTGCTCGAGGGCAGACTCGTCCATGTGGCTGCTCTCCTTTCCTGTGGACAATGGCAGCTGCATCTTAAGGACAGTCGATGTCCTCGCCGTTTTGAGCGTCAGAAAGGGATCCTTTTGCAGCCGGGCGGCCTGTCTGTCAGTCTCTCCTCTTCACGTCATCAACAAATCAGCAGCCTACGGCTCAGCCAGCCATGGCCATACATAAATGCCTGCAGGTCCTTGAACGTGCTTTGGGCAGTCAAAGGTCCCGGGTGCTGAACAAAACCATATCCACAGACATCCGATCCAATATATACATTAAACACTTCCTTCCTCGTCATGACCGTGCAGTCTGAGAGACAGCAACCCTGCATCAATCAGCGCGTGAAACATATAACCTTCACAATTATCCAAGCTCCACTCCGCGCACAACTTTTCCTCACTTCCTCTCCCTTCATCTTCACTTTTTTCCATTCCACTAATATGTTATAACAAAATCCAAATCCAAAGCACAACTCACATATATCAGCTAGACCTATGGGTTCATGACAACAAAAGTCCGAGAAAAATATCCTGGCTTATGGATCCAAATAAAACCAGCACTCCCTCAGGCTCAAAGGCAACGACCTCACTTACCAGACGACCCCTATTTACCACTCGCCCCCTCCCTTCCCCACTGTTATCCCACACTGCTGTGACCCTCTCTGGATGTTACTATAGTCCCAGTGTAAGGTGTCTGTAATGAAGCTTGTCCCAATCACCGCAAAACAAGTTTTAAACTCCATTTGTCAGCTGGGGTCTACAATGTCTGATCTACGATGTCAATATCAGTTTTCGACTTTACATACAAATCTCGGACTTAGTAACCTAACCTACGAACCTATCTGTGTCACCTGGATGAGACTGCCTGTACATTTTATCTATAACACATTCCCCTAGAAGACTCTAAAAAGACTTGGGGCCAGATGAATCACTTTTGTGCGCCTAAGTGTAGTAGTTGCCCTAAATTCTTGCGCACCTTGGTTCCGTCCAGACTTAATCACTTTACACAGTTTTATATTTGCAATTTTGGCGCAGTAATTAGGCCAAAGAGATCGAAGACGCTGTGATCCAATAAGCTCACGACTCTCTGGAAAAACCTCCAACAGAAAAAATCGGACTACATTGATCCTCTACACAGCTCCTCCTTTGCCTGCTCCCCCACGCCAGGATACCCAAGAGCAGGTGGGACACCCAGAACGCTCTCTCAGCAGGTGACTTTTCTTCCTGGAGGGGATCCCCATTGCTGGTCTCCTGCTGACAAACACCTATTCCAAGCAACACGTAATCCTGCACCTCTAGACACCAGTGGGGGTCATCCTGCACAACGGGGACACCTCTATGTGATTATCTGCAAAATCCTGCAACTTCTCTTCTCTCTCTTGTCTGCTCTGAGCTGAGGCTTCTGCAGATTTTTTTCTAAATAAAGGTCATACCTGTAAAGAGAGTCTGCCAGCTCCTGTCTGTATATCTGTACTGTCTATTAGTCTGTATTGTTGCAGTGTCTCTTACCTGTACTAGAGGTGTCTCAGTGTCTGTATTATCTGTACTCGTGGTCTGCAGTGTCTTAGTTCTGTATGTGTCTGCGGTCTAGTGTCTTTGACAGTGTCTGAAGTTTTGAGTGTCCTGCTAAGCTGCTTTGCTGCTGGACTAGAACTTCTATAGAGTGACAACGCAAGCAAGATCTAGAAAACCGTGAGGAATTTGATCAGAAAGTATATTTAAAGTTTTATAACTTTTTTATAATACAACAATACACGTAATTTGCGAAGGGAACACCCTTTTATTTCAATTATTTAAAAAATAGACATGACATAGAAGCGAAAATGGGGCACATTTACTTACCTGCCTAGCGTTCATTGGTCCAAAGTGACTGTTCTGAGTCAATGCCCTGTGCCGAACGCATTCCTAAGATCGTGCGGCAACGTATCGATATCGACATTGTGTCTCTCCCCCCGCTCAGGTCCCCCAAGTTTCACCTTCTTCTCTGGGTGCTGGAAGTGCATTGTCCGTGTATCATGTGCTGTGCGTGGGAGCCCGTAATGTTCGGCCCCATATCCTTGCCAGTGTCGCTTGCCTCCTCCCGAGAGTCCCCCTCCGAGTTCCCGTTCTTCTTACCTGGTCTGTATGTAACGTGCATTGTCCGTGTATAATGCGCTGTGAGGAGAGTCATACTACGATCCTGCTCCCGATACTTCCCTGCATGTTCGCTTCCCTCCCCCTCAGGTCTTCTTGAAGCTTCACCTTCTTCTTCCTGGCGCATGTAATAAGTGCATTTTTCATGTATAATGCCGTGTGTTGGCAGTCACTTAAGAATCCTGTGTCCGCATATCCGCTTATCGCTTTCCTCGCTCCGAGGTCCCAGGGATTCCCTTCTTTCTTCCTGTGCATGACAGTGCAATTGTCCGTGTATATGTCGCTGGGCGGGAAGTCACTAACGATCGGTGTGCAATTACCTGCATTGATGCTTCCCTTCTTGCGTCAGGTCCCTGGATCCCCTTCTCTGCCTGGTACAGTAAGAGTTGCATTGTCCGCGTATAATGCGCTGTGGCACTGCGGGGAGTCCACTAAGATCCGGCGCGCCACGATATCCTGCATGTGTCCTTCCTCCCCGGAGTACCCTATCTTCTTCCTGGTGCATGTAAGTGCTTGTCCGTTATATGTGCGTGCGCTGGCTCACTAAGATCCTGCCCCCTATATCCTTGCATGTGTCGCTTTCCTCCCCGCTCAGGTCCCTGGCAGTTCCACCCTTCTTCTTCTTCTCTGATAATGCTGTAAGTGCATTGTCCGGTATAAATGTGCTGTGCAGGGGATTCACGTGAAAGATCCTTGCCGCGCTCATGATATCCTGAGTGTCTCTCCCCCTCAGGTCCCCGGAGTCACCTTCTTCGTCCTGGTGCCTGAAGTGCAATTGTCTGTGTAGATGTGCTGTGGGCGTGAGGATCTCATAAGGATGTTGCGCCCAATATCCTGCATGGTGCACTTTCCCCCCTCTCGGTCCCCGTGAGTTCACCTTCTTCTTCTCCCTTCTCCGGTCATTAATGCACATGGTCTTTTTTTTGCGACACAATTATTAAGTTAAATTCTGACTGGCTCTCAGTCCAAATACTTTGGAACGTCTATGTCCCGCCCGCCCGCCCCCCGATTTTTCTGTCACACATAATAGTCGGCGTCGCATACACACAAAATCCGATTTGCCGAGTGCACACAATCCTCTTCTAAATGTTTTGTCTCCTGGCGGCGCTTCAAATCCTGCAAACGATTGCGGATAGTTTCCAGCGGTCAATGCGCGACTCCGCGGACCCTAAGAAAGTAAGCCCCATGTCGGTTTTAGTCAGTTAAATTGGAACTCTCAATACTGACGAGTGAATAAATATAGATTTATGTTGTCTATATGAACATGTGGTAAACTGTACTGACACTACACTATGTTGAAATATGACTGTTTATGTGTAAATCAACATTTTTTGGCATCAACTTTATTTTGCAGACAAAAAGGAAAAAGCCATCCCATCTACGTCAGTAGAAAGCGTTCCATAGCATTTTATGACAATAGTTACACGCTGCTCAGGATCTTTCGTCACCCTGCTTATCTAACAGAGTTTTTTCTTTATTAACCAGAGGCAGTAAATGCTGTGCAGTATGTTTACTTTACATCTTTATGGTGCACATAGCCGTAATATGAGGGATGTGACCTCTCACATCTGTGACTATGTTTTCATCAACGATAAAATACCTTAAATGACCTACCGCATACTGTTTTCCTTCATCCTTCCCGTCTCCAATGCTATAATAAGAAAAATGTATAATATTACAAAAACACCCAAACGAACTCTGCATGCATCAAAGGAAACCTCCCATTCTGACCCACACTGCCGTGCACATAAGGGGGGTGAGGGGTTGCGTGCGCATATTTTGGTTTAATCGAATAACGGATGGATGGATTATAACTATAGATTATGTACTACTTTGCTAATAACCCCACACTGTGTTTGACCTACGATCACAGCGCTTTGGGCAGTTATGCTATACTTGGGAAGGCATAGCGGAGTGCCCCCGCCCCCGGCGGCCTCCCTCTCACCCATCCCTTTCCTTTCTGCTCCTTAGATGCCGGTACTCACTGTCTCTGACCCTTCAGGAACATTAGGCAGTGATCGCCGAATTCTCATGGCTGCTGGCGCGTTCTGATTGCCTTCTTTGATACTCCTACCAGATAGCTGTTGGCACACTCGTCTGTGAAACCAGAGTTCTGCGCATGACTCTCGGCTCTGAGCTGGAGCTACGTTCTCGCAACAACTCCAGGTTTTTCGAAACAGAGTGCGTGGCAACTCCTCGGTCTGTGTCTTGACTGAACTATCTGGTAGGAGGATCAAAGAGGCTACTTGTGCTGTGGAGTACTGCAGTTCACTATTAGCCTCAGACTACGGCTACTCCACGCCGCATCTGCCTCTTGAAAAATTGCATATTAAAGATAATAAAATAATTAGTGGAGTAAAGGAATTAGCCCTAAAAGGGCTCTCCCTACTACATGAGAGGCAACCTACCACTGATCCGATTACCTGATATCTGTGGGTGTTAGGTTCCTTTAAAAAGGCAAACCTGCAGCTTCTTTACAATACCGTGGGGGCCCTTATACGTGAAATTGTGGCTCCAATAGTGTTGGTAGCTAGCTTTCCCGTCTTCATTCCTTCGCAAAGTCATTTTGTTGACACCATGGGGGGGGGGGGGTATCGTATTAACGCATTTGCCGGCCACAATTCATGGTGGTTTTTGCGCCACTGTCAAAACATAAATGCATGCGTAGACGACCATTCAGGAACTAAAGCCAGTAAGCTGTTATCCGGCTTTGGTTTTTTGGCAGACTTTTCAAGCCTGTGTTCTTGATAAGTGGGGGGGGGGGGTGGGGTGCGTGACCCTTTTGGGAAATGGACATGGCCCTCGTGAGAAAGGGCGTGGTCTTGATGGCAAATCGCCACATTGAGCAATTGGCGCCCAAAGTTGATACAAACAAACCGGCGCACTCGCCCCCGCACCCTAAAATGTAGGCGATTCAAGTTTAGGAACTAGTAGGTCTAAGAGCTACAGTGCTTAAACTCAACAGTATTCACTGCAGGTCCGTGCGATATATCCTGTGCAGTCAAAAGTGTTTTCCCGCATCTAGAAACTGGCGTAACTGAACACATTGTTGTAATATGTCATTAAAGTTTTTAAAACAGTCCGCATGCCAGTAAAATGGGAAGTATATTACAAGACGTGTGTCCTTTTATCACAGTAGGATTCCTGCTGCCTCTTCAAAATGGACGTAAACTTGCCTTTCACTAAGGGTTTCCAAATCCTTTAGGTCTAGTAAAGTCGGCTCGTGAAATTGGCACAACCACACCTCTATCAAACATAGGGGGGGGCTAAGCTAATATGTTCCGGCTGTTCTTGGACATATTCCTTTTAAATATCCATATAGTACATCAGATGTGGCGATTTGCCCTGACTTCTCATTTGGTTACAACTAAAAAAGGTACACAGCGTTCCACGCTAGTTGCAGCGTGAGAAATGATCTTAGGCTCATAAAGATATTGTTCCCCTCCTTGACTCATTGTCGTCAGGGCTGTAGACTGGGGCAGCCGTTCGTCAAGAAGTCCTTTTACTTCTTTTCCTCTGCCTAGGTCTAGTATTGCGTGTAAGACAGACGAGGCGACTGGCGGAGTTACAAGCGGTCTCACTGTAATGACCAGCGCTGAATGTATTAGCTGCTTACTCTAAGTGATGTATGACTGTTCCGCCCTCCTCATGGGACCAGAGAACTAAATGAGACACGCTAATTGCGTACAAGCCGTCTGCAACAGAAGTAGAAAACTTGCAAACCCTGTTAGCGGCTCATCGGCTTTCCAGAAAAGACTCACACCTATTTCACACAGAGCATTTAACAACAGACTGTTACCTTTCAATTCTGCAGTCATTGTCTATTTTTTTTTTTTTTAATGCCATAGGAAGTTCACTGGATTCTATAAATCATTAGATCTGCTTCATAGGCTAATCTTGCATCAAGCTCTTTCCATGGGTTTTCAGCGGAGTGATGAGATTCCAGTATGACACCCATAGAGTGAACTTTTTGTAGTGGCTTCTCCCCTCGGAGAACGTGCGAGATATTTCATTAACATAGCCATTGCGCCTAGCGGAATTCTAGCAGTGTCTATGACCTTAACATGTTTACATGTGGCTCAGTAATCTGGGAAATATTCATGTAAGCAACCTATTAGTATAATCAGTCATGCAAGTAGCTGTCAAAATCTATAAATAGCGTTAGAAAGACATCAACTTTATTAATACTGACTGTATCGCATGACAAGTGCGCAATAATCTCAGTAATTCAGTGTGGTATACACTGTTCTATTATTAACCGTGTAAATACACGGTGGGAAGCAATGATATCTATCATGAAATACAACCTACATTACGCGCTTATCAACTTTTTAAAATCAAAATGGTAGCCAAAACACTTCTTTCTCTCGTATGCCCGTCCTACCCATTCAGAACATCGGAAGCAAAAAAGAGAGAAAAAGAAGAAATAGAGAAAGTCGATAGGAGATCAGACGATAAGACGGCGAAAAGTGAGAGACAAGAATAGCGCATGAAGACGTAAGAGCGAGAGAAAAAGAGAAAGAGAGAGAGAAGATACTAAGAAGAGAGCAGATCGAGATTCAGGACAAAATCACGAAGCGACAGAGCTCTCTCGCTCTCCCGACTCAGTGAGCATCTCTCTGCCTCCTCTCCTGCGTCAGATCCACTACTAGCTCTGCCGCCAAGCTCTCTCCCTCTCTTCTCCCACGCTCCTTCGTCCTCCGCTCTCGTCCCCGTCTCTCTCTCTCGGTCTACCTCTGGCCCCACCCTGCCGCTCTCCCCTCTTCTCTCCACTCGCTCTGCTCCTCCGCCCTCTCTTGCTCGCCCTCCTTACTCTCGCTCTTTACTTCTCGTCTATCCCCTCCTTCTTCCCCGCTCTCTCTTCTCCCTTCTCCTCTCTCTCTTGCTCTCTCTCTCCTCTCTCTCTCCTCTCTTCTCGCTCGCTGTCTCTCGCCTCTCTCCTCTCCCTCGTCTCCTCTCTCCTCTCTTCCCTCCTCCTCTCCCTCTCTCTTCCCTCTCTCTCTCCTCTCCTCGCTCTCCTCTCGCTTCTCTCTCTCTCTCCTCTCCTAGCCTCTCTTCTCTCTCTCTCTCATCTCGTCTCTATAGACTGTAGGATAGAAGATCTGTCTCTGGTCAAGACTTAAAGTTGTTTCTTTTTTCTCATTCCATTCACTTGTTGGTTGTCTGATGCTTCACATATAACAGCGAAAGATATTGTCCAATTCTACTATCTATCTTCAAGCTCAAAAGGAGTCTTGTCGTAGTTTCCCCCACATTTCTCTATCTGTCTTTCCTGTATAGACTATTCAACAGAATGGTGGCAAACTAGTGAATCTTTCTTAGATAGTGGCTTTTAGCGCATTTGGCATTTGTTTATATTTGCAGAAACCTACCTTGTGACTTGGGAATGCCACCAAGGCAAGCGCTGTGTCAGAACGGCATATAGTCACGTTAATAAATTCATTACTCCACAACCCCCAAAAATCGTAGGTAACCCATCTCTAGTGGGCATAGAAGGTCTCTTTTAGCATGTCGTTTAGGTCATGTCGAGGACAAATAGGATTGCTAACTTTATTGGCGAATGTTGATAGTGAGGTGCCCCAAATACATGTCAGTTTTTATTTTTGTGGGTGCTGAAAACCGCATTTATCTATGACGCTTGTTCTGCACTCTGTTCTGGTGCCGAACCATCTGTGCAGCAGCTAAGCATGCCCCAGTGCTTGTATTGCCCTTAGTTTTTTTAACTTTCGGTCTGCATGCATTGGCCTTCTTTTCTTATAAATTTACTCAAAAAATCAACCTTATCAACAAAAAACAACAAAAACTGCAACCTTTTGCATTTGCCCACCTCCCACTCGCCCCACCCCCCTCTGCTACTTACCGCTTCTTTTTTTATCGGACATATAAGGTGCACGGCCGGATTATAAGGCAGACCATTATAAAGCTTGCTAAAAATTGCTAATGTCTATGATTCCTCATTTATACTTAGGCGCACCGGATTTATTGCTCACCTTATTATAATGGACCTGATACATGACACAGCAGTGTGCAGACCTGAGGCTGCACGTTCAAGCGCAGATGTCTGTAGGTTAACAGTGTTCATATATAAGCGCACTGGTATAAGATGAATGACGCAGCAGGTGGCAGACCTGTGCAAACATTCAAGAGCAGTACTGTTGTCTGTAAGTACGGATCATATTAAGGCACACCTGGGACTATAAGGCGGCGCATCCTGATTATAAGGTACAATGGGATGACTCAGCACGGTGCAGACCTGTGGCACAGTTCAAAGGCAGCTGTTTGTCTGTAAGTACGGATCATTATATAAGGCCCACAAACATTGGATATAAGGCGCATCCTGATTATAAGGATGAAAACACAGCAGGTGCATGACTGTGCACAATTCAAGGCAGCTGGTTGTCCTGTAAGTACGGGATCATATATAAGGCACACTGGAGCATATAGGCGCACCTGATTATAAAGGAGATATGACGCTAGCAGTGGCAGACGTGCACAGTAGGCAAGGCGAGCTGTTGTCTGTAAGTGATGGTTCCTATATAAGGTGCGCAACCAGATTATAAGGAGCAGTACCTGATTATAAGGATACTGCCTAGCAGGGTGGGCGAGACCTGTGCAACAGTTCAATGGCAGCTGTTGTCTGTAAGTACGATCATATATAAGTGTGCACTGGATTATAAGGCGGCCCTGATATAAGGATGAAGACTAGTACAGCATGGTGGGGCTATACGCCTGATCGCTTTCAGGCAGGCTGTGTGTCTGTACGTACGGATCATTATAAGGCACAACACATGACTATATATAGGCCGCAAACTATTATAAAGCTGAATGACCAGCTAGTGGCGACCTGTGCACAGTACAAGGCAGCTGTTGTCTTGGTAATTACGGATCATATTTAAAGAGGCGGCACTGGAGCTATAAGGGCGCACCTCTTGATTTGACTTTCTGAGAAAAGAAGTGATTTTTTGTGTCACCTTATGTTCCGGAAATATGGTATATTGTCCCATTTCCCAGGTTCAGGTCCCTCTACCAACCCTGACGATACTCCGACTGATCCCCTATCAACACTTTTGTTGTGTGCAACAATAACTTTTGGATAATCACACCCATCATTCATGCCCTGGAGTGCCTCGCCTCACATTTGCTCTCTGGCTGCAGCACTCACATCCTTCTGAGCTTCGGCTCAACTCATGCACACCATGGTGGAGAGGAAGTGAAGGTAGGGACATCCAACCTAGATCTGGCGTTGTATTGTCTACGACTCCAGGCAATGAGTTTGGCTCAGTGGTTGGGACGCAATCTGGTACATACTTATTAAGCATGCAGAAAATAAAAAGACACAAACTTCTAAGTAAAACTTTACCTATTAATATCGATGTTCAAACCGCATGACCGGATACTCTACTTTACATTGCATGCAGTAGAGAGAGGCGAAATGTCGTCGCAGCTTGGATGCTCGTCTGATGAGCATTGAGGTACTCGAAACATGCTCGTTGGCTCGAACGAATAACTTTCGCCTTCGCTTCGACGAAAAGGCAAGCCCTTGCTCGGGCGTTCCTCCCTGCTCCCCTCCGCATCGTCCTTTGCTTTGGTTTTTGGGTTGGCGGCCAGAAAGACTCAATCACAGGCGAGACATCATGAGCTCTGCACGCCCACCGCAGCATGTGACTGGTAAACCCTTACAGGTCACGCGTGGTTGGCTTCCGAGTGTCTACTGTTTGGCTTGTTTGCCGATCAGGATGTGTGTCCCTATTATTGCCGGATAATACTAGCCCGCTGGGCCGCGGCTGGCGCTCGGGATACATTCTTTGTCTCTGGATTGGGCCTGCCTATAGGGGATGAGAGCTCGGCTTTGAGTCAGGGAAAATTCGTGTCAGAGAGTCAGAGGTTAGCCCACCATACATTCACAACGCATAGCTTACTGTTAGGCAGGAGTCAGTTCTCCACAAACCGAAACCCAACAACAGCCTCTTCTTAGGGAGCTACAATAACGTTCTCACCTTCCCTACTGTTTTTTATTTTATAATTGCCATAACTTTATAACCGATTTTGTGAGTAATAGGGCTAGGGGACTTGCTACCATGTAAAGGCGCGTTGTTTAGCTCTTAGTGGCACAATCATATCGCATAGCAAAGTACCGAAGTGGGAAAATTCAGTAGGGGTTTCGGTTTCTTATATAGGGGGCATAACTCTGTGTCATCTCATCTGGCACTTAGATAGTTGTGCTTCCTTTGATACTTGCTCTTGCTAGAAAATAGCCTATAGGAGAATACAAATAGCTTGTCTTGAAGCAATACAAGTTAGAGCGTTCTATATATTTGATTTACTGGTTGAATCTGCTGGTGGCTGTAGTTTCTTCTTCTTCTGCATTGCTGTAGCTTGCCAATTCTAGAGCAATTTGTATGAGACTTTGATTTTGCGAAGCCCGTCTGTGTTCTTGGCTTTCGTGGCGGGCAGCATATCGTCTATAGCAAGGCTAGAAGGGGGAAATCAAGTAGGGGGTGTTGGTATTCTTATTAGGATCTTAACCTCGCTGCAGTGTCAGGCTCATCTGTGCATAGTAGTGTGCTTCTCTTTGTATACTTGGCTAGTAAAATATCCATAGAAATACAATGCTTCTATGAAGTACAGTAGCGTTCTTATATATTTGATTTTCTTGTTGATCTGTCTGTGGCTGTAGTTTCTGAGTGCTATGTACTTGGCCAATGCTGAGCAATCTTAGTAGTGTAGACTTTTGTCGAGCCGAGGTGTGTCTGCGCTTAGGTTGGCAGGTAGCATCATATCCATAGAGCAAAGGCTGAAGGGGTAAAATTCCAGTAGGGGTTGTATTTCAATTGGGTCCAACTAACTCAGTGTTCTATGCTCATCCTCACTGGCATAGTAGTGGGCTTCTTTGATACTGGCTAAAAAATAGGCCTATAGGAGTTAATACAAATATGTTCTTGTAAGTCCTCAGTAGGCGTCTATAGATTTGATTTCTGTTGATCTGCTGTGGCTGTAGTTTCTTCTGGCTCATTTTCTGCAGGTGGGCATGTACATTGCTCCTAATTCTAGAGCAATTTGTAGTGAGACTTGCGACGCTGCGTGTGTTCTGCGGTCTATAGTGCAGGGCACATATCTCATAGGCAAGGGCTGAGTTGGAAAATTCAGTAATCAGAGGGTTGATTGCTATAGGCACTAACCTGGTCAGTGTTCATCTCATGCTGCATAAGTAGTGTGCTTCTTTGATACTTGGGCTATGAAATAGCCATAGCAATAGGATAGGATTGTTTGGGTTTTCTTGAAAACTGCAAAAAAGATACAAAAACTCAAACAAAAAAATAACAAAAAACCACGTAAAAAAACAGGCCCAAAAGCAAAAAAAGCAAAAAAAAGTAAAAAAAATAAAAAAAGTTATACACTGCTGCTGCATTTAAAAATGGTTTAACCCTCAGGGCTACTGGTAGTCGGAGCGTGGGGCGGGGACGTGGGCGTCGCAACTACTGCAGGGGTCAGAAGGGCCGTGGTCTGGTCGGCGTGAGACAAACCAAACCAGCCGTGCTGATGAGGGAGTCAGGGGAACGCCGCAGAGCTACAGCCTTCCCTAGGTTCATCAGTCTGAATTTTACGGACTTTCGTGTGTATAGAGGGCACATGTTGAGGAGGGCCCATGAACTAAGTGCGAAGCCGGTGATGGTCGTTGATTGCTGACAATGCTTCGAGCAATTTGTCCCCACCAGTCTAGAGTCTTTTCTCACGCAGGTCCACCCATGTCAGTCCGAAATCCCCAGCATGTGACATCACTGTGTGTATTATCCCTGTACTGTGACATCACTGTGTGTATTATCCCTGTACTGTGACATCACTGTGTGTATTATCCCTGTACTGTGACATCACTGTGTGTATTATCCCTGTACTGTGACATCACTGTGTGTATTATCCCTGTACTGTGACATTACTGTGTGTATTATCTCTGTACTGTGACATCACTGTGTGTATTATCTCTGTACTGTGACATTACTGTGTGTATTATCTCTGTACTGTGACATCACTGTGTGTATTATCTATGATGTGATGTGATCTATGGTGTGATCAGTGGTTTAAGCACTGATCGACACATTGGGGGTCATTTACTAAGGGCCCGATTCGCGTTTTCCCAACGTGTTACCCCAATATTTCTGATTTGCGCCGATTTCCCCTGTATTGTCCCGGGATTTTGGAGCATGCGATTGGATTGTGGCGCATCAGCGCTGGAATGCACGCAACGAAAATCGGGGGGGGCGTGGTCAAACGAAAACCCGATGGTTTTCGGAAAAACCGCTGCATTTAAAACAAAAAATCTGTTGCGGCGCTTGCACTTAGCTTCACTCAGCCCGAGCCGGTGAACTCCAGCGCGTTCCAATACTTTTCAGCGCAGCAACGCCACCTGGTGGGCGGCGGAGGAACTACCTTAATGAACCTGGCCGGACCCGAATCCAGCGCAGAGAACGCGCCGCTGGATCGCGAATGGGCTTGGTAAGTAAATCTGCCCCATTGGGGCTCATTTACTAAGGGTTGCGCTGCACTTTCATCAGACTGTTCGCCTTTTTCGGGGATTGCACGGCTTTCACAGGTATTTAAGAAGTGTCTGCGCCGCGATGGTGTGAACTCTGTTGGACCTGAGCGGGGAAGCGACACATGCAGGATATCGGGCGCAGGATCTTAGTGACTCCCCGCACAGCACATTATACACGGACAATGCACTTACATGCACCAGGAAGAAGAAGGTGAACTCCGGGGACCTGAGCGGGGAAGTGACACATGCAAGATATCAGGTGCAGGATCTTAGTGACCCCCCACACAGCACATTATACATGGACAATGCACTTACATGCACCAGGAAGAAGGGGGGGGGGGGGGCTTTATATAGTGATTGCTGGGGGGCTGTATATAGTGATTGCTGGGAGAGATGTATATAGTGATTGCTGGGGGAGCTGTATACAGTGATTACTGGGGGAGCTGTATACAGTGATTGCTGGGGGAGCTATATATAGTGATTGCTGGGGGAGCTGTATATAGTGATTGCTGGAGGAGCTGTATATAGTGATTTCTGGGGGAGATGTATATAGTGATTGCTGGGGGGACTGGATATAATGATTACTAGGGAGGCTCTATATAGTGATTGCTGGGGGAGCTATATATAGTGATTGCTGGGGGAGCTGTATATAGTGATTGCTGTGGGAGCTATATATAGTGATTACTGGGGGGCTGTATATAGTGATTGCTGGGGAGGCTGTATATAGTGATTACTGGGGGAGCTGTATACAGTGATTACTGGGGAGCTGTATATAGTGATTACTGGGGAGGCTGTATATAGTGATTACTGGGGGAGCTGTATACAGTGATTACTGGGGAGCTGTATATAGTGATTGCTGGGGGGGCTGTATATAGTGATTGCTGAGGGGTTGTATATAGTGATTGCTGGGGGAGCTGTATATAGTGATCGCTGGGGAGTAGTATATAGCGATTGCTGTTCCCTGTCTGGACTAGATTAAATGGGGACCCCCACCAGATTTTGCTTCCAGGGGCCCCCACCAACCTTAATTCAGCCCTGGACCCTGCTCACAAAGAAAGTGCCCTATTTTATGTTGGACACAGGAGATTTTTTAGGTCTTTAAAGGAGACTGGAGTGGTTCCATTGGATAGTCTGCTAGTAACTATTGGTGTCTTTATACCTTGATTAAGCAAGATAAAGGGTTAATGGCAATTGAATGGAGATAGCGAATATACCTCTAACCAAAACACGGTCAGTCTAGATATTCTCCCACTGGTGCTAAAGAATAATTTTTCATGATGACTTCTTTTTACAAAAGTGGGGGACCGCAATGGGATCGAATGTTGCCCCCCAATATGCAAATAGTCTTATGGCTTATTTTGAGGACCAGCACGAGAATGGAATCCTCAATCTGAGGAGAATATAAACATTTGAAAACACTTTATCAACAACATATTTTCCAAATGGGAGGGGCCACTCGATGCCCTGCAGAAGTTCAATTCTGATAATAATGGGCATCTACCATCAGAATGAAGGACTGCATGCAAATAATCCTGAGGGGCGTATTGGTTGCCAGTAGTAGCCACCGCACTGATCAACAGATAACCTACCGATTGGTTAACTTCATGGGATACATCAAGAAAGGGTGTAGCGATAATGGGTGGGAATGGAAGAGTTACATTAGTTACTAGGGGCTCAGTGGCAGGTCCACCACAATAGTCTGGCAGGTGGAGGCTCTGTTAGGGAATTTGTAGCTTCAGGTGACGCCTCTGCACCAGAAACCTTACAGATAGCAAGTATTTATCATTTGTCTTCATCGCGCACATTTTCTAAGGGTCCGTCGGACGCATTTCTGTCGGGTTTCCCAAATATTTCAGATTTGCCCTGAATTGCAGAGGGGTTTTTGGCGCATGCGATCAGATTTTGGCGCATCGGCGCCGGTTTTCATGCAACACAAATCGGGGGCGTGGCCATCAGACAACCCAACTGATTCGGACAAACCGTGGAATTTAAAATTCAAATTGTGTCACAAGACATACACCGGGAAGAAGAAGGTGAACTCCGGGGACCTGAGCGGGGAAGCGACACATGCAGGAAATTGGATGCAGGATCTTATTGACTCCCCACACAGCGCATTATACACGGACAATGCACTTACATGCACCAGGAAGAAGAAGGTGAACTCCGGGGACCTGAGCGGGGAAGCGACACATGCAGGATATCGGGTCCTATTAAGAATGCCCCCCCCTATGTACTGGAAATAACTACTATAATAATGCCCACTATGTACAGGAATATAACTACTATAATACTGCCCCCTAGTACAGGATATAACTACTTATAATACTGCCCCCTATGTACAAAATATAACTCACAAAATACTGCCTCTCTGTACAGGAATATAACTATATATACGGCCCCCTATGTACAAGAATATAAACTACTATAATACTGCCCTATGTACAAGAATATAACTACTATAATACTGACCCCCTTTGTTACAGAAATAAATACTATAAACTGCCCCCTATGTACAAGAATATAACTACTATAATACTGCCCCTATGTACAGGAATATAACTAATATAATACGCCCCCTAGTACAGAATTATAACTACTATAATACGTGCCCCTTGTACAAGAAGATAACTGACTATAATACTGCCCATGTTACAGAATGAAAAAGACTATTAACTACTGCCACCTATGACAGAATCTAACTACTATAATAACGGCCCCACCCCTATGTACAGGAATATAATACTTTAATAATGCCCCTATGTACAAGGAATATAACTACTATCAATATGTCCCTTATGTACAGGAATATAACTGTATATACTTCCCCCTATGTACAGGAATATAACTACTAATTAATACTGCCCCATATGTACAGGAAATATAACTACTATAATACTGCCCCCTATGTACAGGAATAGAATACTATATACTGAACCCTATATACAGGAAATAACTACTATAATACTGCCCCCTATTTACAAGCAAATATAACTACTATAAATACTCCCCTATGACAGAAAGAATACTATAATAAGCCCCTATGTACAAGAATAGAAACATACTATAATAGGCCCCCCTATGTACAGGAATAAACTACTTAAATTCCTAGGTACAAGAATATAAATACTATATACTGCCCCCTAGGTAAAAGAATAGAACTACTATAATACTGCCCCTATGGACAGGAATATAACTACTATAATAATTCACCCTTATGTTAAAAGAAATAAACTACTATATACTGCCCCCTAGTACAGAATTATTAAATACTATAATACCGCCCCCTATGTAAAAGAATATAACTACTATAATATGCCCCCTATTATGTACAGGAATGTAATACATATACTGCCCATATGTACAAGAAATTATAAAACTACTATAATACTGCCCCCTATGTACAGGAATGTAACTACTATAATACTGCCCCCTATGACAAGAATATAACTACTATAATTAATGCCCCCTAGTACAGGATATAACTAATATATACTGCACCTATGTAAAGGAGTATAACTACTATCAAATGCCCCCTGTTGTCAGGAAATATAACCTATATAATACTGCATCCTGTACGGGATTATAACTAAATAATACTGCCACCTATGTACAAGAAATAAAACTACTAAATACTACCCCCTATGTACAGGAAATATAGCTACTATTACTGCCCCTATGTACAAGAATATACACTACTAGAATACTGCCCCTATGTACAAGATTAAATAATATAATACTGCTCCTATGTACAGGAATATAACGACTATAATACTCCCCCTATGTACAGAATATAACTACTATATACTGCCCCCTAGGTACAAGAATATAATACTATAATGACTGCCCCCGATGTACAAGAATAAACTACTATAATACTGCCCCCTAGGTCAGCATATAACTACTATAATATAGCCCCTTGCTGTGAGGTGTGTATGAGCTGAGTCTTGACCCTCCTAATGTCTGAGCGAGCCAAGGGCGGGGGCCAACCCTGGGTGGTGAGATTCACAAGGCAAGGGACAGGCTTCCAGGCCTACACCGGGAGTGAACTCCCAAAAACTTTCTGTTAGGGAGGCAAATCCCAAGTTATGAAGAGGAAGATGTGGACGTGGATGTCGCTGTATTGAAGAACGAAAGAGAAAGAATTTGACATGAATACTGCCAGTGAAAGCAGCAAGTCCCATGACCGGCCAGCGTGGAGGAGAACAGGTGATGCAGCAGAGTGAAGGATCAGCAGCAGGTGCACAGCCCCCACTCCTGCACCCCAGGACGGGAGAACGTCTCTGGAGAGACAGACCCTGCGAGAGAACCTGCAGCAGAGGGAGGGTGGTGCAGCATGCACTGCACAGGCCGCACCGGTCAGCAGTAAAGACCAGACTGTTAATACAAAATACTGCTAAGTTGAACAGGCCCATGTAAGTGAAGCCACAACTGGGAAGGAGGGACAGGTGCACCCAAACCACTGGAGCTGCGACCCCGACAGACAGCAGGGGAAGGAGTACGCCACGGGCACGGAGCTGCAGGATGGCGGAGGAGATACCGACCCTGGTAAGGAGGCTGGGGGAGATGACTATACCATAAGAAAATGCTGCAAGAACAATGATGTATGTACTCTCTTAGAACTGCGCACCCTGAAAGCAGCACCCTGTATAACTCCAAGATGCAGGGACTAGGCATAGAGCTGGCACAGGTGGCAGGGATAGGGACAGCTGTCTATGGAGAGGATGGGACCCCTGGCCGATTCATAAAGGAAACCAGGAGAGCTTCTCCCAGCAGAGCAGAGCTGTGACTCTGGGCCCCGGGCCCCTGGACCTACAGCACAAGCAGGAACCCATTGCCCCCAGCTGGTCTCCCCACGTGTTACACAGGTTCTCAGGCCTGTGACTTCTCGTTCCAGAAAGGACGAGGCAAGATCAGCCGCAGGCTCTGCAGGCAGTCCCAGGCAGGGCATGGACCTGTTAGTATCCAAAAAGTCCAGCAGTGTGTTAATGGTGAAATTGCATATATGAGCTCAGGGGGATGCGGGTGACCAGGGAAACTCTGTTGTGCTTGAGACTGGGGACACTGTTGCTATACCTGAGGGTCGGGGTGAGGAGGGGACCCCAGTCTATCTGGGAGGGCAGTCACCGGGGGGGTAACATAGAGGTGGATGGGGGGCAGGAGAGGTTTATTACAAGATAATGGTGTGACTTCCCCCTTTACACAAGACCCTTATTAGAGCAGACCCTATAGATCAGACCCT
The DNA here is from genome assembly GCA_019512145.1 of Engystomops pustulosus. NCBI lineage: Eukaryota > Metazoa > Chordata > Amphibia > Anura > Leptodactylidae > Engystomops > Engystomops pustulosus. Next base: position 276,616 of record CM033651.1, on the reverse strand, counting down.
CCCCCAATACCCAGGTGGCCCCGTCAGGAGCCTCCTAAAAACGTCTGGAGTCGCGTCGCTCCCTCCCTTCACTCCGGCGCCCATACTCCGGGCAGGGTTTTTAAGAGGAGGAACGTGTGCGCTTTAAGACCGATGCAGCACCAAGGAAGATCTCCAGGAATAGGAAGGTTTGTGGTCCGGGAATCCCATGTGCGGCCAGATGGGGTTCTGCCCCAGATGATATCCTGGCGGGTCAATCAACCTTCCAGACAGACAGGGCCTGATGTCAGCTTAAGTCATGTCTAGTCGGATAGGTATGGGATAAATTCCCCCGGTTCAGGGACACTGAGGGCTGGTGTAAGTCAGTTTGTCCCCATATCCAGCCATGGTTGACCGGGTGTTAATATAATATTCTGGGAACGAGTCTGTTCCCCTCAGGGATGTTCTAGTGTGGCTCAGGCGCCATTGTGACCTAGTGTCAGACCTCACCAAGAATAGAAGATGTGACCGGTATCGGACTGAGGGTGGGAGGTGCTGGTTCAAAATGCGCCAATATAACAAACATCACCCTACACCTCACAAAATCCTTCTATATAGGGAGAGAACGGGCGTCTGCTTTTATCCCGGAAAACCACGAAAGTGCTTTAGGTGTGGAAGATCGGTTCACGTGGCCAAATATGGAACAAGTGGCAAAGGTAACCTGTGTGGGGAGGTCGGTAGTCAGGGCACTGTGAGATGGCAGAATTAAACCTCAGCGGAGAGATTGGGCACGCCGACACAAGGATTGCCCGAGCTGCATAACATCGACCCCAAGGGACTTCTCTGATGATGAAGATGGTGCAGGAGGGCAGGACGCCTTAGGGAGGAGGCCTTGGTGTCAGGGCAAAACTGACCAGGGGGGAGGTACAGCAGGGGTCAGGTGAGCCCGTACCAGAACCCCAGCAGTCAGACAGCAATTCAGGGGAATATGGAGATGGTCACAGGGGCCGCCTCAGGGCAGGCCCTCTGTTAACAAACATCTGAATTGAGGAGCAAAGAGCACAAGCGGAAAAAAAGATAAATCTCTCGTAAACCTGAGGAAGATTAGATTAAGGAAGATTGTAATTTAGGCCCCAAAACCAGGAGAAAAGACAGTGGTGATGCCGGGTCATGGTCCGATCTAACAGATATGATGCCTGTCGAGTCGGATGGGATTATGAGAGAGATAAAGTAAAAAGCGCATTCAAAATGCGTGTGAGGTGGACACAGGGGATCCCTCCAACTAAGAAGAAGCCCCTCCTGTAGATACCGCGTTGTAGAGTCAGACATGGAGACAGGTGGAAGCGCAGGGGGAGGATGACCCTCTGACTCATGCTGATGGGGTTCCAAATGCTCTGCTTTTTTTGGTTATACTGGCTGGGTTCTCTTAAAAGTTGCTTCCAGCAAGTCAACAGAATTAAAGTAGAGGACCAGCACGTGTATGACCACCTAAGATATTTCGACGCTGATGTCATCTTCCTGCCAGGAGACCCGTCGGACCACCTTGGGGCATCTCCGTGAGGCTGAGAAGTGGAGTGGCGGTCTGGGTCCTATTAATGGTCAATGGCTGTGGCGCCGACGCCGGGGTCCCAACTACTGTTTAAACACCACAGACGTTGACGGTTTTGACACAGGCTGAAGGAGGTCTCAGCATATGGGGAGGGGGCCTGGTGCTAGAGGTGACCATCATGGTAGGCGGCGCAGGCTGATCAAAATCTATGGCCAACCAGGACAGTGACGAGAGATCCACTGTTCAATGAGGTGAAGCAGCATTTATTTACCTAATCCTGTAAGTATGGCGGGCGACTTTAATGGTTACATGAATAGGTGGACCGGTCCGCGGCAGAGCAGTGGTCAGGAGCTCCCAAAGTCCTAAAAGAGCATCATAATTCACAGGCCCATCTATTGATGTATTTACCTTGAACGGGAGGAAACCTCGGTAAACCGTAGACGTGGGTGACAGGCACAGCAGATCGTATGGCATGTGTGAGTCCCCAGAGAATGTTAGAGTATATGCGAGACAGGTGTCCCATATTATGACCATCTTGTTCCTACTGTTTCACCTAAGGGAGCCAATAACCGCTCGGATATTGGTCGGGGCGTATGGAGGCTCATTCATAGCATAGTGAGATGATGCCTATTCAAAGAATTGTATCCACTCCCTTTTCAGGACCAGCTCCAGAACAGGCTTCTATGGACAACATATCTGACTGGTGGGAGAAACATCAAGGAGGAGACAGGTCCCTCTTAAAGAGACTGTCAGTGAAGAAGGGGAAGAGTAAGTACAGCCAGTACTCAAGCTGCGGAAAAAAAGAAAATTGAGTCACTGTATCGGCGGGAGGGGGGGGGGAAAACAAAAGATTGAACCGACTGAAAATCTGAAATAAAGCAGTATCAGTACAGCCGATCCGTCCCTGGTTATCGGCGGGACTACGAAAACTGCGGGCGTTCCTGATCCGTATGAAAATTGCCAGGGAACGGTGGCTACAGAAATCGATCACGGTCCACTGACTCCCAGGGGTTTTACAGGAAATCTCGGGAGGGGGTATCACCTGGGGGTGGGAGATCCTACTATGCTGAATTATTTCAGAAGAAGGTTTTGGAATAAAGAGAAAATGGCTCAATTCTTGGGGCAAACTCCAGGCCTGACACTAGAGATCTAGAGATTTGGACATTTTTCTCCTTGACAGCAGGAAAAAAATAACAGAGGAGGAGGTTAAAGAGGCATTGAATTAGTTAGGTTTCTAGGAACCAGGATGAAAACAGTGAATTCTATAGAAGTCAGAGAACCTCTAGGCTCCAATCCTCGTGGATTGTATTTTACTAATTGTCTAGAGAAATCACCAGAGGATGCCTCCATCCATGAGAGTGTCCTCCTTATTCTGTGTCCAAAGGGAAAGAGCCTAGTGAATCAATGACAATGGAGGCGATCGCCTCTGAATGTTGATAAAAGTTCTGCAAAAATTCTGTTTTAGGTTAGGCGGTTTGTCCCCGGCAATGTTGGAAGCTTCTCAGACGGCACCTTAAGAGGGCGGAACATTCTGGAGGCAGTCATCTCCATAAGAGGATGTTTGAGAGATGTAAAGTCTGAGTGTGGCGAGATATGTTGTAGGTCTGGACCAGGCTAACGCCTTTGACAGGGGTGATCACGATATCTATGGGCAACTTGTCAAAGTAGGTATTCAGGGACCCATTTCTAGATTGGCTGAGACTTTGTACAGAGAGGCGGAAGAGCTTTCATCTGATCAATGGTCTGGCAGGGGACACTTTTCAGGGTAGAGGCCGCGGGTGCGAAGGGCTGCACCCTGAGTCACTGCTGTATGTGTTTGCCATAGACCTTGTTTCCGATCACTGCAGCGGTGCGATTTTCAGGGGGGCCGGTGGTCCCCCATTCTTGCCTTGAAGGTAGTCGCCTAGAGGATGATGTGAATGTGGTGATATTCTGAACGCGTGAGGTGGAGATGTTGTCTGCAGCCATCAGAAGTACTCAGAGGCCTCGGGTCTCTGGTCAACCTAGAGAAGAGTCAAGCTTTTGGACATGGATGGGGGGGGGCTGCTCCTGGCTTGATCGCCACAGTTCGCAAAGGCCTCCACCCATATTAAAAGATCCTTGGGGTGAAATGTGGGAGGGAAGACAATTCACCACTAAATGGAGAGAAGTTGGACTTACCGGAAAGAAAAAGTTCAGAGATGAGAAACTGGAGGCCGACTATAGAGAAAGGGTACTCTGATGAAGACTACCTGGTCCCTGTCTTCTCTACGTCTTTCGTCTTCTTGCCTTTGCCAGAATCTTTCTCCGCTCGGCTCGTTAGCTTGTTCTTCCAGATTTTTATGGGGAAACAGGGAACCCAGGTAAAAAGAGGGAATAACTACTGCAGAGACGAGTTATGTCGGTGGACTGGATATGTTAAATCCAAGGGTATTTTGACTCCATGTTTCTGTGAAAGTAATTTTGGTTGCCGGCTCAAACAAGGTCAATGGTCTCTGTGGGTAAGTAGGGTCAGGGAATGGATATTGCCTTTTGCAGAGTCTTGGGTGCGAAGCGGCAGTCTCAAGAGGGCCGATGGACTCATGGCTTCCTCCCCCCAGTAATGGAGGTGTGGGTCTAAGGTGCAATTGAAAAAAGTGGAGAATAAATAAGACAATATCTGAGAGTAAGACCCGGAAGCGACCTTACACCAGTGTCTGTAGGACTTATACACTGTTCAGCCAGCTCTGAGGGAACTGCACAAACGGGCCACCCTGCAGAAAAGCCTGAGGTTCCTCAATAGTCCTAGGCTCCTGCAAAGCTCTATGATATGCCTGGTGGTCCTGCATGGGAGGCTCTTTGTCAGGGGAAATTTAAAATTCTTGAAGCTCTCTCAGCGTTTGTTGCCCTTGGGATTTTGTTTCAGCAGTAGGAGACCATGGAGCATTTTACCCACCGAGTTGCCGGGAGGGAGCAGCTATGGCAGGAGGGTCCCGCAGACTCAAAATAGCGAGACTGCAGTCTCTGACCTGTACCCGGACAAATCTATGGGGGGGGAACACCAAGGTAGCGGCACGACAAGAGGGACATGGACATGATCATCAACACAATCAAATACTATCACTGGCACACCAGGACCAGAGTGTCTGCACACAGCGAGTCCTTCCAGCCCATGACCGCAGTAACCCAAATTACTTAGAGATGAGGTGGATACGACCATAGAGGTTAGAAAAAATGGTAATAATGTTAAGTTATGGAGGAACATATGTCTGGGGTAAGTTTTCAAAGTATATATTAATTTCCACATTTTTCAATTTTTACAGTGATAGACTTTTTGAGTTGAAGATTTTATGATTTATTATTATGATCGGTAAGATATGCGTTAAATAATTGTCTGCCATTATGATGAGAATGTTATTGTAACATTTTCGTTTGTTTATACTAATAAAATTGCCCCCTATGTACAGGATGAATATAAACTACTATAAACTGCCCACTATGTACAGGAATATAACTACTATAATTACTGCCCCCATGTACGGAATATAAATACTAGAATAGGCCCCCTATGGAAAGAATATACCCTACTTTAATACTGCCCCCTTATGTGACAAGAATATAAATACTAGAATACTGACCCTATGTACAAGAATATAACTACTATAATACTGCCCCTATGTACAGGATATAACTACTATAATTACTGCCCCCTATGTACATGAATATAACTACTATATACGACCCCTTGTAAAGGAATATAAAATCCTATAATAATACTGCCCCCTATGTACAGAATAAATCTACTATAATATGCCCCCTATGTAAAGGAAAATAATTTAATATAATACTGCCCCTATGTCCAGAATATAATACTATAATACTGCCCCCTAGTACAGAATATAACCACTCTACTACTGCCCCCTATGTACAGGAATAAAACTACTAATAGCCCCCTATGTACAGGAATTAAATATATAATCACTCCCCCTATGTACAGGAATATAACTCGATAATACCTCCCCCTATGTACAGGAATATACTCTATAATACTGCCCCCTATGTACAGGAATATAACTACTAAATAATGCGCACTATGTACAAGAATATAACAATAGAATACATGCCCCTATGTACAGGAATATAACTACTATACTACGCCCCCTCTGTACAGGAATATAATACTATAATACAGGCCCCATATGTACAGGAACTATAACGACTATAATAATGCCCCCTATGTACAGGAATAACTAATATAATAATTGCCCCCTATGTACAGGAATATAACTACTATCAATAATTGCCCCCTATGTACAGGATATAAACTACTTAATCCTGCCCCCTATGTTACAAGAAATAAACTACTATTAATACTGCCCCTATGTACAAGAAATAACTACGATAATACTGCCCCCTATGTACAAGCATAAAATACTATAATACTGCCCCTTAGTACAGGAATATAACAATAATTACAGCCCCCTATGTACAGGAATATAACTACTATAATTACTGCCCCCATTGTACAGGAATATTAACTAACATAATACTGCCCCCTATGTACAAGAATATACCTCTATATAATATGCCCTATGTACAGGAATATAACTACTTAAAACTGCCCCTAGTGTACCGGGATATAACTCCTATAATACGGTCCCCTATGTCAGGGATAGAAATACTATAAATACTGACACCATATGTACAGGAATATAACTACTATATAATACTGCCCCTATGTACAAGAATATAACTCCTTATATACTGCCCCCTATGTAAAGAATTAAATACGATAATACGCTCACTATGTACAAGAATATAAATATATAATACTGCCCCCTATGTACAGGGATATAACTTACTATAATACTGCCCCCATGGGACAGGGATATAACTACTAGACTTACTGCCCCAATATGACAAGAAATAACTATATAATAAGGCCCCTATGTGACAGGAAGATAACTACATAATACTGCCCCCCTATGTACAGGAAATAACTAATATAATACTGCCCCCTATGTACAGGATAAAACTTACTATAATACTGCCCCTGTACATAGAATATAACACTATAATACTGCCCTATGTCAGGAAATATAACTACTATAATACTGCCTCCTATGTACAAGGGAATATAACTACTATCATACTGCCCCTATGGACAGGACTATATAACTACCTATAATAATGCCCCCTATGTACAAGAATATAACTACAGGCGGTCCCCTACTAAGGACAACCGATTACCGACAATCCCATAGTTACAGACGGGGACCCTATGCCCACTGTTGACCTCTGGTGAAGATCTTGGATGCCTTATATAGTTTTTACAGATTGCAATGATCAGCTGTAAGGTTGTATGTAATGAAGTTCATTGATTTAATCCTGGTCCAATTATAGCAACAAATTTTGAAAACTCCAATTGTCCATGGGAACAAAAGAAAAAAGTCTTAGAACTTCAAATTAGAAAAATATACAGTTTCGACTGACATACAAATTCAACTTAAGAACAAACCTCCAGACCATAGCGTGTATGTACCGGACTGCCTGAAATATACTATGCCCCCTATGTACAGGCACTAACTAATATAATACTGCCCCCTATGTTACAGGAATATAACTAATATAATCACTGCCCAATAGGTTTAAGGAAGATAACTACTATAATACTGCCCCCTATGTACAAAAAATATAAACTACTAGAATACGGCTCCTAGTACAGGAATAACGACTTAAATACTGCCCACGAAGTCAAGAATATAACTACATATTAATACGCCCCCTATTTACAAGAATATAATTTATATATACTGCCCCTATGTACAAAGAATGATAACTACTGTAATTACTGTCCCCTATGTACAGGAATAAAACTACTATAATACTGCCCCATGTGTACAGGAATATAAACTACTTAATACTGCCCCCGTGTACAGGAAAATAACTACTATATACTGCCCCCCATGTACAGGAAAATAATACATAATCCTGCCCCCTATTGTACAGGAATATAACTACTATATACTGCCCCTATGTACAGGAATATAACTACTATAATACTGCCCCCTAAGTACAGAATATAACTACTATCATACTGCCCTATGTACAGGAATATAACTACTATTAAATGATCCTGTGTAAAAGAATATAAACGACTAAATAATGGAACCCCTATGTACAAGGATAATAAACTGAATAATACTGCCCCCCATTGCTACAGGGAATAGTATTCGATAATAATGCCCCCCTATGTACAGGGAATTATAACTACTATATACTGCTCCCTATGTACAAGAAATACTACTATAAATACTGCCCCCAGGTACAGGATAAAACTACTAAATACTGCCCCATATGTACGGGATATAACTAACTATAATACTTCCCCATGGACAAGAATATAAACGACGATATAATGCCCCCTATGTACAGGAAATTATCACTACTATAATACTGCCCATATGTTACAGGGATATAATACTATAATACTGAACCTATGTACAGGAATAGAACTACTAGAAATACTGCCCCCTATGTACAGGGATATTAACTACTATAATACGGCCCATGTGTACAGAATATAAAATACTATAATACTGCCCCATACCCCCTAGTAAGGAAAATAAACTCCTATAATACTGCCTCCTATGTACAGGATAGAACGACTATCATATGCCCCCTATGTACAGGAATATAACTACTAATAATTACTGCCCCCTATTTAAAGGAATATAATACTATAATACTGCCCCTGTGTCAAGAATAAATACTTATAAATTGACAAATATGTACAGGAATATAACTACTAAATACTTGACCCCCTATGTACAAAAGAATATAACTACTATCATACTGCCCCCTATGTAAAAGAATATACTTACTATAATATGCCCTATGTCCAAGAATATAACTACTATAATACTGCCCTCTATGTACAGGAATATAAACTACTATAATACTGCCTCCTGTGACAAGAATATAACTATATACATATGCCCCTGTGACAAGAATATAACACGATAATTCACTGCCCCTAGGTACCAGGAAAAATAACTACTATAATCAACTGCTCCCTATGTACAGGAATATAGGAATATAAACTACTATAATACTGCCCCTATGACAGGAATATAACTACTATCATACTGCCCCCTATGTACAGGAATCTAACTACATAATACTGCCCTGTGTACAAGAATATAATACTATATATTGCCCCCTATGTACAGGAATAAACTATATAATATGCCCCCCTATGTACAGAAATAACTACTATAATATGCCCCTATGCTACAAGAATATAACCTACATAATACTGCCCCTATGTACAGGAAAATAACTAATATACTACTGCCTCCCTCTTTACAGGAAATAAACTACTTATAATTACTGTCACTATGTCAGGAATATAACTACATAATACTTTGGCCCCCTATGCAGGAAAATAAACTACTAAAATAATGCTCCAATGTACAGGAATTATAAATACTATAATACTGCCCCCTAGTACAAGGAATATAACTACTTATAATACTGCCCCTATGTACAGGAAGATACAACTACTATAATACTGACCCCTGTGTACAAGAATAAACTACTATAATATTGACCCCTATGTTACAGGAAAATAAAACTACTAAATACTGCCTCCCTATTTACAGGGAAAAATAACTACTCTAATACTGACCCCTATGTACAGGAATAAAAATACTATAATACTTGCCCCATGTGTACAGGAATATAACTACTATAATAATACTGCCCCTATTTACGGAATATAACTACTATAATATGCCCTAGTACAAGAATATAACTACATATAATACTGACCCCCTATGTACAGAAATAAAATACTATATACTGCCCCCTATGTACAAGATTAACTACTATAATACCTGCCCCCTATGTACCAAGATATAAATACTATAATACTGCCCCATATGTACAGATATAACTACATAAAATACTGCCCCCTATGTATAAGAAATATAAACTACATAATTACTGCCCCTATGTACAAGAAAAACTACATAATACGGCCCCCCTATTTAAAGGAATATAACTACTAAATATGCCCCCCAATGCCAGGAAATAACTACATAATCCTGCCCCCTATGTACAAGAATATAACTACTTATAATACTGAACCCCTATGCTGCAAGAATATAATAACATATACTGCCCCATATGTACAAGAAATAACTTACTCTAAATACTGCCCCCTCTGTACAATAATATAACTATATAATAATTGCCCCTATGCAAAGAATTAAGACTATAATAATGGCACCTATGTACAGGAATGTAAATACTATGATAATGTCACCTATGTACAGGAAAATAACTACGTATAATAATGCTCCCTATGGACAGGAATATGACTACTATAATTACTGCCCACTATGTACAGGATATAACACTATTAATAATGCCAACTATGTACAGGATATAATCCTATAATACTGCCCACTATGTACAGGAATATAACTCCTATAAGAACTGCCCCAGATGTAAAAGAAAATAAACTACTATAATAAATGCCCCCTATGTACAAGAATATTACTATTATATACTGCCCCCGCTGTACAAGAATATAACTACTTAATACTGCCCCCTATGTACAAGACTTAACTACTATAATACTGCCCAACTATGTACAAGAAATAATACTTTATATTACTGCCCCCTATGTACAAGAATATAAACTTATATAATACTGTCCCCTAGGTACAGGGATATAAACTACTATAATAAGACCCTTCTCCAAGAATATAACTACTATAATACTGCCCCCTATGTACAAGAATAAACTAAATAATACTGCCCTATGTACAAGAATATAAACTACTATAATACTGCCCCCTATGTACAAGAATCTAACTACTATAATACTGCCCCCATGTACAAGAGCATATAACCAATATCATAATGCCCATATGTACAAGGAATATAACTACTATAATACTGCACGGCATATGTACAGGAAGAGAAACTTACTATAATACTGCCCCCTATGTACAGGGAATATAAACTACTATAATTACTGCCCCATGTACAGGATATAAATGCTATAAGACTGCCCCCAGTTACAGGAATAAACTACTATAATACTGCCCCCTTATGTACAGAAAATAACTACATCAATACCGCCCCTATGTACAAGACTATATATAACTATATTATACTGACCCCTATGTACAGGAATATAACTACTATAACTTATGCCCCCTATGTACAGGAATTATAACTACTATAATACTGCCACATTGTTAAAGAATATAATACTATAATACTGCCCCCTATGTACAGGAAATAACTACTATAATACTGCCCCCATGTACAGGCATATACCCCAACTATAATACTGCCCCCTATGTACAAGAATATAACTCTTAATATGCCCATATGTACAGGAATATACTACTATAATACTGCCCCTTGTACAGGAATATAACTACCTATATACGCCCCATGTACAAGAATATAAACTTACATAATACTGACCAATTGCAGGAATATATACTATAATCCTGCCCCTATGTACAAGAAGAATATAAATACATAATACTGCACCCTATGTAACAGGAATATAACTAAATATAATACTGCCCCCTATGTAACAGGAATATAACTACTATAATACCGCCCACTATGTTACCGGGAATATAAATTACAATAATAACCGCCCACTACTGTTACAAGAATATAACTACTTTTTACTGCCCCCTATGTACAGGAATATATACTACTATATATGCCCCATGTACAGGAATTATAATCACTATAAGACTGACCCCTATGTTACGGACTATAACTACTATTATACTGCCCCCCTATGTTAGGAATATAAACTACTATAATAATGCCCCCGATGTACAGGAATATAACTACTCTTTAATACTGCCCCCTATTACAGGAATATAACACTATAATACTGCACCCTATGTACAGGAATATACACTACTATAATACGCCCACTATGTAAAAGAATATAACTACTATAATACTGCCCCCTATGTACTAGGAATATAAACTTACTATAATACTGCCACTATGTAAAGAATATAACGACTATAATACTTTGACCCCCTATGTACAGGAATATAACTCTATAATACTGCCCCCCTATGTACAAGAATTAAAACTACATATATACTGCACAATATGTACAGGAATATAAATACTAAATACTGCCCATATGTACAGGAATATAAATACTATAATAATGCCCCCTATGTACAAGATATAACTACTATAATAATGCCCCCGATGTACAGGAATATAACTACATAATACTGCCCACCTATGTTCAGAATCCTAACTAATATATACTGCCCCATATTGTACAGGAATATAACTACTATAATGTTACTGCCCCCTATGTACAGGAATATAACTACTTATAAGCTGCCATATGTACAGGAAATATTTTTTGTAAACTACTACAATACTTGACCCTCATGTCCAAGATATAAACTATATAAACTTCCCCAATGTACAGAATATGATATATAATATGACCCCTTATGTACAGGAATATAAAACTACTATAATACTTGCCCCCTATGTACAGGAATATATATAACACTATTTACTTGATATTGTCACCCTATTTTTTTTGTACAGGAATATAACTATATTAATATGCCCCCTATGAACAGGAATATAACTACTATAATTTATCCCACTAGTACAGGAATATAACTACTATAATTTACTGCCCCCTATGTACCGGAATATAAAGACGTAATACTGCCCTCCTATGTACAGGAATATAATTTAAATACTATAATACGCCCCCTATGCTACAGAATATAACTACTATAATACTGCCCCCTATGTACAGGAAGATAAATACTATAATACTGCCCCCTATGTTACAAGAATATAACTAACTATAATCTGCCCCAATGTACAGGAATATAACTCCTATAATACTGGCCCCCATGTACAAGAATATAACTACATATACTGCCCCCTATGACAGATATCACTACTATAATATGCCCGATGTACAGGAATATAACTACTATATTACTGCCCCTATGTACAAGAATATACCTACTATAATGACTGCCCCTCTGTACATGGAATATAAACTATATTAAATGCACCATTAGGTTCAGAATATAACTAATATAATACTGCCCCCTATGTACAGGAATAAACTACTAAATACTGCCCCCTATGTACAGGAATATAACTACTATAATACTGCCCATAGGTACAGGAACATAACTACTGACTAGAATACTGCCCCCTATGTACAAAGAATTATACTACTATAATACTGCCCCCCTATGTACAAGAATATGAATATATAAAAGTATGCCCCTATGTACAGGAATATAACTACTATTAATATGCCCCCTATGTTACAGGATATAACGACTATAATACTGCCCCCTATGTACAGGAATAATAACTCTATAATATGCCCCTATAGTACAGGCAATATAACTACTATAATATGCCCCCTTGAAAAGAATATAACTACTATAAACCGTCCCGATGTACAGGAATATAACTACTATAATTACTGCCCAATATGGACAAGATATAAATACCTATAATACTGACCCCGGATGTAAAGGGATATAACTACTATAATACGCCCCCTATGTACAGAATAGAACTAGCTATAATACTGCCCCCTAGTAAAGAATATAACTGCTAAATACTGCCCCCAGTAAACGGAATATAACTACTTTTATGACTGCGACCTGGTAAAAAATATAACTACTATAAAAATGCCCCTAGGACAGGAATATAACTACTATTAATAACTGCCCCCTATGTACAGGATATACCTAATCATAATACTGCCCCCTTTGACAGGGAATAGAACTACTATAATACTGACCCCTCTGTTACAGGAATATAAACTTACTATAATATGCCCCTTCTGTACACAGAAATAACTACTAGAATATGCCCCCATGTACAGGGATTATAACTACTATAATACTGTCCCTTGTACAGGAAATATAACTACTATAATTACTGTCCCTATGTACAAGAATAATAACTACTATAATACGACCCCCTATGATACAAGAATATAACTACTAATAATGCCCCCTGGTACAGAACTATAACTACTATATACTTCCCGTAGGTAAAGCATATAACTACTATTATTACTGCCCCCTAGTTAAGGAAATAACTACTATAATACTTAAGGCTCCCTATGTACAAGAATATAAATACTATAAATACTGACCTATGTACCAGGCATATAACTACTTAATACTGTCCACTATGTACAAGAATATAATACTATAATTATGCCCCATATGACAAGAATATAAACTGCTATAATACTGCCCCCTAGTACAGACGTATAACTAACTCTAAGACTGCCCCCCATGTACAGAATATAACTACTATCACCACTTGCCCCCTATGTTCAAGCATACACTACTATAATTACTGCCCCCTATGTACCAAGAATATAAATACTAAATGAATGCCACAAATGGACAGGGATATATAAACTACATATACTTGCCCCCTATGGACAAGAATGATAACTACTATAATACTGCCCCCTATGACAAGATATAACTACGATAATACTGCCCCCTATGTACAAGAATATAACTACTATAATATGCCCAACTAGGTACGGAATATAAACTAAGATAAATACTGCCCCCTATGTACAAGAATATAACTACTTAAACTGCCCCTATGTACAAGAAGATAAATACTATAATACTGCCCCCTAGTAAGGGATATAACTACTATAATACTGCCACCATGTACAAGAATAACACTATAATACTGCCCTTGTACAAGAATATAAATACTATAATACTGCCCCCTATGACAAGAATATAAATACTATATACTGCCCCCTATGTACACAGAATAAACTACTATAAAACTGCTCCCCTATGTACAGGAATATAACTATATAATAATGTCCCATATGTACAGGAATATAACTACTTAATACTGCTTCATATGTAAGGAATTAATACTATAATACGGCCCCTATGTTACAAGAAGATAAATACTATAATACGGCCCCCTATGACAAGAAGAAACACTATTAATCCTTGCCCCATGTACAAGAATATTATAATATATAATACTGACCCACTAGTAAAGGAGTAAATACTATATACTGCCCCCTATGTACAAAGAATAAACTCTATTAATACTGGCCCCTATGGGACAAGAATATAACTTACTATAATACTGACCCCTAGTATGTATAATATATATTTATGTGGATGGTTGGGGACAGGATTTTCTATGGTTTATTAGGACATTAGATGCGTCGGGTTATTCAGTACTTTTCAAAAGAAATTTTTGAATTTGGAAAAATTAATTAAGAAAAACAATTTATTTACAAGAAAACATTTGTATCTTTTAGGTATTATCTAAAGGAATTGGCTAATAAATGTCTTAATTTTCAAAAATATTGGGAATATAATAAGACGCTTTGTACGATGAATTCTATAATATGTTGTAGGATCGGTTCTTACCCACATCCAGAGGGCGCGGAGTCCAGGAGTAGGGATAAGCGTTACTCAGGAGGATCTTCGGAATATGGGAGGCTGTACCAGGAGATAAAGGTTTATAAGCTCCTCATGTAGCATAACCACCAGACACACGACGAAACGGGAGGTATTGTAATCGAGGAAAGAGGATCCGCCCCCTCCCAACGCTGTTCCGGACATGATCCCGGACTTTTTCCATGTCACTCTGAATTAGTTCCACTCACATTTAAATAAATAGAACTAAAGTGGTCCTGGGAATTAATTTATGCACTAAAAAAACCACCCGGAGCGATTCATCAAACATAGTGTCTGTAATCCGACACGATGGGTTATACAGCAAATAACCGTCGTCAATATATTAGCATCATTCAAAGTTCCATAACGTGCGCCTAAAAATGGGAAAATACCGGAGACCCAGCAAAAAAGACACAATCCAGCCGACCTGGTTGATTTTACTTTTTACTCTTTTCGTTTTCTCATAAAATGTTACAAGATGGGAGGAATGCAACTGACGGTCGATTGTGAGTTTGGAAATCATTTTGGAAAATTCCCATGGCCGCCGTGGTCCACCAGAGCTTGTAGGTACCATCTGGGGACTGATTCCGATCCCGTGTGGACTTGCATGTCGTGCTTAAACCTGCATTTCGCTTGGGAAGTATGTCCCCCAAAATGGGCAAGATCAGACACCTATGGTCTCGACTTGTGTGGTCCGGGTTTAGAGGGAACCTGTCATTAGGTTCCCCGTATACATGCTGGAAAGTGTACTACGTGTTCCCTCAGGTGGCAGTAGTGCCTGAGGTTAACCAATATTCCATCCAGAACCCTGGAGGCCTAGTCCGTTCTACTCTTGCCATCTCAGGTGATTCAACAAGTTTTGGAACCTGCCCTGAAGTTGCACCCAAGCTGAGACGGTGAATGAGACAGTTATGGTGGGGGTAAGGTGGTGTAAGTTGGGGGGGGTTGCATTTGAATGGTAAATTGTAGCAAAAGAAGTGTGAGCCTTGTTTCCGCCCATTCCTCCCAGTACCTGCCGCACCCTGTGCTAGAGGGAAGCAGTAGGTAGGTAGGAAGCGAAATTGACGGGTAGGTCAAATAAACTGGCACCGATCTATGGTTGCCCAGGAAGGGGAAGCATCCATGCCGGTGTCGGATTCTGGGGTAACATAGTTTTGGGTGTTCGTCTTGAATCTTCATCCAAGCAAGCAGATATCCATGATGCAAAAACTAACTGATTTCTGACATGTCTTCCCGCATGTCCCGCAAAATGTTGGAATCCCCATTCCTCTGAGTTTTGTGGTTTACGGCTTCTTGATACTTCGGAGCTGTCTTCAAGGGGGATCCTTGAGGCCTTTTGCGTCCTTCGGTTTTCTTTAATTGGCCATGTCTCTACATGTTTCTATCGATAATCTATTTAACTGGTATCCCAAAAGTGTGGAATTCTGCCCCCAGGGGGCCTTATTTTATCCCTTACCCTCGGGGTTACGTATCCTACTCTCTTCTCTTTCCCCTCGTGGGCGGTGGTTAGTTCCTCTCCATCTCCGGCGCGGTGGGGGTATCGTTTCCTAGTCCCGGTGGGTCCTCCTCTCCTTCGGCGTGATTCATACTAGCCTCGGGTCGTTCATATTCCTCGTCCGGTTGATGGTTCTCCCTTTCGGTCCGGAGGTACTTCTATTTTCCTGTCAGGGGGAGTTGAGTAATGCCTCGTATGACAACTCAGGTCAACTTGATCGCCGGTGGCTGGTCGTATTCCGTGTCTCCTCAGTCTCGGGGGTCCTCCATAGAGTCCCAGCACATCCGGGGACACTCGGGTCCCGGTCTCCTCAGGGGGGCTCGACTCTTCCTAAACGGTCCTCGGGTCTCTCCTGGGCATCCCCTCGGTCATCTCTCACTCCCCCGGGGATCGTCCTCTCCTGGGGGTCGGTCCTTGTGGCTCCTCCTCGGTAAGGGGAACGTCCTCTGTTGGTCGTAGCTCGGGAGGGAGGGATGGGTGAGAGTCAGCACTCTACACTAAGAATAATTCAGTGCCATAATTGGATGGACGACCTGGCTCCAGGATTGAGACGTTACTCCACAGCTTTCCGTATTAGGATTGAGGTCATATCCTGATCTTTCCCTTTCTGGCCTAATATTATTAGTCCCAGGACCTGGTCCTATGTTAACTGATTATTTACAACGCGAGGAGTTAGTGGACCGTATATCTGTACGGGTGGAGACGTGTAGTGGGGGTTGCGTATCCTTATCTCTCGCAGATCATGTTGACCCTCTTCACTCCTTCTGTCAAGTATAGTATATTCCTAATGTTCGTGATTTCTGTGCAGAATAGAAGGTCCCGACAACACTCGTCCGCTGTGCATCACCTACCTCTACGGCTGATAAAATCTTTATAAGTCCCTGATTTAGTTCTGTAAGTTTATATACATTACACCTGGAGGCAATTCCGCTGACTCCTGGTTGCCAAGAAAACTAAACGCACCCTAATGTCCCAGGACGAAGTAGGGTCCTCGTGAAGATGCAGTCATTGATGCAATGAGCCATTGGAGGACTATCTCTACACATCATACAGGGAGGCACATGTAGTTTCACATGCACCTTAAGGGTGCTGCCCAATTTACATGGAGTCTATATATAAATCCCTGGAGAGGCATTAACTAATGCTGTGTGCGGGCCTTTGCCACCCCCCCCCCCATCCTGTACAAACTTTGTTGACCAATTTTATTCATTTAAAACAAGTCCCAAGGTCTCTGGGACTCTTGCGGCCAGAAACAATCTGAAACATCTTCAAGACTTATAAACAGTCAATTTGTTAATGAACCAGAATTATAACATCCCTGTTTATCTCGTTGGACTTTTATGGTTCAACCAGTCGCGAGGAAGGTGACGCAGGATCTCTTCTTCGTTACCGGTGACAACCTGATGACCGGAGTCGTGCAATGCTTGACTATTTTTTATAATCCTTGAACATTACATTTGGCACTTTGGACTACAGGATGACACTAGATGACATTTTCGGCGATGATGATCAATGTTTTATTCCCTGATAATGTCTGTGTGTTGTTTGGTGGCTCAACTTGGAAAATATCCATCCCCTGGAGGAGGGGTTAAATAAATGATTTTCCCATGAAAAAATTCTCTATCTCAACCCCCTAGTGATGTAACACATGGACTTCTGAGAAACACTTTATGATCCCTCTGTGCTGTGAGCTGACAATGTGTCTTAGATTCTACAGGTTAAGGGTTATCTAAACTTTTTATTTATCTTCTTAACATTCTTCTGTATCTGGACACATAAAAGAGAGATGAGACGATGAGAGATCCATAGGAAGGCATAAATACACATGACACAGTTCAGCTACGTCTACATTCCAGGTCATAAAAAAACTGGGGCTACACTGGATTGCACTTTCGATGGACTTTAAGGTTTCTCCGGGATTTGCCGCTGGACAGGTTATTAGCAGGGGATTTGTTGCACCATCGAATTTTGGGCAAACATCGCCGACTTCCATGCGAAGAATCGGGGGCAGGCAGTTGGAGTTCGACGATTCGGAAAAAAAAAACGCGGCTTTAACTTTAAATTTGTGGTCGATAAGATCAAGCACTTAATGCACCAGGAAGAAGAAGTGACTCCGGGGACATGAGCGGGGAACGGGGAAGCGGACAATGCAGGATATCGGGTGCACGATTTATGATCCCCGCACAGCGATGATAACGGACAATGCATAAATGCACCAGGAAGAAGAAAGGTGAACTCCTGGGACCTGAGCGGGGACGGGACACATGAAGGATATCGGGCGAAGGATATTAGGACTCCCCGAACATGGCATTATACAGGACAATGCCACTTACATGCACCTGGAAGAGAAAGGTGAACTACCGGGGACATGAGGCGGGGGGGAAGCGAACACATTGCGGATATAGGGTGCACGATCTAGTGGACCCACCACCAGCGCATTATACAACGGAAATGCACTTAAATGCACCAGGAAGAAGTAGGTGATGACTCCGGGGCCCTAGCGGGAAGGCACATGCAGGATATCGGGTGCACGACCTTAGTGACTCACCCAAACAGCGCATATTACACGCGACAATGCACTTACATGCACATGGAAGAAGAAGGTGAACCCGGGAGACATGGCGGGGGAAGCGACCACATGCAGGATATCGGGCGCAGGATATCAGTGACTCCCCGCACAGCCAATTATACATGGACAATCTACTTACATGCACCCGAAAAAAGAAGGTGAACTCCCCGGGGGACCTGAGCGGGGAAGTGACACCTGCAGGATATCGGGCGCAGGATCTAGTGAAATCCACGCAAAGCGCGGTTAGGGGGATTAATTCGCAAGCACCCCCTTGCCATTAGCATCGGCCGAGGGTGTTGCACTGGCTCAGGTGTTGTGCAAATGTAGGTGGTCACAGAACGGTTGTAGGCAAATTTGGTGGGCTTCAGTGGCACGGGCGATGTTCAACAGTGATGTCAGTAGGACCCGCTCAGGCCACTTGCGTCCCCAATGACTTCCAGAGGGCTAAGAGGTCAAGATGATACGACTGGAGGAAACCATAAAGTAGGAATGAAAGTTGGAAGGAAGGATGGGAGTAAGGAAGTAAGGGTTTTTCACCTTATACCCTGCAAAAAGACTAGGGAACACACATCTGTAGCTTCCACATGTAGCTCATCTTATTTTATGTAGGGCCACAGCCAACCAACCCCACCGCGGCACGGAGGTGCGAAGCAAGCAGAATGAAACCACATAGGAGAGGAACACAGTAAAATTCTTACAGTAAGCACTCCAATGGACAATCAGCTGCAAGCACGTGCTCAATTGGGTTGGACTGAAAAACCTCCCGGGAATCCCAAATTTACGCTTGCCTGCTTCTGCCTTTTCATAAGAAGACCAAAAAAATACCATACAGGACAAACCACCAATTAACTGGGAACAATCGCACTTAATCCAGATAATCCAATATGCAGAGAAGATGGCACAGAGCACGAGGTGTGAGGCGCCAAGCTAGAGAGTGCACTCCCAGGTGACCCCGTGACATTGCGCACGTACATTCCACATTCAAGTGATTTTTAATGGCCTTTTTTAATGTGCAAGTAATGGGAGTAGAAGACTGGATTTGCATGATAATTTTAGGAGATTGTTTTGCATTATGGTCTGTATGGATTAGTGTGTAGTATAGCGCAATCATCGTTCGTACCAGCGCACAATATAATCACTGCCACGCGTACACGTTTGGCCAGTGTGGCACCACGTATATTGGCATAGTTTAGGAGCTGTTCTGCTCTGTATTTTAAGCCAAATGTATCAGGTCCCAATTATGGGATATGCAACCTTACACCCATACTGGACTGCAAGGCTTAGAGGCTGCGGATGGATCCAAGGGACCCATAGATGATGGAGGTAATGTGGAATGGTGTCAGAGATAGGTCACAGGGACTTGGTCAAACGTGAAGTCCACGGTCACTAGGCCCCCAACGGGAACATGATAGTACAGAGGAGGAGGGCACCAACTCTAGACAAGGGATATGATGGGGGGATTCCCGGTGTGTGTGGTTGGTAATGGATCCCTAGTGACAGAAGGGAGGCCCGTTTTGTGTTAGAGCGGGCAGCAGCCAGGATCACACTTGAGACAAAAAAATCTAGAGTTTACAGTCTCTTTAGTCAAAAGCCCCTAAGGAGTACTGTCGTTTGACTCTCCCACAAGAAATAGTGAGGGGCATAGCGGGTTGGGGAAGCTTTGAGGCTGCAATCTTTGAAGTTGCATACGAATCAAGGGAAATTGTGGGTAATGTAAACACATCAAATATGATGTGAATGGTCTCAGAAAGAAAACCATTGCTATCATCCGCTTTGTAAACTCTTGTGTATACCTTCGATGGTGCACACCTATCGACGGTGTACGATGGTTAGAAAACAGAGTTGAAGGCACTTGGATCAATTGTTATGAGAATCTATGGCGAATCTCAGTGTTGATGACGTTGTGGCCCTCTCTTTGCTTCCACCCGTTTCCGGTGACTTTATTCATTATAAGAAATGTCCACCTGAAAACAACATCAGCCAAGAGCGAAGGCTTCTCTATAAGGACCAGCTGTTATTATATCAGAGAGCGGGACGACAACGGCCAAGGATGCCCATATGAATGAAAAGCAAACAGGAGAACATGAATCACTCTATTGATTCCTTTCTTTTTGTCGGAAACCTTTGGAAGTGTTTGCAAACTTTTTCTTTTAGGTGCAGAAATCAAGAGTGTACCAAAAGTTAGCGTGCCTCAAGGACTGTAATGCATTAGCCAGTTGTGCAATTAGCACCATTGAATGAATGGGTGGGTGTGAAAACGAGACAGCCTAGGTCTAGGAAGACCAGAGGCTTTGTAATTGGCGGCAAGATCTGTAGCTCCCTCAGGCACCGCCATCTTTGTGAAGACGCCGGGCCAGCGTCATTGCCAGTGGTGATCGGCTGGCGGAATAAACCGTGCTCGGTGCTAGCACCCGTGTTAACGGTAAGCCTTCCTGAAATATGCATTATACACCCGCATCCCGGAAGTGTTCTATGTTTTTTATAGCCTTGTTAGTTATAGTAATTTGTATCCTATAGATGGTTTGTAAAACATTTCACAAGCTGCACATTATTACCGTGCCATAGGAATAAATTCGCATCAGTGACCGGACAATGTTACATGCACTTACTGCAGTCATGAGAGTGGGGACATCAAGCTTTCACGTTCACTCAGTCATTTTAGGAACTTAAGAAGTTTGGAAGTTGCCCCTTAAGATAACTAAATCAATAAATCTACAACTAATAGCACCTGGGCAGGCTGCAGATGTTCCATTACAGCGCAGATCAATGCTGCCTCACCCTCGCCTCTGAAAGATGCTGCCTGTTTGTAAATGTACAAAAGACAAAAAAAAAAGTCCCAGAATTTTACTGAAAGTAAGTGCACTGAGGTCTAACGTTGGCCAACTGGCCTAGACACTGGGCAATGCCCTCAGGAAGCCATTTTCACAGGACATAAAATAATAGCTTGGAATTTGCTGCTGGGACCCTTTGTGAGAAATCTGTAGAAGAATGTGATCGGGATATGTATTGTAGTTCTGCTGCAATGCTTATTATACAGAGTCAATCAGTTTGTTTAAAATATTCTACCAGGCCTCCGAGTACAAGGATCCTGGGGAGCAGGTATGGGCTTATGTCATACATCAGACAGACCTGAGGAAGAGCAGAGCTTATGGAAGGAGAGCCAGCAAGTGAAAATCAATGAGGGGATAGGGGTTGTCTCAGCAGGGTCGGCCAAGGTGTCACTAGGGCCCCTGGGTGGACGAGAGCCTCACTGGGCCCCCTTTGCAGTGAAACTCACGTGCCAGCATTTTAAAAATTAGAAAACTAAAAAACGTCTAACAGGTATATATAATAATCACAATTGAAGGTGATGTTTGTTATATAATAAACTAAGCGCCCCCTGCACACACCTATGGCTGGTGCGAACCTATGGCACGGCGCTCGGAGCCACTTTTCTGGGGGACACACGGCCATGTCGCCCAGGACACCAGGACACGACTCAAACAATCTTCCTGCACGTTCCAAGCAATCTTAAAAGTTGACTGCTTCAGTATATATTTGAGTACTTACTTCGCTACTTGGGACTGTAGGAAGAGGAGGAAGTCTAGACAAGGTCGAATATCTGCTGGACCCTACAGGGTCAACAGAGGGACACTGGAAAAGAAGCTAAAATTATGCAAATTTCCCATCTTTCTACGTGTGACTGTGGCTAGGAGTGGTAAATATGATTGTTTGAAGAACAGGAGCATAAAGTTATGCTCACGTTTTTGGTGGGCACCTCGCACCGCATAAATAAGGGGGGGTTTGGGTTGTCTTTTGGGGCACTCGGCCGCTTAAAGGTTCACCAAAATGCCTATGGAATCATTTGAATACAGTGCCTCGCTCTCCCCAATGGGTTCCTTATGTACAGCGTATGTGGGCCGTATAGTGCTGGCGCTGGTTCCGCGTGTTTCAGACCCACAATTAGACTGTGGCTAAACACTGCGGTCAAAAGAGTGTCTTGGCCATTCAAAGCTGTAGAGATGGCATTGGCCCAAGGAGAGCGTAGAAGCCATTCTTTGTTGTGTGTAGTAGCAGCTAGAAACTGGAAAACGGTTCATTAAAAATACAGTAGTGTTGTTCCTGGACGGTATCCTCACACTGCTGTGCTCGTAGTTCTCTGCAGTGCCTTCAGTCACTCCCTCAAAGTGCAACAAAAGCGTAGCAGGCTTCCGGTTGAATACAAAATCACAAGGGAAAGGGGGAAAAGACTTGCTGAAGGAAAGTTGGTGCAGTGTAGCTTAAAATAGAACTACTCATAGTCCAGGCACATGGGCTGCAGATCTTCTTATATTGTTATCATGTAATATGCAATGAGTCCTGAAGGGCTAACCCAGCACTCGCTGTGATTGCTTTACAAAACTGTTTACTATGTCTGAGCCCCCCTGCTCCTCAGCACGTAGTGGCTAGGGTTAACATTAGCGAGAGGGAGGTAGCCGGGGGGTCCTGGTGTCTTGGTTGCAATATTCTGGTTTGAATACTGGAAAAGATCTTAGAGCAGAGGAAAGAAATCCATTGCAGAGAGCTAAGAGAACAGCAGTGTTGAGAACAAGATATTTTATGAATGAATGACACACTAGGGTTGTGGTTGTTCCAGGCGGTGATACCATGTAGGTCCTTTGGTGATGTACCAGGGTGTTGTCCCCAGGACTAATCTAATAATGATTAAAAATTCCGTAGTATAGGTGAGAAACAAATAAAGACATATAAGCAGGAAGCAGAATAGTGATAATTCTACAAAAATGGTATCATAAAACTCCCCTACTGGGTGGTGATGGTGAAACAACATAGTCGATGATCTGCAGGAACTTTATTAAGAATAACAAATATAACCGGCAAACTGCAACATAACAAACTGGAGCAATTTATAAGGGTCGCAGATCCGCACTTCGTCAGGACAAGTTCAAGGGTTGGGAATTGCGCAGCTTTCTCACGGATTTAACAGGGGTTTGCGCTGGGATTGTGTAGCACGCGATCGGATTGTGTGCTGCTCCCATGCCACAGAAATCGGGGGGGGAGGGGGGTCGACTGATTCGGATTGAGCGCAGTATTTAACTTTCAAATTGTGTCGCAATACAATGCACTTACATGCCCCAGGAAGAAGAAGGTGAACTCCAGGGACCTGAGGGGAAGCGACACATGCGGATATCGGGGCAGATCTTAGTGACTCCCGCACAGCGCATTATACACAGACAATGCACTTACATGCACCAGGAAGAAGAAGTGAACTCCGGGGACCTGAGCGGGGAAGCAACACATGCAGGATATCGGGCGCAGGTCTTGGACTCCCCGCCACAGTGCATTATACACGGACAATGCACTTACATGCACCAGGAAGAAGAAGGTGAACGTCCTGGGACATGAGCGGGGAAGTGACACATGCAGGATATCAGGCGCAGGATCTTGTGACTCCCCGCACAGCGCAGATACACGACAATGTCACTTACATGCACCAGGAAGAAGAGGTGAACTCCGGGGACCTGGAGGGGAAGAGCACGTGCAGGATACTCGGGCACAGAATCTTAGTGACTCCCTGCAGCGCATTATACACGGACAAGCACGTACATGACCGGAAGAAGAAGGTGAACTCCGGGGACCTGAGCGGGGAAGAGACACTGCAGGATATCGGGCACAGAACTTAGTGACTCCCTGCACAGCGCATTATACCCGGACAATGCACCTAATGCACCAGGAAAGAAGGAATCGAACTCCGGGACTGAGCGGGAGAAGCGACACATGCAGGATATCGGGGGCAGGATCTTAGTGACTCCCCGTCACAGCACATTATACACGGACAATGCACTTACATGCACCAGGAAGAAGAGAGGTGAACTCCAGGGACCTGAGCGGGGGAAGCGACACATGCAGGATAGAGGGCGGGAGGATCTTAGTGACTCCCCGCACAGCACATTTATACACGGACAATGCACTTACATGCACCAGGAAGAAGAAGAAGAAGGTGAACTCTGGGGACCTGAGGGGGAAGCGACAATGCAGGATATCGGAGCGACAGGATCTTAGTGAATCTCCGAAGCCGCATTATACACGGACCATGCACTTACATGCACCAGGAAGAAGAAGGTGAACTCCGGGACCGGGGGGAAGACGACAACATGCGGATATCGGGCGCATGATCGTGACTCCGCACAGCGACATTATACAGGAACCTGCAATTACATCCCGATGAAAGAAGGTGAACTCCAGGGACCTGAGGGGGGAGGGAGGGGAAGCGACACATGCAGGATATCGGCGCCAGGTCTTAGCGACCCCGCACGCACATTATATAAGGACAATGCACTTACCTGCAACCAGGAAAGAAGGTGAACTCCGGGGACCTGAGGGGGGAAGCGAACACAGCAGGATTATCGGGGCAGATCTAGTGGACTCCCCGCACAGCGATTATACACGGACAATGCCACTACTGCACCAGGAAAGAAGAAGGTGAACTCCAGGGACTGAGCGGGGAGGAATGGAAGCGATACCTGCAGGATATCGGGGCAGGATTTAGTGACTCCCGCACAGGCGCATTATTACACGCCAAATGCACTTACATGCACCAGGGAAGAGAAGGTGAACTCCGGGGACTGAGTGGGGGAAGTGACACATGCAGGATATCGGGCGCAGATTTAGTGACTCTCCTGCACGCCACATTAGTACACGGACAATGCACTTACATGGCACCAGGAAGAAGAAGGTGAATCCGGGGACCTGAGCGGGGGAGGAAGCGACCAAAGGCAGGATATCGGGTGCAGGATCTTAGTGACTCCCCGCACAGCGCATATACACAGACAATGCATTTACATGCACCAGGAAAGAAGAAGGTGAACTCCGGGGACCTGAGGGGGGGGAAGCGACACAAGCTGGTATCGGGCGCAGGATCGTAGTGACTCCCCACCAGCGCATTACACGACAATGACTTACATGCACCAGGAGAGAAGAGGTGAATCCGGGACCTGAGCGGGGAGAGAGTGACGCATGCAGGGTATCAGACGCGGATCTAGTGACTCCCGCACAGGCCTATACACAGACAATGCACTTACATGACACCAGGAAGAAGAAGTGTGAACTCCGGGGACCTGAGGGGGAAGCGACACATGCAGGATATTCGGGGCAGGATCTTAGTGACTCCCCGCACAGCGCCTTATACACGGACACAATGCATCATGCACAGGAAGAAGAAGGTGAACTCCAGGGACCTGGAGCGGGAGAGCGACACATGAGGATATCGGGGCAGGATTTGTGACTCCCTGCACAGCGCATTATACACGGACAAGCACTTACATGCACCAGGAAGAAGAAGGTGATAACTCCGGGGACCTGAGGGCGGTGGAAGCGACACATGCAGGATATCGGGGCAGGATCTTAGTGACTCCCTGCACAGACATATACACGGACAATGCAATTACGCACCAGGAAGAAGAAGGTGAACTCGGGGACCTGAGCGAGGGGAAGCGAACATGCAGGATATCGGGACAGGATCTTAGTGACTCCTTGCACAGCGCATTATACACGGACAATGCACTTACATGCACCGGGAAGAAGAAGTGATGAACTTCCAGGGACCTGAGCGGGGAAGCGACACATGCAGGATACGGCTATGCGCCAGGATCTTAGTGACTCCCCGCACACGGCTTATACACAGACAATGCACTTACATGCACCAGGAAGAAGAAGGTGAACTACGCGGGACCTGAGGGGAAGCGACACAGAGCTGGATATCGGGCGCAGGATTCTTAGTGACTCCCCACAGCGCATTATACAGGAACAATGCACTTACTGCACCAGGAAGAAGAAGGTGAACTCCGGGGACCTGAGCGGGGAAGGAAGCGACACATGCAGGATATCGGAGACAGGATCTAGGGACTCCCTGCACAGCGCATTATACAGGACAATGCCTTACATGCAGCCGGGAAAAATAAAGGTTGAACTCCAGGACCTAGCGGGGAAGCGACACATGCAGGATATCGGGCGCAGGATCTTAGTGACTCCCGCACAGACCATTTTACACAGACAATGCACTACATGCACCAGAGAAGAAGAGGTGGAACTCCGGGGACCTGAGCGGCGGAAGCGACACAAGCTGGATATCGGGCGCAGGATCTTAGTTGACTCCCCACACAGGCCTTATAACGGACAATGCACTTACATGCACCAGGAGAGAAGAAGAAGGTGAAATCCGGGGAATGAGCGGGGAGGAAGTGACGATGCAGGATATCAACGCAGGATCTTAGTGACTCACGCCACAGCGCATTAACACGGACAATGACTTACATGCACCAGAGAAGAAGAAGAAGGTGAACTCCGGGACCTGATGCGGGGAGGAGAGGTGAAGACACCTGTCAGGATATCGGGGCAGGATCTTAGGACTCCTGCCACAGCGCATTAACACGACAATGCACTTACATGCACCAGAAGAAGAAGGTGAACTCGGGGACCTGAGGGGGAAGCGACACATGAGGATATCGGGGCAGGATCTTAGTGACTCCCCGCACAGCGCATTAACACGGACAATGCACTACATGCACACAGGAAGAAGAAGGTGAACTCCAGGGACCAAAAAGGGAAAGCTACACTGCAGGATATCGGGGCAGGATCTTAGGACTCCCCGCACGCGCATTATCACGGACAATGGTCACTACAGCACCAGGAAGAAGAAGGTTGAAACTCCGGGGCCTGAGCGGGAAGGACAGCGACACACATGCAGGATATCGGGCACAGGATCTTAGTGACTCCCCGCACAGCGCATATACACGGACAATGCACTTAATGCAACCGGGAAGAGAGGTGAACTCCAGGGACATGAGCGGGAGGGGAAGCGACACAGCAGGATATTCGGGTGGCAGGATCTTAGTGACATCCGCCCAGCGCATTATACCGGACAATGCACTACATGCACCAGGAAGAAGAAGTGAACTCGGGGACCTGAGCGGGGAAGCGACACCTGCAGGATATCGGGGGCCGGATCTTAGTGACCCTGCACAGCGCATTCTACCCGGACAATGTACTTACATGCACAGGAAGAATGAAGAAAGAAAGGTGAACTCCAGGGACCTGAGCGGGGAAGCAAACACTGCAGGATATCGGGGCAAGGATCTTAGTGATTTCACCGCACACGAGCATTACACGGACCAATGCACTTACATGCACCAGGAAGAAGAAGGTGAACTCCGGGGACCTGAGCGGGGAAAGCGACACATGCAGGATATGGGTGCACGTATTAGGACTCCCCGCACAGCGCATTATACAGGGACAATGCACTTACATGCACCAGGAAGAAGTGAGGAACTCGGGGACCTGAGCGGGGAGGAAGGAACATGCAGGATCGGGGGTGGGATCTTAGTGACTCCCCGTCACAGCGATTATACACAGACAATGCACTACATGCATCAGGAAGAAGAAGGTGAACTCCAGGGACCTGAGCGGAGGCGGAAGCGACACATGCAGGATATCGGGGGCAGGATCTTAGTGACTCCCTGCCACAGCGCATTATACACGGACAATGCAATTACATGCACCAGGAAGAAGAAGGTGAACTCCAGGGACTGAGCGGGGAAGCGACACATGCAGGATATCGGCGCAGGATTCTTAGTGACTCCCGCACAGCGCATATACACGGACAATGCACTTACATGCACCAGAGGAAGAAGAAGTGTGAACTCCGGGGACCTGGGGGGGAAGCGACACATGAGGATATCGGGGTGCAGGATCTTAGTGACTCCATGACAGCAGCGCATTAACAACGGACAATGCACTTACATGCAACAGAGGAATGAAGAAGGTGAACCCTAGGGACTGAGGGGGGAAAAGTGACACATGCAGGGTACGGGCGCAGATCTTAGTGACTCCACTGCACAGCGCATTATAACGGAATGTATTACATGCACCAGGGAAAAAGAGATGGGTGAACACCAGGGGACCTGAAGGGGAAGCGACACCTGCAGGATATCGGGGCACAGGATCTTAGTGATCCCCGCACAGCGCATTATACACGGACAATGCACTTACATGCACCAGGAAGAAGAAGGTGAACTCCGGGGACCTTGAGGCGGGGAAGAGACACGTGCAGATATCGGCACAGGATCTTAGTGACTCCCCGCCACAGTGCATTATACACGGACAATGCATGACATGCACCAGGAAGAAGAAGGTGAACTCCGGGGACCTGAGGGGGAAGCGACACATGCAGGGATATCGGGGCAGATCTTTAGTGTCTCCCGCACAGCGCATTATACACGGACAATGCAACTTACCATGCACCAGGAGAGAAGTGAAGAAGGTGAACTCAGGGGACCTGAGCGGGGGAAAGCGACCACAGGCAGGATTATTGGGCACAGGATCTTAGTGACTCCCCGCCACAGCGCATTTACACGGACAATCACTTACATGCACCAGGAAGAAGAAGGTGAACTCCAGGGATCTGAGCGACGGAGGGAAGGACACCTGCAGGATATCGGGTGCAGGATCTTAGTGACTCCCGCACAGCGCTTATAACACGGCCAATGCTTTACTTGCACCAGAAGAAAAGGTGAACTCCAGGGACCTGAGCTTACTAAGGGTCGCAGATCGCACTTTCGTCACACTGTTCAAGCTTTGCGGAATTGCGCAGCTTTCACAGGTATTTAACAGGGGTTTGCGCTGGGATTGTGTAGCACGCGATCGTATTGTGTGCTGCTCCCATGCCACAGAAATCGGGGGGGGGGGGGGTCGGACTATTTCGTATTGATCGGCAGTATTTCACTTTCAAATTGTCGTCGCATATGACAATGCGCTCACTTACATGCCCCAGGAAAGAAGGTGAACTCCAGGGACCTGAGCGGGGAAGGACACATGCGATATCGGGGCAGTCTTATGACTCCCGCACAGCGCATTATACACAGACATGCACTTACATGCACCAGGAAGAAGAAGTGAACTCCGGGACCTGAGCGGGGAAGCAACACATGCAGGATATCGGCGCAGGATCTTAGTGACTCCCCGCACAGTGCATTATACACGGACAATGCACTTACATGCCCAGGAAGAAGAAGGTGAACTCCGGGGACCTGAGCGGGGAAGTGACACATGCAGGATATCAGGCGCAGGCATCTGGACTCCCCGCACGCGCATTATACACGGACATGCACTTACATGCACCAGGAAGAGAAGGTGACTCCGGGGACCTGAGCGGGAAGAGACACGTGCAGGATATCGGGCAGAATCTTAGTGACTCCTGCACAGCGCATTACTACCGGACAATGCCCTTACATGCACCGAAGAAGAAGGTGAACTCCGGGGACCTGAGCGGGGAGAGACACTGCAGGATATCGGGCACAGAATCTAGTGACTCCCTGCACACGCACTTATACACGAACAATGCCACTTACATGCACCATGTGAGAAGAAGGTGAACCTCCGGGACCTGAGCGGGGAAGCGACACATGCAGGATATCGGCAGGACTTATTGACTCCCCGCACACGCATTATACCACGGACAATGCACTTCATGCACCAGGAAGAAGGTGAACTCCGGGACCTGAGCGGGGAAGCGACACATGCAGGATATCGGTGCAGGATCTTAGTGACTCCCGCACAGCGCATTATACAGACAATGCACTTACATGCACCAGGAAGAAGAAGGTGAACTCCGGGGCCCTGATATGAACGCGGACTTACCCGTGACAACTCAGGATACGGGACGCGCGAACTTAAGTGACATCCACTGATTCAGCACAGCAGCGATTCACTGTGACATGGCGACACATTAGTGAA
Organism: Engystomops pustulosus; assembly: GCA_019512145.1. Taxonomy (NCBI): domain Eukaryota; kingdom Metazoa; phylum Chordata; class Amphibia; order Anura; family Leptodactylidae; genus Engystomops; species Engystomops pustulosus. Next base: position 245,792 of record CM033651.1, on the reverse strand, counting down.
TTCTGCACAGGAAGACCCGAATCCCCGAGAACGCGCAGCTGGATCGCGAATGGCCGGGTAATTCAATCTGCCCATAGTGTCCTGGTAACTGTCCCGCTTGTTGGTGACAAAAAATTATTACAGAATATCGGTGCTGTGGTCCTAGGCAGACAGTTGAACAATACTTGGGTGTGGGAGAAGGAATGGACGGCTCTCACCAGTCTTTCAACTAAAAATCTTCTTGCTCTTTTATTCATATCACTGAACACTAGCGATGCTCTCGAGCAAGGGGGGGAGGGGGAGGCAGATGCCTATGGCTATGGCAACGGCTTGTTTGGCCAACTCGCGCTTCTTCCGGACTTGATGTCAGTGACTTAAAACTACAAGGGTATTTATGCCTTCAATACCAAGGGACCCCCCCCCTAAAGTAAGTCCAGCCCCGTGATTAGGTGGTAAGGGCTATCATCTTGTGCCCCAAGGAATTACCTGTTAAACCACGCCAGCCGCTCCTCTCTCCAATCACCACCGCGCCAGAACGCTCCTCTCTCCAGGCAACCGCCACACCAGAGGCTCCTCTCTCCAGGTACCTACCCCGCCACGCCAGTACGCTCCTCTTCCAGGCACCACCATCCAACCTCCTCCCTCCAGCCAACCCACCAGCAAGACGCTCATTTCTCTCCAGTCACCACCAGTCCAGACCTCTCTCTCCAGCACCGCCACGCTCGACGCTCCTTCTATCCCAGTCATCACCACGCCAGACGCCTCTCTCTCCTCTCTCCCAGGCACCACCATGCAAGACCTCATTTCTTCTCTCCGGCCAACCACCAGGCCAGCCGCTCCTCTCTCCAGGCAACCGCCACCTAGACGCTCCTCTATCCAGGCAACCACACACGCCAGACGCTCCTCTCTCCAGGCAAACCACCAGGCAAGACCTCATTCCTCTCCCGGCACCACCAGGCCAGAACGCTCCTCTCTGCCAGGCACCGCCACGCTAGACTCTCCGCTATCTCCAGGCATCACCACCAGACTCCATACGCTCCTCTATCCAGGCATCTCGCCACTGCCACAGACTCTCCTCTCTGCCAGGCACCACCAGGCCAGACGCTGTCCCTCTCTTTCAGGCCCCTACCAGGCAAGACCTCCGCTCTCCATGCACCACCATGCCAGATTCTCGCTCTCTCCAGCACCACCAGGCCAGACGCTCCTCCTCTCCAGGTACCCCACCGCCACGCCCAACAAAATCCTCTCTCATGTACCGCCACGCCAGACGCTCCCTCTCCAGCACCACACGCCAGAGGCTCCTCCTCTCTCCAGCAACCACCAGGCCAGACGCTCCTCTCTCCAGGCACCACCACACAGACGCTCCTCTCATCCAGGTACCCCCGTCCACGCAGACGCTCCTCTCTCCAGGTACCACCAGGCCAGACGCTCCTCTCTCCAGGCCCACCACTCCAGACGCTCCTCTCTCCAGGCACCCACCAGCCAGATGCTCCTCTCTCCAGGTACCTCCACGCAGACGCTCCTCTCTCCAGTACCGCCACGCCAGAAGAGACGCTCCTCTCTCCATGCCACCACCACACCAACCTCTCCTCTCTCCAGGTACCAACCACACAACGCCTCCTCTCTCCAGGTACCACCACGCCAACGCTCCTCTCTCAGGTACCATCAACCAGAACGCTCCTCTCTCAGGGTACCGCCACGCCAGCTCGCTCTCTCCTCTCCCAGTCACCACCACGCCAGACGCTCCTCTCTCCTCTCTCCAGGCCCACCCGGCCCCAGACGCTCCCTCTCTCATGCACACCATGCCAGACTCTCCTCTCATCCAGGCACCCACGCCACCGCTCCCTCTCTCCAGCACCACCACGCCAGAAATACGCTCCTCTCTCCAGCACCACCTACGCCCAGCGTCTCTCTCTCCATGGTTAAACCACCACCACCGTCCACGCCAGACGCTCCTCTCGCCATTCCCACCACACCATACGCTCATCTCTCCAGTCACCACCACACCAGAACTCTCCTCTCTCGCATGTACCCGCCACGCTCACGCTCCTCTCTCCAGGTACAACCCCAGAAGACGCTCTCTCTCCAGGGCACCACCACGCCATACCCCTCCTCTCTCCCTCTCTCCAGGTACCCACACCATACCTCCTCTCTCCACGCCAGGTACCGCAGCCACGCCCATAACGCTTCTCCTCTCTCCAAGGCCACCACCACGCCAGACGCTCCTCTCTCCAAGCACCACCATGCCAGACGCTCCTCTTCTCCATGCACCACCAGCCAGACGCTCCTCTCTCCAGGCACCACCAGCCAGACGCTCTCTCTCCCGCACCACCACCAGCCAGAAGAAACAGCTCCTACTCGCCAGTACCTCCCACGCCAGATTCTCTCTCTCCATGCACCACCAACAACCAGAACGCTCCTCTCGTCCAGTACCACCACAGACCAGACTCTCCTCTTTCTCCAGTACCACCCCGCCAGAGAAACGCGCCTCCTCCAGTACCCGCCACGCCAGGACGCTCTCTCTCTCCAGGTCCGCATCACACCGAGCTCCTCTCTCCAGGTTACCGCCACAACCCAGACTCCCTGCTCACCAGGTACCCGCCCAACAACCAGAACGCTCCTCTCTCCAGGTACCATCACACCAGACGCTCCTCTCTCCATGGCACCACCACGCCAGACGCTCCTCTCTCCAGGTACCACCCTCCACACCAGACTCTCCTCTCTCCCGACCATCACACCAGACGCTCTCTCTCCAGGTACCATACACTAGCAGAGAGACGCTCCTCTCTCCAAGGCAACCATCACACCAGAAACGCTCCTCTCTCCAGGTACCCCCCGCCCACACCAGACTCTCCTCTCTCCAGGTACCAAATCACAACAGGCTCTTTCCATCTCTCCTTACCATCACACCAGACCTCTCCTCCTCTTCCAGTAACCATCACCCAGATGCTCCTCTCTCCATGCACCACCACGCATACGCTCCTCTCTCCAGGTACCATCACACCAGACGCTCCTCTCTCCAGGTACCATCACACTCCTGTCGGGTCTACTTTGTGCTCTTAGTCACCATTCCTCCCCTCTGATATTGTGTTGCGGCTCCTGATACATCCGCAGATATTATTGTGTGATTATTTGAACACATTTTGAGATTTGGTGTCGCTGTTTATATCACCTTATTATAGAATTTGTTATTTTGTGCATTGATCCGGGTGTTGGGATGGGGGACATCCTCGGTGCACGGGGTCACGCGGTCCCTCCTCTCAGGGGGCTTATTTGTGCTCTATGATATGACACATAGAGATTGTACATATCGTCCCCTTCCTTGTACCTCCCGGGTTTCCCTTGTTGGTTCCCTCCTGTCTGGTCATCTCCTGCTTCTCCAATACTCTCAGCGCCTGACACCAAGCGTCACAGGATAACAAACTCCACCGGGATATTGATCTTGGCTGATGTCTCCAGACACCACAGCAGTGATTATAACTAGTCTGGTCTACAGTCCAAACACAAGAGCTCACAGTCTATGAGGATGAGGAGGGACACAAGAGCTTACAGTCTATGAGGATGAGGGGAGGACACAAGAGCTTACAGTCTATGAGGATGAGGGGGGACACAAGAGCTTACAGTCTATGAGGATGAGGGGGGACACAAGAGCTTACAGTCTATGATGATGAGGGATGACACAGAGCTTACAGTCTATGAGGATGAGGGACACAAGAGCTTCGTCTATATGAGGATGAGGGGGCCACAGAGCTACGTCTATGATGATGAGGGGAGGACACAGAGGCTTAACAGTCTATGAGATGAGGAGGGACACAATATGCTTACTTTATGAGGATTGAGGCACAAGAGCTTACAGTCTATGAGGATGATGGGAGGATCAAAAAACAAGAGTTATACAGTCTATTAGGATGAGGGGGGACACAAGAGCGTACGTCTATGAGGATAGGGGGACACAACAAGAGCTTACAGTCTATGAGGATGAGGGGAGGACACAAGAGCTTCCGTCTATGAGCTGAGGAGGGACACAAGAGCTTACAGTCTATGAAGGATGAGGGAGGAACCACAAGAGCTTACATCTATGAGATGAGGGTGGACACAAGGAGCTTACCTTCTATGAGGTGAGGGGGGGCCACAAGAGCTTACAGTCTATGAGGCTGAGGGAGGACACCAAGGAGCTTACAGTCTATGATCGATGAGGGGGTTGACACAGAGCTTACAGTCTCTGAGGATGAGTGGATGACACAAGAGCTTACAGTCTTATTATGATAGGGGGTGACACAGACTACAGTCTATGAGGATGATGGGTGACCCAAGAGGTTACAGGTCCTTTGAGGATGAGGGGGTGACACAAGAGCTTACAGTTCCCACCTATGAGGATGAGTGTGACACAAGAGCTACAGTCTATGAGATGAGGGGGGACACACGAGCTTACAAGTCTATGAGGATGATGGGGGACACAAGAGCTTACGTCTATGAGGTGAGGGGGTGACACAGAGCTGCCAGTCTGTTGATGATGAGGGGTGACACAAGAGCTCAGTCTATGAGGATGAAAGGGGGAGCACAGACTTACAGTCTAATGAGGATAGGGGGACACAAGAGCTTACTGTCTATGATGATGAGGGGTGACACAAGAGCTTACAGTCTATGAGGAGGAGGGGGGCCCAAATAAGCTTACATTCTATGAGGATGAGGAGAGACATAGAGCTTCGTCTATTAGGATGAGGGAGGACACAAGAGCTTCAGTCTATGAGGATGAGAGGGGGGGCACAAGAGCTTACAGTATATGAGGATGAGGGGGGACAACAAGAGCTTACCAGTCTAGATGATGAGGGGGGGACACAATAGCTTACAGTCTATGAGGATGAGGGGTGACAAAGAGCTTACAGTCTATGAGGATGAGGGGGGGACCAAGAGCTTACAGTCTCTGAGGATGAGGGGGATGACACAAGAGCTACAGTCTATGAGATTAAGGTGACACAAGAGCTACAGTCTATGAGGAATGAGGAGGACACAAGAGTTACAGTCTATAGGATGAGGGGATGACCAGAGCTTACCGTCTATTAGGTAAGGTGACACAAAGAGCTTACATTCTATGAGGTGAGGAGGACCACAAGAGCTTCCAGTCTATGAGGATGAGGGGGGACCACAAGAGCTTACAGTCTATGAGGATGAGGGGGATGACACCAATATCTTACAAGTCTATGAGGAATGAGGGGACACAGGCTTACAGTCTATGAGGATGAGGGGATGACACAAGAGCTTTACAGTCCTATGAGGATGAAGGGACACAAGAGCTTACAGGTCTATGAGGATTAAGGGGGGTGACACAGAGCTTACAGTCTATGAGGTGAGGGGGTGACACAAGAGCTTACAGTCTATGAGGATGGAGGGTGCACAGACTTCCAGTCTATGACGGATGAGGGGGTGACACAGAGCTTCCAGTCCTGAGATGAGGGGAGGACACAGAGCTTACAGTCTGAGGGATGAGGGGGGACACAAGAGCTTACAGTCTATTATGATGAGGGGTGACACAGAGCTTACAGTCTATGAGGATGAGGGGGTGCCACAGAGCTTCCAGTTATGAGGATGAGGGGGTGACACAAGAGCTTACAGTCTATTATATTAGGGGGACACAAGAGCTTACAGTCTATGAGGATGAGGGGGTGACAAGAGCTTACAGTCTATGAGGATGAGGGGAACACAATAGCTACAGTCTTGATGATGAGGGGGTACACAAGAGGTTACGTCTATAGGATGAGAGATGACACAAGAGCTTAAGTCATGAGGATGAGGGGACACAAGAGCTTATAGTCTATAGGGTAGGGGGACACAAGAGCTTACAGTCCTCATGAGGATGAGGGGGTGGGGAGGTACATTATGCGAGGGCACAAGCGCTACAGTCTATGAGGATAGGGGGTGACACAAGAGCTTACAGTCTATGAGGTGAGGGGAGAACACAAGAGCCTTACGTTCCTATGAGGAGTGAGGGGAGACAAGAGTGCCTACAGTCTATGAGATAGTGAGGTGGGGTGACACAAGACTTACAGTACTATGAGGTAGGAAGGTGACACAAGAGCTTAACAGTCTGATGAGGAGTGGGGGACACAATGAAGCTACAGTCTATGAGGAGAGGTGGGAACACAAGAGCTTACAGTCTATGAGGATGAGGGTGGGACCAGAGTTACAGGTCTATGAGGATGAGGGGTGACACAAGAGCTTACAGTCTATGAGATGAAGGACAAGCTAGAGGGGGGGAGTGACAACAGAGCTCGTCTATGAGGATGAGGGAGGACACAAGCTTACAGTCACTGGGAGAGGGGTAGGACACAAAGCTTAAAGTCTATGAGGATGAGGGGTACACAAGACTACAGTATGAGGATGAGGGGGGGGGACACAAGAGGTCTACCGTCTATGAGGATGAGGAGGGGGACACAAGAGCTTACAGCTATGAGGATAGGGGTTGACACAAGAGCTTACGGCTATGAGGATGGAGGGTGACACAAGGGCTTACAGTCTATGAGATAGGTGGTGGGGACACAGGAGCTTACGTCTATGAGGATGAGGGGTGGACCACAAGACCTACAGTATATGAGGATGAGGTGACACAAGAGCTTACAGTTCTGATGAGTATGAGGGTTAGGACACACGAGCTTACCAGTCTATGAGGATGAGGACGGGACCACAAGAGCTTACAGTCTATGGAGGATGAGGGGTAGACAACAGAGCTTACGTCTATGAGGATGAGGGGGGACAAGCTTATTAAGGATGAGGGGTCCATGTACAGTCTATGATGATGAAGGGGTGGACCAAGATCTTACAGTCTATGAGGATGAGGGGAGACACAAGAGCTACAGCTATGAGGATGAGGGGGTGAAACCAAGAGCTTACAGTCTATGAGGGATGAGGGTGAACACGAGTTACAGTACTATAGAGGATGAGGTGGGGAGGGGTGACACTGACAGCTTACAGCTATGAGATGAGGGGGGGACACAAGAGTTACAGTCATTAGGATGAGGGGGGACCAAGGGCTTACGATCTTATGAGGATGAGGGGGTGACACAAGAGCTTACAGTCTATGAGTGAGAACGGTGACACAAGAGCTTACAGTCTATGAGGAGGACCAATAACGCTAGGGAGGGTGTGACACAAAGGCTTACAGTCTATGAGGAGGGGGTGACACAAGACTTACAGCTATGAGGGATGAGGGGTGACACAAGAGCTTACAGTCTATGAGATGGTGAGGACACAGACCTTCCAGTCTAATGATGTGAGGGGAGGACACAAGCTACAGTCTATGAGGAATGGAGGGAGGCCACAAGAAGCTTCAGTCTTGAGGATGAGGAGGACACAAGAGCTTCAGTCCTATGAGGAAATGGGGGAGGACCAAGAGCTTACAGTTGAGGATGAGGGGAGGAACCATAGGTCTTACGTTCTATGAGGATGAGGGGGTGACGCAAGAGCTTACGTCCTATGAGGAGAGGGTGACACTAGAGGTATAAGAGCTTACTAATGTCCAGATCCCAGACGGAACAGAATAGCGAGAATTAACCAGTAATTTTTTTCCATTAGTCCAACATGACGGCTCACCTGGAGGATTACCCCTTGACCTCTGCAGGCAGAAGAATAGAGGTTAACTGTCCCTCCCCCTGCATCCCTCTCCAGTTCCTACCAATAACTGCACCAAGAAAGGATCACAAGACGTTTTATTAGTATGTCACACACAACAAAACCAACAATAAGGTTTCGAGGGTGCGGAAAAATTTCCATAGGGCCCGTCATGGGACTAAAGGGAAAACGAATTACGATGAGTCTAATTCTCACTTTCCCCAGAACTTCCCCATGAAAACATGCCCACCTGAGAATGTGCCAGATGATGATAGGGATTATTTTCGGGAGGGATTGAGGCTTGTAGGATTTTTCTACCACCATAAGTCTCTTGCTGATTGTAGTCCAATCGTAATGTTTGGGCAGTGCTGGACAGGTCGCAGCTTTACAGATTTCATCAGAGATGTTCTCGCTTCTGTCCGGCCCAGGAGGTGGCTACTTGCCCGCCGCCCTGGTGGATGTGCGTCCAGACTGTATAAACAATCTCGAATAGTTTGCCTAATCATGCGACGATGTTCATTTTGCCGGCTTTTCTTCCTTTAATTTCCCCCCTCACCTGGAACTGAAGAGACAATTTTTGAAAATCTTTCCGCCAACATTTATTTCTAGATGCAGGTGCAGTACTACGTCCCTCAATCTAGAGGGGTTGTGGGTGGGGGCCAGGTGCTTTCCTTCTCCAGGAGATTTTTTGGATTTTGACAAAGAGGGGAGGATCATTTCCTGACTACGATGAAAGTCAGTTGCGACTTTGGATTCAAGTGGAATCAAGTCTTAAAGAGATCCTATCGTATATACATTGCTGTATTCACCTAGTCTTCGGAAGGCGGTTTTTAGCTAATTTCCTTACCCTTGAATTTTTGTTAAGGTTCTTGCATGAGCCTCTGTAATACTATGAGAGCCACAGGGGGGTGATGAGGTTAGGTCTAAGCTAAGCAGAAGCTTTTAGAAACCTTTTTACCCACCTATGTTCACCCGAGAGGTGTCAAGAGACTTTGGGGGCTGAGATCTGACTTTTAAAGTGCCTGTCTATAAGCGTTAGACACTCCAGGATCTGCCTGTATATTGGGAGAAGATAATGAGGCATTTCAGGGTGGCAAAAGAAACAAATGTTTTCCCAGATTTTTTTAGGCAGATTAGCCGAGGTGACTGGTGTGCGACTTGCCTGTATGTGGCTAATGACTTTATCCGAAAGCCCTTTGTCTCCACATCTTTTTTTCAGGATCCAAGCTGGTAGTTGGAATTTTCTGCCCTGGGATGATCGAAACCGCGCCGTGATAACAGGAGATCCTCCTCAGGAAAAGAATTGGCTCTTAATGCTGGGAACCACTCTTCTTTGGCCACACAGCAACAACCAGAATGATCTTGAGATTTTCTTGTCTGATCTCTGTAATGTTTTCTTGCATCACGGAATTGGAGGGAAGGCATAGGCGAGGTGCCCAGCTGTGGCTGGAAGCATCTAGAAGATATTCTTTGAGTTCCATATCGTAGAAAAGTAATGGTCCCACTTTTCTGCTTTCTTTTTGGTGGTGAACAATCTATTAGAGGGGTTCCCCATTCTCTTGGGATAGTTGAAGCACACCCTTTGTTCTGCCCAACCTCGTGGAGGGTTATGGATGTCTGCTCCGAAGTCCGCTTCCCTGTTTTCCGACCCTTCCATGTGTATGTGCCATCACGGAGAGGCGTTTCTTCTGGCCCATAAGAAGACTTTTTTGGACAGTTGAGATAGTGGGGAGCTTGTGCCCCCCCGCCTTTTGACCCCGTCTCAGATAGTTCTGGTTTTGTGTTGTCTGACAGAATTTTGAGATTTTTTCAAGTTGATTGAGCACATCTTTAGTGGTGTCCAGACCGACTTTAACTTTAGAAGTTTGAGGACTTGAGCCCATTGGCCCTGGGCTAGTATTTCTTGAAGCTTTGCTCCCCGCCCTGTCTTGCTCTCGTCTGTCAAGATCGTTGTTTATGGTCATTGATCCAACTCCATTTCTTTGGGTCAGATTTTCATGCTTTTTTTCCACATTTTAGAGAATTTTTTCACGTACAGGAATTTTATTTTCTTCTCCAGTTTGGTTGAGACTTTGTTCCAAGACCGTGAGGATCCAGTTGTGTATATCTCTTGTATGGCTTTTGGGACCACAACCCCAGGTTTATACAAGCCGTGAGAGTCCCCCGCAAATTTAATGGCTTCTCTGACTTGAGGATTTAGGCTTGTTTGGAACCACTTTTACCCTGGGACACAAGACCTCAGGACTGTCTGCGGGAGAATGAGCGTGTGTACCTGAGTCTAGCCTGTAAGGAATACCAGGAGTTTTTTTTTGCTGGGTTGAAGGATTTGATTTTTTCTAACTTCCTATCGATCCCGATGCTCTATGAATTTTAAACGTTTGTGTCCCTGTGGAAATCAGTTTTTCTTTTGAGCTGGATATAAGAGGAGATCGTCCAATAAGGAATTATTAAGCAATCTTCTGTCTGATGAATACCTGGTCGCTGAGGAGATCCCGAATGGTAAAGCTTGAACTAAAAAATGTTGCAATTGGTTTTCTGGGGACAGGGATGCGATTCTCAGGTGGTTTTTTGAAATATGGGGTGTATTGTGACGTGGTAGTTCGCGTCTTTCATGTCTATGGTGTATAGTGCCGCGTGTTTCGAAATTAATGGTGTTGTGGATTTTTAGGGACTTCCAGTTGAATTTCCTGTTTTATGTGTTTGTTTTTGTGTTCAAACTTTTAGATTGATAATCTCCTGAAGGAACCGTTCTTCTTACCACCTGACGAGACAGTAACATCCACTTTCTGGTTTATATGGACTGCACTTCTTCCCACATTAGGAGGTGGAGTTGCGGAGAGAGATTTGTTCGTTGTCACAAATGGTATCTGAGGTAGAGAGTTCAGTTCGATTTGTAACGCTTCCTGTTACTAACTTACTCCGAGATCCATTTTGTTTATATTTTGATTTCATGGGGAGGGAAACAGCAAGTCTCCCCCCACCCTGGCGTCATGTTTTCTTCTGGCAGGATTGGGCTGGCTACTTTGGGAGTGCTGTATCCCCACCCCTACCCCCGCCTTTGGGTAGCTCCACCTGCCGTTTGCCTTTACCCCTGTAAGATGGAATGTTTCTCGGGAATCTCTTTCTGGGACCCCCCTCTTATTGTAATGCTGCGTTCTCTAGAATAGCGTCCAGTTATGGACCGAATAGAAAACTCTCCTGTGAAGGGGATGCCACACAGATTTGACTTGATCTGAAATCCCCCGACCATTGTTTTTCACAGCCAAAGGGCTCTATGGGCTACATTGAAAGTGCTCTTCCTTAGCCGTAATCAGCATCGCGTGAATGATGGCTGACTTAGAAGAGGAAGACTCTCCACAGTCTTTCTTTTGGTCCCACTGATGATTCTTTTTCTGTTCTCCAACCCGTTGGCAGCATGGTCATGGTCTGTCTGGAGACTGAATAGTTGCGAGGTTGGATTTCCTTAAGTTTAGCATGGCTGAACATCCCACGTCTTATTTAAATATCGTGGGTCATTTACTAAGGGCCGATTCGCGTTTTCCCGACGTGTTAACCCGAATATTTCCTTGATTTGCGCGATTTTCCTGATTGCCCCGGATTTTGGCGCACGCGATCGGATTGTGGCGCATCGTCGCCTGGCATGCACGTGACGGAAATCGGGGGGCGTGGCCGAACGAAACCCGGCGGATTCGGAAAAACCGCGCATTTAAAAAAAAGTGTCGCGACTTGCCTTACCTTCACCGGATCAGGCCGTGTATTGAGTGCATTCCAGGGACTCCAGCGGCAGCAGCGCCACCTGGTGGACAGCGGAGGAACTCCTTATAATCCCGGCCGGACCCGAATCCACGGCAGAAAGAACGCGCCGCAATCGCGAATGGCCGGGTAAGTAAATTGCCCCATTGTCCATTTCCAGTCATTGGTCCTTCAGTTGAGTTTGCCTCCACAAAGGGGAGGGGCTCTTTTTGACGACCCTTGTACTTGACATCAACTTTTGGAATCGAGTTCCATAGTTTAGATTTTTTCTTTTTCTTCATGGAAGAGCAGTCCTGTTTCGCATTCTTTAGCCACTGAGAGTCCTTTTTCTGGTTCTCTCCATTCCTCGCGAATAAGGTCCCTCCAGTAACATTCTTAATGGGAAGACCCTCTTTTCTTTGCTCTTAGACATTCAAAGTGTTTCATACCTGAATCCGAGTGTATCTCCACAGGAATCTTCCAATATCCAGAGTCTCCACTGACTGCTTTTAGTAAAGGCGTCCAAGTTATCCGAGGAAACCCTAGATTCCTTTTGTGTCTTTTTCTCCTGACTTTCCAGGATCTGCTCCTCGTCGCCTCCTGGTAAAGAAGCAGAAGCCAACTTCATGAATCCGAGTCTATATCGCTTCCTATCGCTAGGATGGGCCCCATGAGTTTTTTAGGACCTTCTGAAAGGAGGATCGCTGGTTTTTCACTTCTACTGAAACTTGGCTCTCAGCTCGTCACCGAGAGCTCTTTCCCTCCCTCACGGCACGATCCTATCCACTCAGTCCTTGCATACAGCTTTCTGGTATGAATCAGAGTTTGTTAAAACCCATATTGCATCTACGGATTGGTGTCTTAGAGACTCGTTTGTCCTCCTTTTTCTCCTCTTTCTTCTCCTCTTTCTTTTCTTTCTCCTTTCTTTCCCTAGGAAAATGATGAGAACCATAGTATAGAAGGGGATCGTATAAAATAAGTGTATCCTCCCAGGTTGGCCAAAGATTACCACATCCAGCGCTCCAAATTTCAAGTAGACTGGATAAAAATCGGTAGAAGTTTATTTAAATCCATTTATAAAAAAAGACAAAAAAGACATCTGTCCGGAGACCCAAAAACCTACGCGCTTTCGAATGATTACATTACATTTCTTAGTCATGGTCTAACAATACATGAGACACAAGAGGAATACATACCAGGGTGATACGAAAGCCATAACAAGCGGTCACCACTGCGCATGCCGTATGACTAGGAAACCAAACTTATGTATTATCCGATTGTAAAAATAACTGATATGTTGTAATTATAAAGATAATGTTATAGTACCAGTTACATTAGGTCCAGTTCTTTGTTTAGTTTGAGGTTCCCTAGTCTCCTCCTCTAACGGAGTTTCTTATCTTTTCAATGCCAATAAACTGAAAAAGAAATGGACAACTCACCTTCTGTATCTGTAGAGAAATGTTTTGGATAAACTAGAGATATGTTTGTCATTAAAAATTTTGAACGTCTGAGACATGTTCCTTATACGTCTTCAAGAGGAACTAAGTGCTACACCATTTGTATTTCAATAGTGCAGTAACTGGTAAATAACATAACGTGGGTTACAGAGTGCAGGTAACAGGGTAAAATAACATAACGTGGTTACAATAGGTTCAGGTAAAGGTAAATAACATAACTGGGGTTACAAGAGGTGCATGTACAGGTCAATAACATACGTGGGTACACAAAAGAGGTGCAGGTAACAGTGTAAATAACATAACGTGGGTTACAAGAGGTGCGGTAACAGGGTCCATACCATAACGTGTGTTGCACTTTATAAGGAATAACTGTTAGATTGGTGTTACTTGCTGCAGGTAAGACTAGGAAACAACTGCTATTCCTATAGAACTAGCGGTAAAAAATCTGATAATATTGTTTTTTCACCTACTTCTAGCAGTATTTCAATCAGATAACTAATATTATTTACCGTCTTAACGGCTGATTGACCAAAATAAATAAATTCCACAACAGGGTGCAAATTCAATGAAGAAGGTCAATGCACTATTGTAAAACTCGTATCTCCCTCACATACCTTGCACATGAGAACAAGGAGAATAATACTTGCTAAATACAAAGGCTCATTAAGTGTGCATGAATAGATGCACAACTGCAAAATATAAAAGCAAAAAAAGTTCTCTACAGTCCCACAACAAGAACACGATAACATTTTTCCTTTATAAGTGCAACACACGTTCTGTTATTTACCTTGTTACCTGCACCTCTTGTAACATACAGTATGTTTTGGTTACAACCATTCGTCCTCTGACAGACGTATCAGTGACATATCTCAGACCGGTTCAACTTTAATGACAAACATATCTCTAGTTTATCCAAACTTCTCAACAGATACAGAGGTGATTGTCCATCGTTTTTTCAGTTATTGGCAATTGAAAGATACTACTCCGTTAGAGGATGAGATAGGGAACCTCACAACTGAAAGCCCAATGGTTTAACCACTTCGTGAATACACGTCGGGCGTCCCGGGTCCTCTGATGTAGAGGCTCACGGGTGAGCCCTCTCCATAGCCGGTAACCTTTGCTGCACCGATCGCGGGTGTTTTTCAAAGCTGCTGGCTGCCGGCAGCCTCAAAATATAGTGGCGCATGGGCGCCGCCATCTTACCTGGGATCGGCCGCTCCTCCGTGATGTCACCCGGTGGGGCGGCGAGCATCTCCATGGTACCTCGGGTCTTTTCCGAAGAACCAGGCTATTTCGGTTTAACCCCTTCATTACAATGTGGCTGATATCACATTGTAAATGAATGAGGAGGAAAATCCATATACTGCCATACGTAAGATGCCAGTATATGATAGATCGTCAACAACCTAGGTTTAAAGTACCCTAGTGAGTCTGAAAAAGAGTAAAAATAAAAATAAAAAAAGTTTAAAAAAAAAATAATAAAAAAAGTAAAATTTGAAATCACCCCACCCAACCCACCACGCCCCCTTTCCCATAACTGCCATAAATATAAATAAACTGTAAAAATCATAAACACATAGGTATCGACGCGTCCGAAAATGCCGATCTATCAATCCAAATATGATAACGGTTTTTTGAATGCGTTTAACCCCGTAACGGAAATAGCGCCCAAAGTCGAAAATGGCACTTTTTTGCCATTTTGGAAAAATATAAAACAATCTATAAAAGTGGATCAAAAGGTCGTACAGTCCTAAAAATTATATCATGAAAATATTATCAAATTCCCGCAAAAAATTACCACCACCCACAGCTCCGTATCACAACGTATAAAAAGTTATTAGCGCCAAAGTTGGTCAAAATCAAAAAATTAATTTTTGTACAGGAGTTTACTTTTTTGTAATGTATAATACTTATAAACCTCTACAAATTTGGTATCCCCTTAATCGTAACCAACCCAAAGAATACAGTAGCCGGTCGTTTGGGGCGCGCAGGTGAAAGACGTAATATCAAGCCCACAAGAAAATGGCGCAAATGCATTTTTTCACAAACCATTTCATTGCATTTGGAATTTTTTTTTCTCTTCCCCGCTTCCGAGTACACGCATGAATATTTAATAACCATCAGCTATGAAGTGCAATTTGTACGGGCAGAAACAGCCAATCCACAGCTCTTTATGTGTAAAAATAAAAAAGTTATCTATTTTTGTCTGAGGGTGGGGAGTGAAAATGGACATGACCAACAGGAAAGGCCCGGCGCGGCCATACCGGTTTTAAACATAGACACTGACCTAATGTAACCTGTACAATATACATATCTTATAATTCCAACTATTCATTGGTTCTTTTTACATCCTGAATACGTCGTTTGGTTTCTAGTCATCCGCATGCGCAGTGGTGGATCATCTTATCACCTGGTATGTATTTCCTCTTGTGTCTCACCATGTATTGTTTAGGACCATGACTAAGATTATGTAATCATCGAAGCGCGTAGTCTTTTTGGGTTCCGACCGTATGTTCTTTTTGTCTTTTTTTATAAATGGATTAAATAAACTCCTACCGATTTTTTGCAGTCTACCTGAAATTTGGAGCGCTGATGTGTTCATCTTTTTGGATTTTGTTTGGCTGCTGGCGATCGACACGGCTTTCTTCATCCGAGCACCCTTCCCCACAAGACTATGAACTCTACATTCGGTGGCAGACGTGATTGGCTGACCCTCCTTTTTTTCTTTTGTAATCCTCCAGTTGGGACGTCATGAAAAATCATTTGTAATAAAATTCTGCGGCTTTAACCCGGTCATCAGCCGCATCTTATGTTACAGGGCCAGGCTGAAGTGGCTGCGGAGAATCCGGGGGCGTGGGTGTATATCTGGGGTTTTCCGGAGAACAACTGGAGGAGGAACAAGGATGGATAAGTAAGGGAGATTGTGACATTTCATCAGTCAGCGATGTGATTGCCTAAGGAGATGGATCTAAGTCTTAAACCATCCACCCCACACAGCAGACCTCCTTTACTCTCTTATTGGGGGTGACATGATTGCTATTTGTGAATCCTGAGGCTGTGACCTCTTCACTTGGTTCTGTGCTATGATTTCTCTACGTCTTTTAGCGTCTACTTTTCCCTAGGGTCGTTGGATTCTGAAACATCTTCATAGACCTGTAGACTTTGGCAGGGTTTCACTATTTTGCATTCTTTCTTCCCTTCTGTTTGTTTGTAATCTTCTTTGTCATCATTTACTGCATAGACGCTCTAGATGGCAGCGACAGGGTGTGAGGTAGACAATCTGCCTGATCTGGGGTCCTGGTGATCTCCATCTCATGCCACTTTGTGGGACAAGGACTGGTCCTGTAATGGCAGCTGTGTGGGGGAAACCCAGAGGAGCATTGGTTACAATGTGAAGCTGGAAGGACAATCTCCAATATGTCCATATCTCCTCCATGTCCTACTGGAGGGCTGCACTGGGGCTCTGACGTGAATGGTACAATGTGTCATCTGCATACTGTAATGTTCCACGTTTATGGTGGAGACATGGGGCGTCTGTGTTGTGTAATGGTCCTGCATGGTCACTGAGGTCACTTTGGTCGGTGTCGTCCGCAATACATGTGTGGCTGTAGGATGAGCACGACATCTATTTATGTGCCATGACAGACCATTGAAGATATGAGGACACTGCTGAGAAGAACTAAAGAAGCCACAAAGATCTGCCCAGTGCAAAGATCTGCCCGGACCATCGCTGCAGTGCTGAAGAACAGTTCCATCCCAAACCTTAAATCAAATCTGCCATCAAAATCCATCACGATAAACCAGGGACACTTACTCGTAGATCCAGGAACTGTGACTGTCTTATATTGTCTTGTATTTGTCATCACCTGCCTCTTTCCTTCTAAAATCAACTTTTAAAACTATGCTAATGAGCCTGGAGGCCTCTGGGGGCTGGGGAGGGTATGAAGAGTTGCTAAGTTTTCACCATCTCTGGTTCTCGTGTGAATCCCTGGCAAAAGCCGCAAACAGCAGGAGTCTCCCCTCCGACCACCAGCCGGGACCCATCATACAAACCCGGAGTTTTGTGTCCATGCAGCCTCCGCTCTTCTTGCTTCACCCTGATGGGTGTGGGGGAGGCCTAGACCAGGGCTGTGCTACCATGATATCCACCGCCACTACCAGAATATTATCTACCTCAAACGCTGTTAGGCCCTGGTGTGGGGTTTGCACCTTCTCCTTTAGATTCTTCGTCCTGTGCCCTCCACACTCCTCACTCCCCTGCAGACTCCTCCTCTACCACCACCAAGCCATAAAAAAGCCTTTGCCCCCCAAATTTAACCTTCATCACTAAATGCTGCAATCTGCGAAAATAGGTGGTGATCCCCTTCATGCGTGACCTGCTTCTACATCCATCTCCTGCAGATGGTACTGGAGTATCTGTATAAAGCATTGGATCCGTGGGACAGGACTAGAGGTCCAAGTGGTAACAGACTGATGGAATAATCAGTTTGGGGTGCCGGGCCGACAATCGGATTGAGCGCAGGATTTAACGTTTAAATTGTGTTGTAAGACAATGCACTTACATGCACCAGGAAGAAGAAGGTGAACTCCTGGGACCTGAGCGGGGAAGCGACACATGCAGGATATCGAGTGCAGGATCTTAGTGGCTCCCCGCACAGCGCATTATACACAGACAATGCACTTACATGCAACAGGAAGAAGAAGGTGAACTCCAGGGACCTGAGCGGGGAAGCGACACATGCAGGATATCGGGGGCACGATCGTAGTGACTCCCTGCACAGCGCATTATACACGGACAATGCACTTACATGCACCAGGAAGAAGAAGGTGAACTCCGGGGACCTGAGCGGGGAAGCGGCACATGCAGGATATCGGGCGCAGGATCTTAGTGACTCCCCGCACAGCGCATTATACACGGACAATGCACTTACATGCACCAGGAAGAAGAAGGTGAACTCCAGGGACCTGAGCGGGACCTGAGCGGGGAAGTGACACATGCAGGATATCGGGTGCAGGATCTTAGTGACTCCCCGCACAGCGCATTATACACGGACAATGCACTTTCAGTGAACTCCTCGGACCGGGTAAGTAAATGTGCCCCAATGTGTTAAGATGTAATGTCGGAAGGATTGGTTACATTGTTGCATTCTGTTTGGATACTTTCTGGGGAATATTAGAGTTATTAGGCCTTCTTGACAGGGGGAGGAATCTCTGCTACTTGTTACCAGTGCACATGCTGAATAAATGATAGCGAGGATGTTATGTAGCCATTATTTATTCCTTCCCCTAGACGCGTGTTCGCTTACTTATTTATTATCATCACTCATGAGGAAGGTATGTGAGGAGATCGAACACCGTTAGGGGAAGGAATAAATAAGCTACATAAATCCTCGCTATGAATTTATTCAAGGATGTGCACTGGGGTAACAAGTACAGAGATTCCTCCTCCCCTGTCAGAAGGACTAAATAACTCTAATTATTCCCCAGAAAGTATTAAAACAGAATGCCAACCAATGTAGCCAATCCTTCAACATTACCATATTAACACATATGGGGAACAGTTAACTTACCCGGTACGAGGAGTTCACTAAAGTGCATTGTCCGTGTTAGTACGCGGCTGTCGGGGACGTCACTAAGACCTGACGCCGAATCCTGCATGGTCACTTCCCCGCTCAGGTCCCCGGAGTTCACCTGCTTCTTCCTGGTGCATGAAGTGAATTGTCGGTGGTATATAATGCGCTGTGCGGGGAGTCACTAAGATGCCTGCACCGATACCTGCATGTGTCGTCTCCCATGCCTCAGGGTCCCAGGAGTTCACCTTCTTCTGCTGGTCCATGTAAGTGCAGTGTCCGTGTATAATGCGCGTCGTGTTGAGGGGAGCATAAGATCCTAGCGCCCGATTATCCTGCATTGTGTCGCTCCTCCGTCAGGGTGACCTGGAGAGTTCACCTCTCTTATGGTGCATGTAAGTGCTTGTCCGTGTAGAATGCACTGGGAGGGGAGGCACGAGATCATGCAGCCTGATATCCGCATTGTGTCACTTCCATGCTCAGGTCCCCGGAGTTCACCTTCGTCTTCCTGGTGAATGAAGGCATGTCCGTGTATAATGCGCTGTGCAGGGAGTCACTAAGATCATGTAGCCGATATCCTGCATGTGTCGCTTCCACGCTCAGGTCCCCGGAGTCACATTCTTCTTCCTGGTGCATTGTTAAGTGCATTGTCCGTGGGGTATAATGCGCTGTGCAGGGAGTCACAAAGACCTGCGTCCGATATCCGGCATGTGTCGCTTCCCCCTCAGGTCCGTGAGTTCACCTCTTCTTCCTGAGTGCAGGTAAGTGCTATTGTCGGTGTATAATGCGATGTGCGGGAATTCATTAAGATCCTGCGGCCGATATACTGCCTGTGTAGTTCCTACCGCTCAGGTCCATGGAAGTTCACCTTCTCTTCATGGTGCATGTAAGTGCATTGTCCGTAGTATTTGTATAATGCGCTATGTGCGGGGAAGTCACGGAAGATCAGTGCCACGATAATCTGCATGGTCACTTCCCCGCTCAGGTCCCTGGAGTTCACCTTCTTCTTCTGGTGCATGTAAGTGCATTGTCTGTGTTATAATGCGCGTGAGGGGAGTCACTAAGATCCTGCACCCGATATGCCTGCATGTGGTCTTGCGCGATCAAGGTCCCTGGAGTTCACCTTCTTTTCCTGTGATGTAAAGTGCCTAGCCGTGTTGGAAATATGACAGATGTTGGCTTGGACAGTTTAAGGGTTCTTGTGGACAGCGGAAGAACTAAGCCATAAATGCCTACATTGCCAATTAAGAATTGACTGAGTACAGCTGCAATGTGCTTACAAGACGTGCTATTACGAACATCGAGGCAATGGTAGAGTAATCCTGGCCACCATGAGGACAGCTGCTTGTCATTGCCCCTGGCAGATTCTATCAATTCCTGTGGAAACAAAGACTTCAAGTTAATTGTCTGCAAGTTGTGTGATAAGAATGTATTGACTCTACTCATACATGGATTGGCAGACAGTGGGAGTGGGATGATGGCGCAAGTGGTGAAGGCTACGTGTGTATGTATTAGATTGATATACAGTCTATAGTAGAGCACTCCTTCCCCACCATTCTCTGGACCCTCTATGATGTAGTACTGAGATTGTACCCTATAACCCCTATGAGAAGATCCATGAATATTGTTGTAATTTAATATTTAACTGGCAACCCAAACCCAAGCAGATTTTACAGTCCGTGTATTTTGATATGCGTGTGGGGGGAGTGACTAAGTTGTGCGCTGGATGTCTGAATGTGTGCTCCCCGCTAGGTACAAGGAGTTCACCTCTTCTTCCTGGTGCATGTAATTGCATTGGCCGATGTGTCTACTGCCGCCGTGCGGGGTGTGAGGTCACTAAGATCCATGCGCCTGGAGATCCTGCATGTGTCATTCCCCGCCCAGGTCCCTTGGAGTTCACCTTCTTCTTCCAGGTGCATGTAAGTGCATTGTCCGTGTATAAGGTCGCTGTGTGGAGTGACTAAGATTGCGACCCGATTACCTGCATGTGTTGTTCCCCACTAAGTCCAGGAATTCACCTTCTTCTTCTGGTTGCAGTATTGCATTGCCCGGTTATGTATAATGCGCTGTGAGGGAGTAACTAAGCTCCTGCGCCGATATCCTGCATGTGTCCACTTCCCCGACATCAGGTCCTGGAGTTCACTTCTTCTTCCTGGTGCAGTAAGTGCATGTGTCCGATGTTAATGCGCTGGCGGGGAGTCACTAAGATCCTGCAGTCGGTTATACTGCATGTGCGCTTCCCCGCTCAGGTCCCCGGAGTGCTTCTTCTTCCTGGTGCATGTAAGGCATTGTCCGTGATAATGCCTGTGTGGGAGAAGTGACTAAAGATTTGTGCGCTCCGGATATCCCTGCATGTGTGGCTTCCCAACTCAGTTACAAGGAGTCCACCCTTCTTCTTCTGATTTGATGTAATTGCCTAGGTCGTGTGATAATGCGCTGTGCGGGAGTCACTAAGATCCTGTCGTCCGGTATACCTTAGCAGTGTCGCTTCCCGCTAAGGTCCAGGAGTTCTTCTTCTTCCGGGTGCATGGTAAGTGCATGTACGTGAATTAATGCGCTGTGCGGGAGAGTCACTAACATCGTGCGCCAGAAGTTATGAACGTGTCTGCTTCGCCCAGCTCGGTACCCCTGAGTCCCTTATTCTTCCTGAGCTGATGCTAATGCATTGTACGTGTTGTAAATGCCGCTTTGCGGGGAAAGGTCACTAAGATCCTGGCACCGATATATCCTGCAGGTGTCGCTCGCCGCTACAGGTCCCAGGAGTTACCTTCTTCATTCTGGTGCATGTAAGTGGCATGTTCCGTTTGTATAAGCGCTGGAGGGAGTCACAAGATCCTGCTCTGATCACCGGCAGTGTCGCTTCCCCGATCAGGTCCCCGGAGTAACCTTCTTCTTCTGGTGCATGTAGGTGAATTGTCGTGTTATAATGCGCTGTGCAAGGAGTCACTGAAGAGTCCTGCGTCTGAATTCCGGCATGTGTCACTTCCGGAGGTTTTATTTATCGCGCTTTTCTATCCGGTCTCAACCTCGCTCCTCTCCCGTCTGTTTGGTGTTGTTCTCCTCTTCCCCTGCTTTCCCCTTGGCCACCTGGTTTGTCGTCTGCTGAACCTTTCCATCCGGAGGTCCGCCTCAGGTCCCGGAGTTAACACTTCTTCTTCCTGGTGCGGTAAGTGCATTGTCCGTGTATATGCGACGTGCGGGATCACTAAGATCCTGCCCGATATCCTGCATGTAGGCGCTCGCCCGCACTCAGGTCCTGGACTCAACCTTCTTCGTCCTGTGCATGTAAGTGCATGTCCGTTATTAATGCGGGCTTGCGGGGAGTCACTAAGATGTGCACCCAATACCTGCATGTGTCGCTTACATGCTCAGGCCCCGGAGCTCACTTCTATTCCTGGTGCATGTAAGTGCATGCGTCATTGTATAATGCGCTGTGCGGGAGTCAATAAGATCCTGCCGGCCGATATCTGCATGTGTTAGCTTCCCGCTCAGGTCCCCGGAGTTCACATGCTTCTTTCTGGTGCATGGTATAGTGCATTGTATTGGCGACACAATTGTGAAAGTGAAATCCTGCGCTCAATCCGAATCAGATCGACCCCCCCCCCCCCCCCCCGATTTCTGTGGCATGGAAGCAGCGCACATAACGATGCGTGCTACACAAATCCCAGCGCACACCCCTGTTAAACAATACCTTGAGACGAGCTGCGCAATTCCGCAACGCTGAAACAGTGTGACGAAGTGCGATCTGCCGCCCTTAGAAATGTTGCTCATTGTGGTCTTGCAGTTGCGCGGGTGTTTGTTATTGCCTTTATAATAAGGTCCTGCAGATCAGTCGACTATTGTTTGTTAACATCAGCCACCAGAGGGGGAGGTTTATGATCCATTTTTCTGCTAGAATTATCACTATTCTGCATTCCTGCTATCCTGATTATTGTTTATCAGCTATACCCTAGGAATTTTAATCCTTATTAGATGAGAACTGGGGAGACCACACCTAGTCTTCCGGACCATCACGAAAGGACCCATACAGTGGTATCGACTGGAAACAACCCACCAAACACCTGTATGTTATTCATCAATACATATTCTTGTTCTTCACACTTGCGGTGTGCTCTGGACGTCTACTGCAGGATTTCGTACCTTTGGCCTATAAGTGACTTTTCATGTATTCAATCCAGAATATTGCAACCAAGACACCAGGACCCGGCCTACCTACTCTCCATTCCTAGTGATACCCAGCAGATGTGCTGCTGAGGGAACAGGGGGGCTCACGAAGTGTAACAAGTTTTTAAGCAAGATCACAGATGTGCTGGGGGTTAGCTTCAGGCTCATTAGCATATTGAATGAATTACAAATATAAGAAAATATGCAGCCCATCGTGCTGGATCTTATGAGTACGTCTATTTTAGGTCATACAACTCAACAACTGTTCCTTCCGCAAAGTCGTTCCCCTTCTGTTGTTTGAATTGGGTATTCAAACCGGAAGCCTGCTCACAGCTTTTTAGGTCGCAGCTTGAGTGGAGGGACTGAAAGGCACTGCAGAGAACTAAGCGCATCAGCAGGGTGAGGATACCGTGCCAGGAGAAAAACACTAACTGTTTTTTGACCTGTTTCACAGTTATTGCTTGCTAATCAACATCCCAAAAGAAGGCTCTACACAGCATATAATTGGCCTAAGACACATCTATTGACTCGCTGTCGAGGGTCTACACAGAAGCCTAATATATGCCGTCTTCTTAAATTGTATTCTAAACAATGGACACGATTGGGCACTGGCACGGGATGTAATGACAAATTTTTATGATATCCATACAGGCCGCGCTAGACAGCGAAGATACCCAGATCCGGGACAAACTAGCGGTGATTCTAACAACGTCACTTGTGAGTAATTGTAATTATTTAAAAATATAGTAGTGCGACTATGATTGCTCAACCTGAGAAAAGGAAATATTAAAACCAAAGGTGCCTCAGGTTAGAGACAGTATAGGGGAACCACTAGTGTTTGTGGTTATCCATAAAGCGTAGCTACTGGGCCTACTCCGTTGGAGTCCGTGAGTTCAGGAGCGACGGGTATGAGAGCTTGTCGCGTGTCGGGGTGGAAGATAGTCCCGACAACACAATAGGTTGACCTGTGATGGGATGTATATCACGTCAGGAGTTGTCGAACAGGCGGAAGTGACTATGTAATATGCAAAGAACCCAATCGTCATCGAAACCCAATGCCTCGGGTACTGGATCAGAGATCAGGACACCATCACGATGGTACACAGGTACCGGCAGCAATTGGATCCGTACACGGAAAGAGATGGGACATACTATGCAAGTGCATCCCCCGGATCCGCCAACATATAACACCTACCGCAGCTCACAGGCTGGTTGTATCAAACGAGAAGGTTTTATTGAGCGGTCAACTAACTTACTTATTTATTATCATCACTCATGAGGAAGGTATGTGAGGAGATGGAGCAGCCAGTCCTTCCCACGGAGGTGATGTGCGCCGCTCGTACACTATGTGGCTTCCAATCAGAACCCGATTAGTCAGTAATTGCAGTATCTGTATAATTATCAGTCATGTTAGAGTATGGACAAATTCTATAAAAAGTTACTAAATTACCTCTGATGAGAAGGTAGAAATTATGCAATCATTTTAATTTTGCTGCATAGAAACGTAAGAATTATATAAAAAAAAAAGATTCAAATATATTTTGGGTCATTTCAATAGGTTTTTGGAAAGGAGTCACAGCTGATGCATCCAAATAAAAGAGCCAGAGGAGCTGAGCAGATTGTACATAGTGTCCTATCTGCAGGCAGCATGTTATAGAGCAGGAGGAGCTGTGCAGATTGTACATAGTGTCCTATCTGCAGGCAGCATGTTATAGAGCAGGAGGAGCTGAGCAGATTGTACATAGTGTCCTATCTGCAGGCAGCTTGTTATACTATGTACAATCTGCCTCAGCTCCTCTGGTCTTTTATTGGATGCATCAAGCTGTGACTACTTTCCAAAACCTATGAAAGGACCCCCCCCCCCCCCCCCCCAAAAATATTTGAATCTCTTTTTTTTTATATACTTCTTACGGTTCTATGCGCAGAATTAAAATGATTGCATAATTTCTACCTTCTCATTGAGGTACTAGAACTTTTATAGAATTTGTCCATACGTCACAACATGACTGATAATTATACAGATACTGCAATTACGACTGGAATCGGGTTCGATTGGAAGCCCACATAGGTAGAGCGGCGCACATCACCCTCGTGGAAGGACTGGCTGCTCCAGTTCCCACATACCTTCCTAATGAGTGATGATAGATAAATAAGTAAGCGAACACCGTTAGGGGAAGGAATAAATAAGCTACATAAATCCTCGCTATGAATTTATTCAAGGATGTGCACTGGGGTAACAAGTACAGAGATTCCTCCTCCCCTGTCAGAAGGACTAAATAACTCTAATTATTCCCCAGAAAGTATTAAAACAGAATGCCAACCAATGTAGCCAATCCTTCAACATTACCATATTAACACATATGGGGAACAGTTAACTTACCCGGTACGAGGAGTTCACTAAAGTGCATTGTCCGTGTTAGTACGCGGCTGTCGGGGACGTCACTAAGACCTGACGCCGAATCCTGCATGGTCACTTCCCCGCTCAGGTCCCCGGAGTTCACCT
Organism: Engystomops pustulosus; assembly: GCA_019512145.1. NCBI lineage: Eukaryota > Metazoa > Chordata > Amphibia > Anura > Leptodactylidae > Engystomops > Engystomops pustulosus. Next base: position 220,782 of record CM033651.1, on the reverse strand, counting down.
GCTTCTTCCTGGTGCATGAAGTGAATTGTCGGTGGTATATAATGCGCTGTGCGGGGAGTCACTAAGATGCCTGCACCGATACCTGCATGTGTCGTCTCCCATGCCTCAGGGTCCCAGGAGTTCACCTTCTTCTGCTGGTCCATGTAAGTGCAGTGTCCGTGTATAATGCGCGTCGTGTTGAGGGGAGCATAAGATCCTAGCGCCCGATTATCCTGCATTGTGTCGCTCCTCCGTCAGGGTGACCTGGAGAGTTCACCTCTCTTATGGTGCATGTAAGTGCTTGTCCGTGTAGAATGCACTGGGAGGGGAGGCACGAGATCATGCAGCCTGATATCCGCATTGTGTCACTTCCATGCTCAGGTCCCCGGAGTTCACCTTCGTCTTCCTGGTGAATGAAGGCATGTCCGTGTATAATGCGCTGTGCAGGGAGTCACTAAGATCATGTAGCCGATATCCTGCATGTGTCGCTTCCACGCTCAGGTCCCCGGAGTCACATTCTTCTTCCTGGTGCATTGTTAAGTGCATTGTCCGTGGGGTATAATGCGCTGTGCAGGGAGTCACAAAGACCTGCGTCCGATATCCGGCATGTGTCGCTTCCCCCTCAGGTCCGTGAGTTCACCTCTTCTTCCTGAGTGCAGGTAAGTGCTATTGTCGGTGTATAATGCGATGTGCGGGAATTCATTAAGATCCTGCGGCCGATATACTGCCTGTGTAGTTCCTACCGCTCAGGTCCATGGAAGTTCACCTTCTCTTCATGGTGCATGTAAGTGCATTGTCCGTAGTATTTGTATAATGCGCTATGTGCGGGGAAGTCACGGAAGATCAGTGCCACGATAATCTGCATGGTCACTTCCCCGCTCAGGTCCCTGGAGTTCACCTTCTTCTTCTGGTGCATGTAAGTGCATTGTCTGTGTTATAATGCGCGTGAGGGGAGTCACTAAGATCCTGCACCCGATATGCCTGCATGTGGTCTTGCGCGATCAAGGTCCCTGGAGTTCACCTTCTTTTCCTGTGATGTAAAGTGCCTAGCCGTGTTGGAAATATGACAGATGTTGGCTTGGACAGTTTAAGGGTTCTTGTGGACAGCGGAAGAACTAAGCCATAAATGCCTACATTGCCAATTAAGAATTGACTGAGTACAGCTGCAATGTGCTTACAAGACGTGCTATTACGAACATCGAGGCAATGGTAGAGTAATCCTGGCCACCATGAGGACAGCTGCTTGTCATTGCCCCTGGCAGATTCTATCAATTCCTGTGGAAACAAAGACTTCAAGTTAATTGTCTGCAAGTTGTGTGATAAGAATGTATTGACTCTACTCATACATGGATTGGCAGACAGTGGGAGTGGGATGATGGCGCAAGTGGTGAAGGCTACGTGTGTATGTATTAGATTGATATACAGTCTATAGTAGAGCACTCCTTCCCCACCATTCTCTGGACCCTCTATGATGTAGTACTGAGATTGTACCCTATAACCCCTATGAGAAGATCCATGAATATTGTTGTAATTTAATATTTAACTGGCAACCCAAACCCAAGCAGATTTTACAGTCCGTGTATTTTGATATGCGTGTGGGGGGAGTGACTAAGTTGTGCGCTGGATGTCTGAATGTGTGCTCCCCGCTAGGTACAAGGAGTTCACCTCTTCTTCCTGGTGCATGTAATTGCATTGGCCGATGTGTCTACTGCCGCCGTGCGGGGTGTGAGGTCACTAAGATCCATGCGCCTGGAGATCCTGCATGTGTCATTCCCCGCCCAGGTCCCTTGGAGTTCACCTTCTTCTTCCAGGTGCATGTAAGTGCATTGTCCGTGTATAAGGTCGCTGTGTGGAGTGACTAAGATTGCGACCCGATTACCTGCATGTGTTGTTCCCCACTAAGTCCAGGAATTCACCTTCTTCTTCTGGTTGCAGTATTGCATTGCCCGGTTATGTATAATGCGCTGTGAGGGAGTAACTAAGCTCCTGCGCCGATATCCTGCATGTGTCCACTTCCCCGACATCAGGTCCTGGAGTTCACTTCTTCTTCCTGGTGCAGTAAGTGCATGTGTCCGATGTTAATGCGCTGGCGGGGAGTCACTAAGATCCTGCAGTCGGTTATACTGCATGTGCGCTTCCCCGCTCAGGTCCCCGGAGTGCTTCTTCTTCCTGGTGCATGTAAGGCATTGTCCGTGATAATGCCTGTGTGGGAGAAGTGACTAAAGATTTGTGCGCTCCGGATATCCCTGCATGTGTGGCTTCCCAACTCAGTTACAAGGAGTCCACCCTTCTTCTTCTGATTTGATGTAATTGCCTAGGTCGTGTGATAATGCGCTGTGCGGGAGTCACTAAGATCCTGTCGTCCGGTATACCTTAGCAGTGTCGCTTCCCGCTAAGGTCCAGGAGTTCTTCTTCTTCCGGGTGCATGGTAAGTGCATGTACGTGAATTAATGCGCTGTGCGGGAGAGTCACTAACATCGTGCGCCAGAAGTTATGAACGTGTCTGCTTCGCCCAGCTCGGTACCCCTGAGTCCCTTATTCTTCCTGAGCTGATGCTAATGCATTGTACGTGTTGTAAATGCCGCTTTGCGGGGAAAGGTCACTAAGATCCTGGCACCGATATATCCTGCAGGTGTCGCTCGCCGCTACAGGTCCCAGGAGTTACCTTCTTCATTCTGGTGCATGTAAGTGGCATGTTCCGTTTGTATAAGCGCTGGAGGGAGTCACAAGATCCTGCTCTGATCACCGGCAGTGTCGCTTCCCCGATCAGGTCCCCGGAGTAACCTTCTTCTTCTGGTGCATGTAGGTGAATTGTCGTGTTATAATGCGCTGTGCAAGGAGTCACTGAAGAGTCCTGCGTCTGAATTCCGGCATGTGTCACTTCCGGAGGTTTTATTTATCGCGCTTTTCTATCCGGTCTCAACCTCGCTCCTCTCCCGTCTGTTTGGTGTTGTTCTCCTCTTCCCCTGCTTTCCCCTTGGCCACCTGGTTTGTCGTCTGCTGAACCTTTCCATCCGGAGGTCCGCCTCAGGTCCCGGAGTTAACACTTCTTCTTCCTGGTGCGGTAAGTGCATTGTCCGTGTATATGCGACGTGCGGGATCACTAAGATCCTGCCCGATATCCTGCATGTAGGCGCTCGCCCGCACTCAGGTCCTGGACTCAACCTTCTTCGTCCTGTGCATGTAAGTGCATGTCCGTTATTAATGCGGGCTTGCGGGGAGTCACTAAGATGTGCACCCAATACCTGCATGTGTCGCTTACATGCTCAGGCCCCGGAGCTCACTTCTATTCCTGGTGCATGTAAGTGCATGCGTCATTGTATAATGCGCTGTGCGGGAGTCAATAAGATCCTGCCGGCCGATATCTGCATGTGTTAGCTTCCCGCTCAGGTCCCCGGAGTTCACATGCTTCTTTCTGGTGCATGGTATAGTGCATTGTATTGGCGACACAATTGTGAAAGTGAAATCCTGCGCTCAATCCGAATCAGATCGACCCCCCCCCCCCCCCCCCGATTTCTGTGGCATGGAAGCAGCGCACATAACGATGCGTGCTACACAAATCCCAGCGCACACCCCTGTTAAACAATACCTTGAGACGAGCTGCGCAATTCCGCAACGCTGAAACAGTGTGACGAAGTGCGATCTGCCGCCCTTAGAAATGTTGCTCATTGTGGTCTTGCAGTTGCGCGGGTGTTTGTTATTGCCTTTATAATAAGGTCCTGCAGATCAGTCGACTATTGTTTGTTAACATCAGCCACCAGAGGGGGAGGTTTATGATCCATTTTTCTGCTAGAATTATCACTATTCTGCATTCCTGCTATCCTGATTATTGTTTATCAGCTATACCCTAGGAATTTTAATCCTTATTAGATGAGAACTGGGGAGACCACACCTAGTCTTCCGGACCATCACGAAAGGACCCATACAGTGGTATCGACTGGAAACAACCCACCAAACACCTGTATGTTATTCATCAATACATATTCTTGTTCTTCACACTTGCGGTGTGCTCTGGACGTCTACTGCAGGATTTCGTACCTTTGGCCTATAAGTGACTTTTCATGTATTCAATCCAGAATATTGCAACCAAGACACCAGGACCCGGCCTACCTACTCTCCATTCCTAGTGATACCCAGCAGATGTGCTGCTGAGGGAACAGGGGGGCTCACGAAGTGTAACAAGTTTTTAAGCAAGATCACAGATGTGCTGGGGGTTAGCTTCAGGCTCATTAGCATATTGAATGAATTACAAATATAAGAAAATATGCAGCCCATCGTGCTGGATCTTATGAGTACGTCTATTTTAGGTCATACAACTCAACAACTGTTCCTTCCGCAAAGTCGTTCCCCTTCTGTTGTTTGAATTGGGTATTCAAACCGGAAGCCTGCTCACAGCTTTTTAGGTCGCAGCTTGAGTGGAGGGACTGAAAGGCACTGCAGAGAACTAAGCGCATCAGCAGGGTGAGGATACCGTGCCAGGAGAAAAACACTAACTGTTTTTTGACCTGTTTCACAGTTATTGCTTGCTAATCAACATCCCAAAAGAAGGCTCTACACAGCATATAATTGGCCTAAGACACATCTATTGACTCGCTGTCGAGGGTCTACACAGAAGCCTAATATATGCCGTCTTCTTAAATTGTATTCTAAACAATGGACACGATTGGGCACTGGCACGGGATGTAATGACAAATTTTTATGATATCCATACAGGCCGCGCTAGACAGCGAAGATACCCAGATCCGGGACAAACTAGCGGTGATTCTAACAACGTCACTTGTGAGTAATTGTAATTATTTAAAAATATAGTAGTGCGACTATGATTGCTCAACCTGAGAAAAGGAAATATTAAAACCAAAGGTGCCTCAGGTTAGAGACAGTATAGGGGAACCACTAGTGTTTGTGGTTATCCATAAAGCGTAGCTACTGGGCCTACTCCGTTGGAGTCCGTGAGTTCAGGAGCGACGGGTATGAGAGCTTGTCGCGTGTCGGGGTGGAAGATAGTCCCGACAACACAATAGGTTGACCTGTGATGGGATGTATATCACGTCAGGAGTTGTCGAACAGGCGGAAGTGACTATGTAATATGCAAAGAACCCAATCGTCATCGAAACCCAATGCCTCGGGTACTGGATCAGAGATCAGGACACCATCACGATGGTACACAGGTACCGGCAGCAATTGGATCCGTACACGGAAAGAGATGGGACATACTATGCAAGTGCATCCCCCGGATCCGCCAACATATAACACCTACCGCAGCTCACAGGCTGGTTGTATCAAACGAGAAGGTTTTATTGAGCGGTCAACTAAGTCCTATCTGCAGGCAGCATGTTATAGAGCAAGGGGAGCTGAGCAGGTAATGCATAGTTTCCCATCTTCAGGGAGCATGTTATAGAGCAGGAGGAGCTGAAGTACAGACTAGCCAAAATATAAATGAATAAATGACAAGATACACAATGGAATTTGACAGGTTTTGCATTATAATACAGAGAGAACCTTGATAAAGGTGGATGAAAAATCTCCTGTTACAGTATAACCATATTTCATTTTGGGCTTTTAGTTTGGTCAATCTACACATTATTTCTCACCTTCAGATTATAAAAACTTCTGGATTCTCAGATTCCAAATTAATGGCCTTCAACTACTTCCATATACAATTAGTGCAGCATTTTGGAGAGGCTCGGGTGTAATTGAGGTCTGGCTATGATAATGGGATTACATGAAAAGTAACATAAAACTACAATACACGAGAAGCATTAGAGGTCCAGCGCCTCCCACAAGCCGACATCAGGGATGCGCAGAGAGGTAAATAAATGGATCAATAATGTGTTTTTCACATGATGCAGCCATCGATCTAAGCAGCATGTAACGGATTGTGACAGCACTGACCACTGAGAGATTATTACATCTTCGCATCGGTCGGGTTGTCAATACATAAAAGCAATTTCCAGGACATTTCATTAGAGGCTTCTACTGAGAAGAAATCTACTAAAGCCATTGCCCTGGAATCTTGTCACTTTAAACAGGGACGTTCTCTTAATGGAAGTCCCACTGCGCAGTATATGACACTGTATAGCGAGTGCTAATAATATACAGCCATACACTAACACCAGGGACCAGACATACCAGGGACCAGACATACCAGGGACCAGACATACCAGGGACCAGACATACAAGGGACCCGACATACCAGGGACCAGACATACCAGGGACCAGGCATATAAGAGGCTAGACATACCAGGGACCAGGCATAC
>CM033651.1:200246-213660 GCA_019512145.1 Engystomops pustulosus | reverse complement strand
ATAGAAGAAAGAAGAAGGAGCCGCCGGGAACCGGCAACCGAAAGATCCGGGAGCCGCAACCAAGGTTTCCCGGACACCGGAGGGTTTGAGTAATTGAGTTATTTTTATCTTTTCTAATTACTCGTGTTATAACCCAGGGGGTGAAGGTTTTTCATCAGCATCATTTTTTGTGCTGAAAAACTTGGCTTGTACACGAAGTATATACTGTATGTGCCCCAGTGTTTCGAAGTTCCCATGAGAGAGATATGGCTATTCTCGTCGCAGAGTTGCGTGTTATGTTGCCTGTTCTCTGTGTGTTGATTCAGATTCGCAGTAAACACAAGGGACCAACATACGAAGGGACCAGACAACAAGGGAACTAACATGACAATCCAGGGACCAACATACAAGGGGCAGGCTAAGGCAGCATACAAGTGACCAGACATACCAGGGGCAGCTTGGGGGTAGCATCAAGGGACCACAGACATACAAGGGACCAGCATACCAAGGGACTGCGCATACCAGGACCAGACACAAGGCAGGCATAATGAGACATAGGGACCAGACATACCGGACGGCGAAGAGGGACCAGGCACATACAAGGGACCAGGCATACAAGGGACCCCAGACATTACAAGGGACCGACATACAAGGGAATAGAACATGACCAAGCGGGACCAGACTCTACCAGGGAATAGAACATACAAGGGACCAGGCACAACAGGGAACAGCAACAGGGACCAGACCATACAAGGGACCCAGGACCAGACAAGGTGGACATAACCTACAAGGGACAATACAGGACCATCAAGGGGACGACTAGGCAGGACATACATACGGGACCAGACATACAAGGGACCAGACATACAAGGCCAGACACTACAGGGAACCAGACATACAGTGGAATCAGACATACAAGCGACCAGCATCCCAGGGACAGAAATACAGGGACCAGACACCAATCGGACACATACTAAGGGACCAAGCATACATGGCCCGTACATACAAGGGACTCAGACATACAAGGGACAGCCCGGCACATACAAGGAACAGAACCGGGACCAACTACAAGGGTACATCGACATACAAGGGACTAGACATTACAAGGGACAGACATACAGGGACAAGACATAGCAAGGGACCAGAATACAACATGGCACTCAGAATACCATGACTGCACGCGATAATTCGTGGACAGAATCCAGGTGGACCAGACATACAAGGGTACAGACTACAAGGGACCAGACATACAGGGAAAATAGACAACAAGGACTTCAGGACAGACCAGGGAGCCAGAATACAAGGGACCAGGCATACAAAGAACGAGGGAACTAGGAACTACAAGTAGGGAACCATGGCCATATACAAGGGACAAGACCATACAAAGACTAGACATACACGGGACCAGACATACCAGGGAGAAGATATACAATGGACCAGGCATCAAGGGGACTATGGAGAACAAGTAACAAGAGGACCAGCACTACAAGGAGAGACAGACAAGGGGAGGCCTTAGACCACAATCAAGTGAATAACGAAGAGGACACACGCAGAACACGACCCCAAGGTGACAAGAACCTACAAAGGACCTAGGAATACAATCCCGCGGCCCAGACATACAAGGGACCGACATACAAGGGAATGCTACCAAGGACCCGACATACCAGGCAGCAGACCCCTTGAGCACCTCGACAGGCGACACACCATCAAGGAGCACGCTGGACTGGGACGCAAGGGGCAACAGTTTGGCACCTCATACCAATAGGGCCGCATATCGGCGAAGAGGCGAGGAATATAGACACTACAAGGGAGCTAGACATAATACGAAGGGACCATGATCGGCAGCGAGATGTACAAGGACCAGGACATCAACCAGGCAACACGCAGCACATACCAGGGACGACAGACAATACAAGGGCTAACCAGGCCATACCAGGAACAAGGATCAGCGAGACAATAGGAGCATCCGAAGAGAAGGGATCCCAGACATACACATCGGGACCAGGCAACAAGGGCCACTAGACATACAAGGGACAAAGACTACGCAGACTGGGACCTGACTAGAACATAACAGGCCGACCAGGACACCATACAAGGGACCAGACATTACAAAGGGGACTAAGACCCTGGAGGATTACCGCAGGAGGAAAGTGCGGAGGACACGAATTACACAGGCCTAGACATACAAGGGACCAGACATAACAAGGGACCCGACATAACAAGGGACAGACATCAAGGACTAGACATCAAGGGACCAGCATAACAAGGGATCAGACATACGAAGGATAGGCATCTACAAGGGACTAGAGACCTACAAGGAGAAGCGCCAGGATCACATACAAGGGGATCAGACATACGATGAAGGGAACAACTAGACATAACAAGGGACTAGGCAATACAGGGGATAGGCATATACAAGCGGACTAGGCATAAAAAGGGAATAGACAAGCAAGGGACAGAGCAGACATACAACAGGAGAATAGAGCATACAGGGGGACTAGACCAGATAATACGAAGGGACCAGAAATGACACAGGGAAGCCAGACATACCACAGGGACCAGGCGACATACCAGGGACCAGGCATACAGGGCCAGACATACCAGGGGGACCAGGCATACCAGGGACAGACATACCAAGGGACAGACATAACAATTGAAGGGACCTAGGTGAAACAATACAACAGGGAGACGATGAAAGTGACCAAGTACATACAGGACCAGGGACTAAAGCAGACATACAGAGGGACCAGGACATACAAGGGACCGACTAGACAGACAATACAAGGGACCAGACATAGGCAGCAAAGGGACTAGACAATACACGGGACCAGCTAAGGGCCGCATCAAGGACCCCCCCAACCCAGGACTAGCCAAACAAAGGACAGGAACTAGGGCAGGTATTACAAGGGACTAGACATACAAGGGAAAGAATAAGGGAACAATACAAGGACCTAGACCCTACAAGAGACTACAGGACCAACAGCCAGGGACTAACCAAGGGACTATATACAGGCAGCCGGGACCAGACATACAAGGGAACCAGAGTCATACAAAGGGACCAAGATGAAAGCGGACTGACTAATGACCCCGTGCCAGAATATCGCGGGCACCAGACATTACAAGACAGGGAACACGGCCATCATACAAGGGACTAGACATACGAAGGGACCGGAATAGGAAGATACCAGGGACATGGCAACAGGGAAAGGCATACAGGGGACTAGACATACAAGGGACTAGGCATACAAAGGGAAAGGACATACGAAGCACGACAGACCATACAAGGGACCAGGACATAACAGACCAGGGACGACATACAAGGGACCCAGGCATACAAGGGACCACGAAACATACAAGGGACACAGATACAAGGGGACTAGACTACCAAGGGGACGGCAGACAAACGGGACCAGACAGTACAACGGGACAGGACTACAAGGGACTAGGACATACAAGGGGCCAGACATACAGAGGAACGACGCTTACAAGAGACCAGCATAACAAGGGACTAGCATACAAGGGACAAGAATACAAGGGACCAGACATACAGGACCAGGGATACAAAGGGAACTAGGCATACAAGGGAACAGGACATACAAAGGGACAGACATCCAAGGGACAGACATACAAGGGACACATCTGGACCAGACATACAAGGGACCAAATACACAGAATACAAGGGACCAGACATACAGGGACCGGAGGGAGTACAGGACAGACATACAAGGACAGGCATAACAAAAGACATACAAGGACAGATACAGACAGGCATACAAGACCGGAATACAAGGGACAGGACATCAGGGCTGCAACGGACTAGACATACAAGGGACCAGACATACAAGGGACTAGACATACAAGGGAACTAGGCATACAAGGGACCAGACATACAAGGGACTAGACATACAAGGGGCCAGACATACAAGGGACTAGACATACAAGGGACCAGACATACAAGGGACTAGACATACAAGGGACCAGACATACCAGGGACCAGACATACAAGGGACCAGACATACAAGGGACTAGGCATACCAGGGACCAGACATACCAGGGACCAGATATACAAGGGACTAGACATACAAGGGACCAGACATACCAGGGAGCAGATATACAAGGGACCAGGCATACAAGGGACCAGACATACAAGGGACCAGACATACAAGGGACCAGACATACCAGGGACCAGATATACAAGGGACCAGACATACAAGGGACTAGGCATACAAGGGACTAGGCATACAAGGGACCAGACATACAAGGGACTAGACATACAAGGGATCAGATATACAAGGGACTAGACATACAAGGGACCAGACATACAAGGGACTAGACATACAAGGGACTAGGCATACAGTACTGCCCAAAAGTTTGGACACACCTTTTCATTCAGAGAAGAGTTTTCTATATTTTCACGGCTCAAAACTAGGAATCAACACAGGTGGAATTATATACTTAACAAAGCTTCAAGAGGTAGTCACCAGAAAAGGTTTTTTACATCACAGACGTCCTATTATGTGTAATGAGGGGGATTTCTTGCCCTATTAATGGGGTTGGGAGCATCAGTTGTGTTGTGCAGGAGTCGGGTGGATACACGGCTGATCGTCCTACTGAAGAATTCGTATAATGGCCAGAAAAAAGCAGCAAGGAAAAACGAGTGTCCATCGTTACTTTAAGAAATGAAGGTCAGTCAGTCCAAAAAAATTGGTAAAACTTTGAAAGTGTCCCCAAGTGCAGTTGCAAAAAAGAAACTACAATCAAGAAAGAAGACTTGTATCCAGCCGGATGTGAGGAGTCGGTAAAAATGTCAAAATATATTTAATCCATTTAAAACGGTAAAATACATTACAGCACATGGGACAAAAAAGGAACATGAAGGCTACAAGCCTCGGCGTTTCGGTACAAGACGTCGCAGCGACTGCTATTCCATCCGGTTTGCGTTTAGTTGGACCATCATTTATTTTTTAACAGGACAATCACCCCAAACACCTCCAGGCTGTGTAAGGTCTATTTGACCAAGAAGGAGAGTGATGGGGGCTATGCCAGATGACCCGGCCTCCACAGTCACCAGACCTGAACCCAATCCAGATGGTTTGGGGTGAGCTGGACCGCAGAATGAAGGCAAAAGAGCCACCAAGTGCTGAGCATCTCTGGGATCTCCTTCATGACTGTTGGAAGAACATTTCAGGTGACTACCTCTTGAAGCTCATCATGAGAAGCCAAGAGGAACTTAGAATATAAGACATTTTCAGTCGTAAGGGGGTGTTTAAGAATGGCATGATTTAAGAGAATTTGCAGCAGCAGAGGTGTGCATTCTGAGGTGCGAATCCTGAGGTACTGCAGCAGCAGAGGTGTGCATCCTGAGGTTCTGCAGCAGCAGAGGTGTGCATCCTGAGGTTCTGCAGCAGCAGAGGTGTGCATCCTGAGGTTCTGCAGCAGCAGAGGTGTGCATCCTGAGGTTCTGCAGCAGCTACAGTATGTATTATGAGGATCTGCAAATGCAAGGGTGTGTATTACGAGGATCAGAAGCAGCTGAGGTGTGTGTTATGAGACTGTGTGCCAGCTGAGATAAGCAATGTTCCCATAGCATAAGAGCTGTTTGCTATCAAGAAAGGCATCCAAGCCTCTCCTGAGCTTGCACATTGTATCCGCCATTATAACATCCTGTGGTGGAGAATTCCATTGTGTCATTACAGTAAAGAATCCTGTCTATGCCAATTGTGAATCCTATTCCCTCTAGGCACAGAGAATGGCCTCCTCTTAGTATAAAGAAAATCAGAAAGATCCCTATGATCCCTATTAGTGACTTCTAGATCAGTATAACATTGGTAGTGTACACCTCCACAAGGCACCTTAACTCCAGCCCTGCTGAATATCTATCTAAATGCAGGAGGATACCCGGAGGTTTTAGTATCCTGCTCAGGTAACATTCTCCAAACCCCAAGTCAATATTTGTCTAGTTCTGTACAAGATAACTGAGTAAACGTTAATATTAATTAGAGAAGCAAATGATGAGCCAAAATGTGAAATCATCTGAGATTAAGCAAATGAAAGGCGTTAGTCGTAATTCACTGCGGACGTCCTCTCCTCTTGGAGGTATAATTGACTTTGCTCGAGGACAGACCGCAGCCGTCATAATAGCCTGGCAGTAGTGAGAAGGTTACTCCGGCAGCGGTGTCTGCTGAGAGGAGGTCATTGTAACCTCTCCATCCTTCACCCCTGTAGCATCATTTTCATCCCTCATCAATCAATGTCTCTTTTCTGAATGAGCGTTACACGCACTCAAGTCCCCTTCACCTCTGCTCGTTTCTCCAGCGCTTCTCCTCTCTCTCATGCTGCAATTTACTCAAATCATTTGTTCATCTGTCATCCCTTGTCTGCCTTTATCTCTTCCGCTCATCTGGCACAGAGAAGTGCCCCTAAAGGTTGTGTCCACAATTGTCATCTCCATTGACTATTATTGTAGACCAGCGCAGAGGGGGGTGTAACTATAGAGTTACATGGTTCATGGATTTGTCCGTCTACAAGTCTATTAAAGCTGCGCACATTTCTGCCAGATCTATACAGTAATGTCATGTCAAACACGCAGTGGGAAGTGGACCCTCTAGGCTGGCACAAGGACTTGACTAGGGGACCAAGGGTGTTATCCAAATGACTCTAATGGTTGTCATGCTTTGAACAGGTTGTACCAACTTTGATGTTGCTCCTTATCCACAGGACAGAATATAATAAATACATCTGATATGGAATCCAGTCACACTGATTGTTAATCTTAAGTAAGTGGTAGTTTATTTTGGCAAACAGATAAGTGTAACGTTTCGGTCAAACACTGACCTTCGTCAGACACAGTTTGCGTTATAGGGTGTTAGTTAGGACTGCTATGCAGGTATTCAGCACTTGTGGGAATAGCGGAACCACCGCTCTGTAGCCACAATTTACCAGCCATCTCCAGCACTGTCAGTGAGTGAGGAGTTTCTTAGATACCCAAGCATTATATTCATTCCCCACCAAGGCTGACGATATATGGGGCAGCTGTAGACTAGCGATGGAGTGGCTGGCTAGCCACGTATGACACGGTACATCAGTCCTGGTGTTGCCCTCATCCACACCAGTCATGGCCAGCAGGATGAAGCAAGAAGAGGTGGAGGCGGGTGGCCATAAAGCTTCCCCATGGGGCAATCACGATGTAGGTCACAGATCACTGGCAGATGGAAAAAGGAGGCCAGTGATGGTAGCAGCAGGCAAGGGATGCACACAGAAAAAGGTGATGATGAAAACTCATGGTTCCTTTATTAAGAGAACTTTCAGGAAACAGTCCGTCAGCAGCAGAAAACAGTTTGGTTAGAACTCCTCTCTCCAAGGGCAAGCAGAGTTAGTTGTTTGTATTATAGTTCTCTGGATAACAGGAATAAGCACGGAGTACGTCAGCCTGAAACAGAGTAGCATCGGCACAGAATAGCATCAAACTAAAAACCCTGAACCCCAAAGCTGAGCATATATAGTCGGGTGCCAGACAATCACAGCCTGCTGCACCTCAGGAAAGATACATACATACAGATCAGTCCTACTTGGTCCAAGGAAGAACTCCAGAAATAAGTTTAGTCATTGGCCAATTCCAAGACATTACACTTGGCAATTTACAGAACTCCTGTAGTATAGAATAGAGCAGGAAGAAACATTGTCAACACGCCGCTCTATCAATTAGCAAGAACTGGAATCCCATTCTCATGATTGGTAGTCAGCAATCGGATCATTAACCCCTATTCTGTAGGTACAATTCTGTATAGGGGTTCTGGACATGACGCGATCACTAGGCCACTACTTGGAGTAGTGCTGGAACTAGTTGTAGTTGGCCCATGTTGGTTAGTGGATGCTGGTGTTAAACCCCATAGGTCAGATAAAAAATAGGCAGACATGGGGCAGGGAAGTGTAAGAAAGAGTCAAGTGGCGCCTTGAAATGGGGGTAATGGTGGTCGTGCGTAATTGGATTGAATGAGCTGATGAATGTCCCGGAGGGCTGCAGCGTACCCTGTGACCCGCAGTGTTCACTAGCAGTACCAAGGGAAGTAGAAGGCAGTATCCAAGGTATAAGCTAGAGGTAAGGGTGGAAAACTACAAATCAAGGTCAGGTCAAGCTAAGGTGGTCTTTATAACTGGATTGCTTGTAGATTGGACAGGGGCACATTAAACATAGGTGCACCAACCGTCTAAAATTCAGTGCTTGGTGCACCTTAGGAGGTCACAGCGGGACAAGGAAGAAGTAGGGCACCTAAGGTAGTGCCTGCCAGTAAGGTAACACAGCAGCGAGCATGGCCGTCCAGAAAAAACCTGCGTCAAAATTGTGACAGATAATTAATTCAGTCAAAGAAACAAACTGTTAAACACAGAAATGTAAATGTGATCTTCAAAATTCCCTTTCACATCTTGCAACATCTAAACTTTGCATATATTCCGATACAGAAAAGTGCAGCAGACAAAAAAAAGGAAAAAAATGGTAATTTATGCAAGATGTGAACTAGGCCTGATGACTCCTGTTCTCCGTCTCTTGCTGTACAGCTGCAGAGAGCTGCATGGAGGGAGGGGGAAGACGTTATCCTGCTCCTTATGTAAAACAACTGTGTGCTTATCATTTTAAGACTTGCAGTATTTTGCTTTATATCCAATGTGTAATATTGTACAACGTTGTGTATTTTTTTGTCTGCCATACTGCTGTAGAAAATGAAAAAAACTCAGTGCAGATAAAACTAAACGGATTAGCTGGCCAAGTTACATTTTGCTCACCTTTGGTTTGGAGAATCGTTGCTTGAATGTCGCCTCTCGGGGGCTGCAACCTCCCCCTTTGGGTGTATTAGGTCTGGGTATAGTGTGGGGAAGAGCAGCTGGATAGAAAAACTCATAAGCACCTGGTAAGAGGAGGTGCAGGCATCACCAATAGTCCAGGAAGAACCCCGGAGCTGATGTGGGTGCATGCATTGTGCCACGGATATGGGAGGAGAGGGCAACAAGTGCTTAGGCAACTTCTACAGTGTAACTAAGGGCTCTCTCTTTCTGGTGCCAATCAATGTAAGATCCATCGGCCGAGGACTGGACATGTCCTCCAGAGAACTAAAGGAGCCTCTGACTGGAGGAGACACCATACTGGGTCTTAGAGGATTGGGCAAGGAGTTGATGGGATCATCTCTGGTGCTCAGGAGTTTCAGCAGGGGGATATTTCTGTGGACAGGCTCCTCCACTGTCCGCGTCCTTGTGTAGCTGTATTGCTCTCTGTATTGTCTGCAATAGAGACTGATGGAGCTTAGTTAGGCCACCGGGATAGCCCTAGTTCACACAGGATAGCTGCTGTGAAATTAGTAGTGGCTCACCTGTTGTAAGTGGTGGAGGAGATACACACCCGTAGTAAGTCCATTACTGCTGTAAATTGTGCTGCAGAATTTAACTTTTGCTAAGTAAGGGTTTAAAGTGCAGGCAGCCATAAAGGAATCATGGCTGAAAGCAGTGGCAGAAACCCCAATCCTCCTCAAATGCTTCAGAATGTGCACTATAGAATTCGGCAGCTGCCCACCCTGTGTCTCTGCGTGGAAGTGAAAATTTACACATATCACGTATTGTAATAATCTAAAAATCATTTACATTTTTTTTAAAAAAGCAAACACTTATGTATAAAAACAAAACAAAAAAACACACCAGCAAATAATGTACGTATAGAATCTGTCTTTGTACCCTCCCCTTCCCATGTGTAACCAGGGCTGGATTATAGCGAGGGCTCCAGGAACACATGCCTCGGGGCCCCCACCAGCAATGTCCCAAAGACACTTCACAGCTGTGAGCTGACTGTCTCTGGGAGTGATGCGCAGTGCAGGTACCACTGTGCTGCATGTGCGCCTGCCTCCAAGCTGTGGCAGTGACTCACTGAGAGCCTGCCTGCCCAGCCATACTCAATTGCATTCTGAATGCAGCATGCTTTTCAGGAGCTGCACTGCATGCAGAGTGACACCAGATCCCTTCCCTCATTACCAAACACAGGTTGGCTGAACTGTTTACCAGGCAAGTCCTAGCCAATCAGTGTTCGGTTAACTTCCTCACAGATCCCTTGGCCCGATCTATGGATATAGGCATAGCTCCCAACCATCCCGATTTTGCCGGGAAAGTCCTGTTTTTCTTACCTCTGCCCCGCGTCACGGGCAGCTATGATATTGTCACGGATTCTCCCCCCAGGTCCCGCTGTGTCCCGCTGCTGTGTCCGCATAGTAAATACTTTGAAAGCCTGAACTGATAGTACAGAATGGCTTCTACAGACATCAGGAGGGAATCCTTTTCAGAGAAGTGTCGGGCTTAGCGGAGAGCAGGGACCACGTCATCAGGTCAGATCAGCATCTGTCCATATATGGTTACTGCATCTCCTAGGGTTCCCCAGAGCAGACATCGGGCAGGGAATCCTTTTCAGAGAAGTGTCGGGTTAGCGGAGAGCAGGGACCACGTCATCAGGTTCAGATCACCATCTGTCCATATATGGTCACTGCATCTCCTAGGGTTCCCCAGAGCAGACATCGGGCAGGGAATCCTTTTCAGAGAAGTGTCGGGCTTAGCGGAGAGCAGGGACCACGTCATCAGGTCAGATCAGCATCTGTCCATATATGGTCACTGCATCTCCTAGGGTTCCCCAGAGCAGACATCGGGCAGGGAATCCTTTTCAGAGAAGTGTCGGGTTAGCGGAGAGCAGGGACCACGTCATCAGGTTCAGATCACCATCTGTCCATATATGGTCACTGCATCTCCTAGGGTTCCCCAGAGCAGACATCGGGCAGGGAATCCTTTTCAGAGAAGTGTCGGGTTAGCAGAGAGCAGGGACCACGTCATCAGCTTCAGATCAGCATTCGCCCTCAAGGTCAGCATCTGTCCATATATGGTCACTGCATCTCCTAGGGTTCCCCAGAGCAGACATCGGGCAGGGAATCCTTTTCAGAGAAGGGTCGGGTTAGCAGAGAGCAGGGACCACGTCATCAGCTTCAGATCAGCATCTGTCCATATATGGTCACTGCATCTCCTAGGGTTCCCCAGAGCAGACATCAGGCAGGGAATCCTTTTCAGAGAAGTGTCGGGCTTAGCGGAGAGCAGGGACCACGTCATCAGCTTCAGGTCAGCATCTGTCCATATATGGTCACTGCATCTCCTAGGGTTCCCCAGAGCAGACATCGGGCAGGGAATCCTTTTCAGAGAAGTGTCGGGTTAGCAGAGAGCAGGGACCACGTCATCAGCTTCAGATCAGCATCTGTCCATATATGGTCACTGCATCTCCTAGGGTTCCCCAGAGCAGACATCGGGAGGGAATCCTTTTCAGAGAAGTGTCGGGTTAGCAGAGAGCAGGGACCACGTCATCAGCTTCAGATCACCATCTGTCCATATATGGTCACTGCATCTCCTAGGGTTCCCCAGAGCAGACATCGGGCAGGGAATCCTTTTCAGAGAAGTGTCGGCTTAGCGGAGAGCAGGGACCACGTCATCAGCTTCAGATCAGCATCTGTCCATATATGGTCACTGCATCTCCTAGGCTTCCCCAGAGCAGACATCGGGAGGGAATCCTTTTCAGAGAAGTGTCGGCTTAGCGGAGAGCAGGGACCACGTCATCAGCTTCAGATCGCTATCCATATATGGTCACTGCATCTCCTAGGCTTCCCCAGAGCAGACATCGGGCAGGGAATCCTTTTCAGAGAAGTGTCGGGCTTAGCAGAGAGCAGGGACCACATCATCAGGCTCAGATCTCTATCCATATATGGTCACTGCATCTCCTAGGGTTCCCCAGAGCAGACATCTGGCAGGGAATCCTTTTCAGAGAAGTGTCGGGTTAGCATCAGGCTCAGATCACCATCTGTCCATATATGGTCTCCACGGCTTCACCAGACACAAGCTCTTTATGTAATTAAATTAAACCTCTGCGCTGTAGACAGGAGCCTTAACTAACTGAGCTATAAGCCCAGTGATACAGAGCTGAGGATTTCTGGTAACTAAGACATGTTATCTGCCACTGTTACACTGTGACACAGACTAATGCACTGATATATAGAGAGGGATCTTCTCAGAGATTATTATTGTAATTATTCAGACTATTATTATTATTATTATAAATTTTATTATTTTTATTATTATGGAGACGATTATTAATAATAGTAAAAATAATAATAATCATCTCAATAATAATAATAAAATTTATAATAATAATAGTCGCAATAATTACAATAACCTCTGAGAAGATCCCTCTCTATATACCAAGGCAGTAAATCTGTGTCACAGTGTAACAGTAGCAGTCACAGGGCTTAGCTACCAAAATTCTCCACCTTGTTAATCACTGAGGTTATAGCTCAGTGGGTTGGGGCACTTTGACATTATTGTACATGGACACTGCAGGTTCTGGGTTCAAGTCCCAGTCAGGATAATTTTTTTTTTTTTGTTGAGATGATTTTTATTATTATAATATGGTTAAAATTTGGGGCGTGGCCAGGGAGTGATTGGGGGTGTGGCTTAGGAAGGAGGTATGATATAGGAGATATGAGTCTTAGGGAAGCAGTGGCGCATGGGACTAGTGTGGAGACTAGGACTAGTAGTCGGTACCACTGCCACTGTGCCAGCTAGCCTAACATGTAAGTAGGAGAAAATATAGAATATTAATGATAATTTGTAATAATATTGTGTACCATTGTCTGGGCTACATTCCGTTGGGGCCCCCATCAGATTTTATGCCCAATATGGTCCCAGTACAGACATGACCCTGCTCATAGGCTTTATAGATACTTTGGTATATAGTTGCATACATACTGTATATAGAAACCAATGGGGCGCATTTTCAGTGCTCGTCCATGATTAACACATTTTGGTGATAAACAGAGCCGATCCTGTATACCTGAAGATTGCATGTTACATGTTTATTGAAATTTCAAGGGAAAAGAGACAACTTACTGGAGGTCAGGCATCTTTATCTACAAACCTGCCTTATCTCCAGGATAGCAGCACACATGTGCGCCTCATTCATCATCTTCAGAGCCGCTGCCACTTACCGCACTTATTACCGCCACTCTACATGACGCAGGGAGCAGCAGACTTTGAAGTACGACGTACGAATAGAGAAAAAGCTCCAACAACCGAAATTACAGGCGGGTAATCAAAGAGGGAAGACACAACACAGGGAACATATCTGACATGTACATATGGACTAAGCACAGCAAGATCCCAACAGATACACAATCACTAAAGACTTAAATCCTCCCCTACAGAGAAGCGAAAATTTACCACAACTTTTCCAGCTTATTTCCTTTATTAAACCTTTAATAAGGGTGTAATATTGTAGAAGCTTTAACTGTGCACATAGGGGGCAGTATTATAGTAGCTATATTCTTGTACATAGGGGGCAGTATTATAGTAGTTATATTCTTGTACATAGGGG
>CM033651.1:183957-200177 GCA_019512145.1 Engystomops pustulosus | reverse complement strand
GCAGTATTAGTATATTTTAAAGTAGTTATATTCTTGTACAGAGGGGCTTTAGTAGTTATTCTATAGTAGTTTATATTCTTGTACTAGGGGCAGTATATAGTAGTTATATTCCTTGTAATAGGGGGCAGTATTATAGTAGTTTATATTCTCTGTACATAGGGGGGCAGTAGTATTATAGTAGTTATATTCCTGTACATAGGGGCAGTATTATAGTAGTTATATCCTTGTTACATAGGGGGCAGTATTATAGTAGTTTAGTATGCTTGTACATAGGGGCAGTATTATAGTAGTTATATTCCTGTACATAGGGAGTGCAGTATTATAGTAGTATATTCCTGTACATAGGGGAGGCAGTATTATAGTGTTATATTCCTGTACATAGGGGGCAGTATTAGTATTATATTCTGTACATAGGGGGCAGTATTATAAGTTAGGTTATAGTTCCTGTACATAGGGGCAGTATTATAGTAGTTTATCCCTGTACATAGGGGGCAGTTATTATGAGTAGTTATATTCCTGTACATAGGAGGGCAGTATTATAGTAGTTTATTCTTGTACTAGGGGGGCTAGTATATAGTAGTTATATTCTTGTACATAGGGGCAGTATTATAGTAGTTATATTCCTGTATAGGGGCATTCATATAGTTATATTCGTGTACATAGGGGCAGTATATAGTAGTTATATTCTGTACATAGGGGGGGGCAGTCTTATAGTAGTTATTATTCCTGTACATAGGGGGCAGTATTATAGTAGTTATATTCTTGTACATAGGGGCAGTATTATAGTAGTTATTTCCTGTACATAGGGGCAGTATTATAGTGTATATCCTGTACATAGGGGGCAGTATTTAAGTAGTTATATTCCTGTACACAGAGGGGCAGTAGTATTATAGTAGTTATATTCCTGTACATAGGGGGCAGTATTATAGTAGTTATATTCTTGTACATAGGGGGCAGCGTAGATAGTATATAGTAGTTATATTCTTGTACATAGGGGCGTATGTATATAGTAGTTATATTCCGTACATAGGAGGCAGTATTATAGTATATATTCTGTACATAGGGGCAGTATTATAGTAGTTATATCCTGTACATAGGGGGCAGTATTAGTATTATAGTAGTTATATTTGTACATAGGGGGCAGTATTATCGTAGTATATTCTTGTAACTAGGGGACGGTATATAGTAGTTATATTCCTGTACATAGGAGGCAGTATTATAGTATTATATTGCCTGTACATAGGGGGCAGTATTATATAGTAGTTATATTCCTGTACATAGGGGGCAGTATTATAGTAGTTATTTCTTGTACATAGGGGGCAGTAATTATAGTAGTTATATTCTTACATGGGGGCAGTATAGGCAGTATTTATAGTAGTTATATTCCTGTACATAGGGGCAGTATTTAGTAGTTATATTCTGTACACTAGCTGTACCTAGGGGGGCAGTATATTATAGTAGTTATTATTCTGTACATAGGGGGAGTATTATAGTAGTTATATTCCTGTACAAGGAGGCAGTATTATAGAGTATATTTCCTGTACATAGGGGCAGTATTATAGTAGTTTAGTTATATTCCTGTACATAGGGGCAGTATTATAGTAGTTATATTCCTGTTACATAGGGGGCAGTATTATAGTAGTTATATTCCTGTACATAGGGGGCAGTATTTATGTAGTTATATTTCCTGTAACCATAGGGGGCAGTATTATAGTAGTTATATTCCTTGTACATAGGGGGCAGTAGTTCTGTATAGTAGTTATACCTTCTGGGGGACTATATGATCCGGCAGGGGTATAGTATTGAGGAGGCAGTATAGAATAGTACTGGCGGGGGCATTATAGTAGTTATCTGTACAAGGAATGGCAGTATTATAGTTAGTGTATATTCCTGTACATAGAGGGGCAGTAATATAGTAGTTATATTCCTTACATAGGGGGCAGTATTATAGTAGTTAAGATATTCATAGTGTACATAGGGCGGTACTTATATAGTAGTTATATCCTGTAGGCTATAGTAAGGGGCAGTATTATAGTAGGTTATTTCTGTACATAGGAGGCGCATTTATAGTAGTTATATTCCTGTCATAGGAGGCACGTATTATAGTATGTTATCTTCCTGTACATAGGAGGCAGTATTATAGTAGTAGTTATATTCTTAGTACTAGGGGGTATATAGTAGTTATTCTGTACATAGGGGCAGTATTATAGTAGTTATATTCCTGTACATAGGGGGCGTGTTTATAGTAGTTATATTCCTGTAACTAGGGGGCAGTATATAGTAGTTATATTCCTGTACATAAGGGAGGCGTAATTATAGGTAGTTATATTCCTGTACATGGGAGGCATTTTAGTAGTTATATTCTATTCAGTAGTTATATTTCATAGTACAGGGGCGGTCTTCATCGTGTTTATATTCCTGTACATAGGAGGGCAGTATTATAGTGTTTATTCCTGTACATCTAGGAGGCATGTCTATCAGTAGTTCGTCTTCTTGTATCCGTACAAGGGGGGGGCGAGTTAATTAGTGTTATATTCCTGTACATAGGGGGCAGTATTATAGTAGTTATATTCCTGTCTGGCAGAGGGCGAGAGGGGAGTATATAAAGTGGGGGAGGGGGGGGGGGAGGGGCAGTATTATAGTTATAGTTAGTTACCTAATAGGTGTAGGTAGTTTAGTTTTAGAATTTAGTTGTAGTTATTTCCTGTACATAGGGGCAGTATTATAGTGTTATATTCCTGTACATAGGGCATAGTATGTAGTTAATATTCCTGTTTACATAGGGGGGCAGTATTATAGTAGTTATATTCCTGTACATAGGCGGTTTAGTAGTTATATTCCGTACTAGGAGAAGTGGATCGTCTAGTATTATAGTAGTTATATTCCTGTACATAGGGGCGTATTATAGTAGTTATATCCTGTACATAGGAGGCAGTATTATAGTAGTTATATTCCTGTACATAGGGCCAGTATTATAGTAGTTATATTCCTGTACATAGGGGCAGTATTATAGTAGTTTATTTCCTGTACATAGGGGCAGTATTATAGTAGTTATTCCTGTACATAGGGGGCAGTATTATAGTAGTTATATTCTGTACATGGGGCAGTATTATGAGTAGTTATATTCCTGTACATAGGGGGCGTATTATAGTAGTTTATTCTGTACATAGGGGGCAGTATTAGTAGTTATATTCTTACATAGGGGACAGTATTATGTAGTTATATTCTTGACATAGGGGGCAGTATTATAGTAGTTATATTGTCCTAGGGGCAGTATTATAGTAGTTATATTCCTTGTACATAGGGGCAGTATTATAGTAGTTATATTCTGTACATAGGGGCAGTATTATTAGTATATTCCTGTACTAGGGGGCAGTATTATAGTAGTTATATTCCTTGTACATAGGGGCAGTAGTATTATAGTAGTATATTCCTGTACATAGGGGGCAGTATTATAGTAGTTATATTCCTGTACATAGAGGGCAGTATTATAGTAGTTATATTCTTGTACATAGGGGGCAGTATTATGTAGTTATATTCCTGTACATAGGGGCAGTATTATAGTAGTTAATTCTTGTACATAGGGGGCAGTATTATAGTAGTTATATTCCTGTACATAGGGGGCAGTATATAGTAGTTATATTCTTGTACATAGGGGGCGTATTATAGTAGTTATATTCCTGTACATAGGGGCAGTATTATAGTAGTTATATTCCTGTAAATAGAGGGGCAGTATTATAGTAGTTATATTCTGTACATGGCGGGAGTAGTAAGAGTTATGTATTCCTGTACATAGGGGCAGTATTATAGTAGTTAACTATTCCTGTACATAGGGGCAGGGTACAGTAATATTAGTAGTTATATTTCCTGTACTAGGGGACAGTATTATAGTAGTTATATTCCTGTACAGGGGACAGTATTATAGTAGTTATATTCTTGTACATAGGGGCAGTATTATAGTAGTTAATATTCCTTGTACATAGGGGGCGTATTATAGTAGTTATATTCTTGTACAGGTGGGCAGTATATAGTAGTATATTCTTGTACATAGGGGCAGTCTATGTAAGTTATATTCTGTGTACATAGGGGGCAGCTAGTATATAGTAGTTATATTCCTGTACATAGGGGGCAGTATATATAGGTTATATTCTGTACATAGGGGGCAGTATTATAGTAGTTAATATTCTTGTACATAGGGGGCCAGTATTATAGTAGTTATATTCCCTGTACATAGGGGCAGTATTTATAGTAGTTATATTCTTGTACATAGGGGGCAGTATTATAGTAGATTATATTCCGTACATAGGGGGCAGTATTATAGTAGTTATATTCTTGTACATAGGGCAGTATTATAGTAGTTATATCTGTACATAGGGGCAGTTTATAGTAGTTATATTCCTGTCCTAGTGGTTGACAGTTTTTAGTAGTTATATTTCTGTACATAGGGGGCAGTATTATAGTAGTTATTCTTGTACAAGGGGCAGTATTATAGTAGTTATATTCCTGTACATAGGGGGCCGTAATTATAGTAGTTATATTCTTGTACATAGGGGGCAGTATGTATAGTAGTTATATTCTGTACATAGGGCAGTATTATAGTAGTTTATTATCTTGTACATAGGGGGCAGCAGTATTATAGTGTTTATATTCCTGACATAGGGGGCAGTATTATAGTATATATTCTGACAAGGGGGCAGTATTATAGTAGTTATTTCCTGTACATAGGGGGCAGATTATAGTAGTTATATTCAGTACATAGGGGCATATTATAGTAGTTATTATTCCTGTACATAGGGACAGTAATTATAGTAGTTATATTCTTGTACATAGGGGACAGTATTAAGTAGTTAATTCCTGTACATGGGGGCATTTTTATAGTATTATAGTAGTGTATATTCTTGATCATAGGGGGCAGTTATAGTAGTTATATTCTTGTACATAGGGGCGTATTTAGTAGTTATATTCTGTACCCAATAGGGGGCATATTATAGTAGTATCAATTCCTGTACATAGGGGGCCAATATTATATAGTTATATTCTGTACATAGGGGCAGTATTTAGTATAGTTACTTTGTCCTAGGTATATTC
Organism: Engystomops pustulosus; assembly: GCA_019512145.1. NCBI lineage: Eukaryota > Metazoa > Chordata > Amphibia > Anura > Leptodactylidae > Engystomops > Engystomops pustulosus. The sequence continues at coordinate 195,089 of CM033651.1, read as the reverse complement.
TGTTTTTTCCTTACATAGGGGGCAGTATTATATCGTTATATTCTTGTCATCTGGGGCAGGTATTCTAGTGTTTCTTCTTGAAATAGGGGGCATATATAGTTGAGTTATATTCCTGTGAACATACGGGGCAGTATTATAGTAGTTATATTATTGTACATAGCGGCAGTATTTTTTTTAAATTAGTTTTGTAGTTTTTTTATATTCTTGTACATAAAGGGGCAGTATTTCTAGTAGTTATATTCTTGTACGAGGGGGCAGTATTATAGTAGTTATATTCTGTACATAGGGGAGCAGAGGGGCAAGTAGTTATAAGTAGTGATATTCACTTGTACATGGGGGCCAGTATTATAGCTAGTATAGATTCTGTACATCAGGGGGCCAGATAGTAGTATGTTAGTATTTATATTCCTGGCAGTATTAGTATATTTTAAAGTAGTTATATTCTGTACAGTAGGGGCAGTAGTTCTATAGTAGTTATATATTCTTGTACATAGGGGGCAGTATATAGTAGTTATATTCTTGTAATAGGGGGCAGTATTATAGTAGTTTATATTCTCTGTACATAGGGGGGCAGTAGTATTATAGTAGTTATATTCCTGTACATAGGGGCAGTATTATAGTAGTATATCCTTGTTACATAGGGGGCAGTATTATAGTAGTTTAGTATGCTCTGTACATAGGGGCAGTATTATAGTAGTTATATTCCTGTACATAGGCAGTGGGCAGTTATATAGTAGTTTATTCCTGTACATAGGGGAGGCAGATATTATAGTGTTATATTCCTGTACATAGGGGGCAGTATTAGTAGTATATTCCTGTACATAGGGGGCAGTATTATAGTAGTTATATTCCTGTACATAGGGGCAGTATTATAGTAGTTTATCCTGTACATAGGGGGCAGTTATTATAGTAGTTATATTCCTGTACATAGGGGGCAGTATTATAGTAGTTTATTCTTGTACTAGGGGGGCAGTATATAGTAGTTATATTCCTTGTACCATAGGGGCAGTATTATAGTAGTTATATTCCTGTATAGGGCATTCATATAGTTATATTCCGTGTACATAGGGGCAGTATATAGTAGTTATATTCCTGTACATAGGGGGGCAGTCTTATAGTAGTTATTATTCCTGTACATAGGGGCAGTATTATAGTAGTTATATTCTTGTACATAGGGGCAGTATTATAGTAGTTATATCCCTGTACATAGGGGCAGTATTATAGTAGTTATATCCTGTACATAGGGGGCAGTATTATAGTAGTTATATTCTTGTACAAGAGGGGCAGTAGTATTTAGTAGTTATATTCCTGTACATAGGGGGCAGTATTATAGTAGTTATATTTTGTACATAGGGGGCGTATAGTTATGTAGTTATATTCTTGTACATAGGGGCGTAGTATATAGTAGTTATATTCCTGTACATAGGAGGCAGTATTATAGTAATATATTCTGTACATAGGGGCAGTATTATAGTAGTTATATCCTGTACATAGGGGGCAGTATTAGTATTATAGTAGTTATATCTTGTACATAGGGGGCAGTATTATCGTAGTATATTCTTGTACTAGGGGACGGTATATAGTAGTTATATTCCTGTACATAGGAGGCAGTATTATAGTAATTATATTCCTGTACATAGGGGGCAGTATTATATAGTAGTTATATTCCTGTACATAGGGGGCAGTATTATAGTAGTTATTTCTTGTACATAGGGGGCAGTAATTATAGTAGTTATATTCTTATCATGGGGGCAGTATTACGGCAGTATTTTATAGTAGTTATATTCTGTACTAGGGGCAGTATTATAGTAGTTATATTCTGTACATATGCTGTACCTAGGGGGGCAGTATATTATAGTAGTTATATTCTGTACATAGGGGGAGTATTATAGTAGTTATATTCCTGTACAAGGAGGCAGTATTATAGTAGTATATTTCCTGTACCTAGGAGGCAGTATTATAGTAGTTTAGTTATATTCCTGTACATAGGGGCAGTATTATAGTAGTTATATTCCTGTTACATAGGGGGCAGTATTATAGTAGTTATATTCCTGTACATAGGGGCAGTATTATGTAGTTATAGTTACCTATGTATACCATAGGGGGGCAGTATATAGTAGTTATAGTTCCTTGTACATAGGGGGCAGTAGTCTGATAGTAGTTATACTGTCATGGGGACTATATGTATTCCGCGGGGAAGTATTGAGGAGGAGTATAGAATAGTACTGTCGGGGGACATTATAGTAGTTATCCTGTACAAGGATGGCAGTATTATAGTAGTGTATATTCCTGTACATAGAGAGGGCAGTATTATAGTAGTTATATTCCTTACATAGGGGGAGTATTATAGTAGTGTAAGATATTCATATGTACAATAGGGCGGTATTATATAGTAGTTATATCCTGTACATAGAAGGGGCAGTATTATAGTAGGTTATATTCTGTACATAGGAGGGCGCTATTATAGTAGTTATATTCCTGTCTAGGAGGCACGTATTATAGTTGTTATCTTCCTGTACATAGGAGGCAGTATTATATAGTAGTTATATTCTTGTACTAGGGGGTATTATAGTAGTTATATTCCTTGTACATAGGGGCAGTATTATAGTAGTTTATATTCCTGTACATAGGGGCGTGTCATTATAGTAGTTATATTCCTGTACTAGGGGGCAGTATGTATAGTAGTTATATTCCTGTACATAGGGGGCAGTTATATTATAGAGTAGTTATATTCTCTGTACATGGGGCGATTTATAGTAGTTATATTCTTTCGTACGTATATTCAGGGGGCGAGTATTATCGTAGTTTATTCCTGTACATAGGGGGCAGTATTATGTGTTTATTTCCTGTACATCAGGGGCAGTGTCTTCAGTAGAATTCTTTCATGCTTAGTCCTGTACAGGGGGGGGCGATTGTAATTTAGTAGTTATATTCCTGTACATAGGGGCAGTATTATAGTAGTTATTTCCTGTACATGGGGCAGAGGCGAGAGGGGAGTAGTAGTAGAGGAGTGAAGGAGGGAGAGGGCAGTACTTATAGTTATATTAGTACATAATAGGTAGTAGTTATATTTTAGACTAGTTGTAGTTATTTCCTGTACATAGGGGGCAGTATTATAGTGTTATATCACTGTACATAGGGCAAGTATGTAGTTTATTCTTTACATAGGGGGCAGTATTATAGTAGTTATATTCTGTACATAGGGCGGTATTAGTAGTTATATTCCGTACTAGGGGCAGTATTAAGTGTTGTTCTGTACATGGGGAGTATTATGTAGTTATATTCCTGTACATAGGGGCGGTATTATAGTAGTTATATTCCTGTACATAGGAGGCAGTATTATAGTAGTTATATCCTGTACATAGGGGCAGTATTATAGTAGTTATATTCCTGTACATAGGGGCAGTATTATAGTAGTTTATTTCCTGTACATAGGAGGCAGTATTATAGTAGTTTATTCCTGTACAAGGGGGCAGTATTATAGTAGTTATATTCCTGTACATAGGGGCAGTATTATGAGTAGTTATATTCCTGTACATAGGGGGCGTATTATAGTAGTTTTATTCTTGTACATAGGGGGCAGTATTAGTAGTTATATTCTGTACATAGGGGACAGTATTAGTAGTTATATTCTTGACATAGGGGGCAGTATTATGTAGTTATATTGTCCTAGGGGCGTATTATAGTAGTTATATTCCTGTACATAGGAGGCAGTATTATAGTAGTTATATTCTGTACATAGGGGGCAGTATTATAGTAGTATATTCCTGTACATAGGGGGCAGTATTATAGTAGTTATATTCCTGTACATAGGGGGCAGTATTATAGTAGTATATTCCTGTACATAGGGGGCAGTATTATAGTAGTTATATTCCTGTACATAGGGGGCAGTATTATAGTAGTTATATTCTGTACATAGGGGGCAGTATTATGTAGTTATATTCCTGTACATAGGGGCAGTATTATAGTAGTTAATTCCTTGTACATAGGGGCAGTATTATAGTAGTTATATTCCTGTACATAGGGGCAGTATATAGTAGTTATATTCCTTGTAATAGGGGGCAGTATTATAGTAGTTATATTCCTGTACATAGGGGCAGTATTATAGTAGTTATATTCCTGTAATAGAGGCAGTATTATTAGTAGTTATATTCTGTACGATAGGCGAGAGATAGTATAGAGTATATGTATTCCTGTACATAGGGCAGCAGTATTATAGTAGTTACATTCCTGTACATAGGGGGCAGGTACATATATTATAGTTATATTTCCTGTACTAGGGGACAGTATTATAGTAGTTATATTCCTGTACAGGGGACAGTATATAGTAGTTATATTCTGTACATAGGGGACAGTATTATAGTAGTTATATTCCTGTACATAGGGGGCGTATTATAGTAGTTATATTTTGTACATGGTGGGCAGTATATAGTAGTATATTCTTGTACATAGGGGCAGTTATGTAGTTATATTCTCGTACATAGGGGGCAGTAGTATATAGTAGTTATATTCCTGTACATAGGGGGCAGATATATTATAGGTTATAGTTCTTGTACATAGGGGGCAGTATTATAGTAGTTAATATTTCTTGTACATAGGAGGGCGCAGTATTATAGTAGTTATATTCCTGTACATAGGGGCGTATTATAGTAGTTATATTCTGTCATAGGGGGCAGTATTATAGTAGTTATATTCCTACATAGGGGGCAGTATTATAGTATTATATCTGTACATAGAGGCAGTATTATAGTAGTTTTATTCCTGTACATAGGGGCAGTTTATAGTAGTTATATTCCTGTCCTGTGGGTGACAGTATTTTAGTATTATATTTCTGTACATAGGGGGCAGTAATTATAGTAGTTATATCTTGTACAGAGGGGCAGTATTATAGTAGTTATATTCCTGTACATAGGGGGCCGTAATTATAGTAGTTATATCTTGTACATAGGGGGCAGTATTATAAGTAGTTTATATTCTGTACATAGGGCAGTATTATAGTAGTTTATTTCTTGTACTAGGGGGCAGCAGTATTATAGTGTTATATTCCTGACATAGGGGGCAGTATTATAGTATATATTCTGTACATAGGGGGCAGTATTATAGTAGTTATTTCCTGTACATAGGGGGCAGATATAGTAGTTATATTCTGTACATAGGGGCAGTATTATAGTAGTTATTATTCCTGTACATAGGGGACAGTAATTAAGTAGTTATATTCTTGTACATAGGGGCAGTATTATAGTAGTTAATTCCTGTACATGGGGGCAATATATATTATAGTAGTTATATTCTTGAGTACATAGGGGGCAGTTATAGTAGTTATATTCTTGTACATGAGGGGCGTATTATGGTAGTTATATTCTTGTACCATAGGGGGCAGTATTATAGTAGTATATTCCTGTACATAGGGGGCATTATTATAGTAGTTATATTCCTGTACATAGGGGGCAGTATTTAGTATAGTAGTTATATTCTGTCACATAGGGGGCAGTATTATATTGTTATATTCTTGTCATCGGGGGCAGTATTTAGTGTTATCTTCTTGATATAGGGGGCATATATAGTAGTTATATTCCTGTACATAGGGGGCAGTATTATATAGTTATATTATTGTACATAGCTGGGCAGTATTTTTTTAATTATGTATTTTTTATATTCTTGTCATAAGGGGCCTTATAGTATTTTTCTGTAGTAGGGGAGTATAGTAGTTCTTTTGTACGAAGGGGCAGTATTATACGTACGTTATCGTTATGCTCTGTAGTATAGTTCGAGCATAGGGGCAGTATAGTAGTCTATCCGTAAGTAGTGGAGTATTCTGTTATCTTTGTACATGGGGGCACAGTATTATAGCTAGTATAGATTCTGTACATCAGGGGGCCAGATAGTAGTATGTTAGTATTTATATTCCTGGGGGGGGTGCACAGGGTGGATGTTTCGGGGGTCTCAGTGCCTTCTCTCTGTAGGGAGCACACTGGCGCGGGGAGCTGCTGCGGGAGAAGCTGCTGCGGGAGGAGGAGCGGCTGAAGATGAGCTTGTGTCTTCTCGGGGGGTTTGGGCGTCTCCTGTTCTCCGCTCATCTCCCGGTTCCCTGCAGGTTCTGCTCCAGCAGGGGGTGTCCGGGCAGGCGGCGGCTCTGGGTCGGGGGCAGCAGCAGACGGAGGGCTCCATCATGCGGCTCCGCAGGCGTCTGGACGCTCTCCAGGACTTGGTCTCCTCTCCTTCTCACTCCCAAAATTCCCTGGGGCAGGTGAGGAGGGGGGAGGGGGGGAGGGGCACGGGAGGGGCATGGGAGGGGCACGGGAGGGGGGAGGGGCAATACTCTGCAGCAGGAGACGCTGAGACAATATTTTGTTCCATTTATATTTTTTAAGGATTTTCACTCAGATTCCAGCGTCTCTCCTCATCCTACAGAATCATCAGAACCGCACAGAACCAGAACCAGTACAGACTAGAAGCAGGTAATGCAATGTGCAATCCTGTACATAGGGTATTATAGTAGTTATATTCCTGTACATAGGGGACAGTATTATAGTAGTTATATTCTTGTACATAGGGGGCATTCTTGTACATCTACTGACAAATACTGCCCTCTTTATGTACAAGAATACACTACAATAATACTGCCCCTCTGTAAAAGGAAATAACCACTACCTATACATGCTCTGCCCGCCCCTGATGTGAAAAGATATCCTATACGACCAATATACTCTGCCCACTTTACGGAACAAGAATATAAATACTATAATAATGCCCCCAAGTTATAGCCCTCCCTCCCTCTCCCCCTTTGACCTTACCTTTCCCCCCCTTCTTTCTCTCCTTTTCCAGTTACCCCCGTTCCCCTGTTCCCAGAACCGTTTCCGCTTTTCCCTTTTTTCGTTTCTTCCTTTTCCCCCTTTCTTTTCTTTTTTTTTTCTGTGCTTGCCTTCTCCCGCCCATCATTTTTCAGGTAAAAGAATATAACTACTATAATACTGCCCCCCTATGTACAGGAATGATAAACTACTATAATACTGCCCCCTATGTACAAGATATAACTACATAATTTACTGCCCCCTATGTACAGGAATTATAACTACTATTCATACTTCTGTATTTTATGGATTTGTTTGTTAAAGTAGCCTTATCAAACATGATCTGCAGAAACATCCCCACATGCCGGATCCGGATGGACGTCCTTATATCGCCTTGTCATGATCAGAACGAATGGGACAGTGGGAATTACACTTCACTTATTATAGGATTTTGGAGCTTCAGAATCTGATATCCAGGCGTTAAGAGACTCTACTGAAGGAGAGGAGAGCAGAATAAGTGTCATATTTTGTTCAGGTATCTCTGGTTGTATAGCGATATAGACTGACACAAAATCTAATGGTATATGATATTTACTATATTGATGTACAATGCTGGACACCCCCAACTCCAAAAATTCGAATATGACCAAACAAAGGTCATTGGTAAATATCCTGACTTGAAAGGGAACCTACCACCATGAATACCTATAACGTAGATCAGTGCATTAAGGACGTGAGGATAGCCCCTTTTTGTGGATACATTTTTATTAACAGAATATGTAAATTTTCTCAAGCAGGCTACTGGGGCGTGGGAGTCACGGCTTGGAGGCTGAGGCCTACAGGGTTGACGGACAACTAGTACTCACCCCCCAGTATCCTCATTGTCTTCTACCTACCCGAAATCTTCGGTCCCACCCCGCAGCGCGCCAGCTACCGTTCTTCAACAAACCTGCTGTCTGCTCTTGCTGCCTTACCTCCTGCAATCCGTGTCTGAAGAAGAACCCAATTGTCTGGTCGAAACGTTACACTTTTATACTATTGGAATATGGATTGCTTTTGTATCAGAATAAAAGATTTTCTTCTTTTGCCATAAAAACGTGTAGCGGCCATTAGTTCTTACAATTGCCTCCAGCTCATAGTCTCCCAGCCGTCCTCCCTACCCTATTGTGCTATTAGTCTTTCATAGTTATGTCTTATTTCTCCCTTACATAATGAGGGAAGGCAAGATAACCTGAAGGTTCGCTGAGTGCCTGCTCGTCTCTCCGATCCGTTTTTCTGTATGGTGTTATATACAGACTGAGGGGGGCGCCGATTCACGTCCATATTTTTGGCATGTTGGGTGATTATGTTTATGGACCCTGCAATGAGGATAAACTTTGGCCATTTGTCTGGATACTTTGATGTTAAGGACTGTCGATATCTGCGCCTTAGAATTTGTCCACTGCCCTGCGTCAAAGGATTCTCAGCACCGCGGATTACGGATACACAGCCGCGCGGTTAGCGGTTGCGCTGGGAACGGGCAGACCATGTGGAACGTCCCATTCGGAGTGATAATAAAAATTAGAGGATAAATCAAAAGGCATGAACCTGGGCAGAATACGTGATATAGAGGAGTGTGATGTGACTTCATTAACCTGATATCATTACATCATCCTCAGGGTGGAAGCAAGATGCGCGGCAGGTGAGCGGATGTCAACTAACAGCAGGGCCGGCGCCAGCACTGGGCAGAAACGGGCAAGTGCCGGACCCAGAGCTGCTGTGGGGGCAACATTAAGGCTGTATATAAGGAATCCATAGGGGGAGGGGGCTGGTCTAATGAATCCATGGGGTGAGGGGGCTGTGTCAATGAATCCATAGGGGGTGAGGGGCCTGTACTAATGAATCTCATAGGGGTGATTGGGGGGCTTGATGGCTGTAAATCTAGAATCCATAGGGGTGGTGGGGCTTGTATCTAATGTGAGATTCCATAGGGGGGTGAGGGGGCTGGGGCTGTATCTAATGAATCATAGGGGGTGAGGGGGCTTGTATCTAATGAGATCCATAGGGGGGTGAGTGGGGCGTCTGTAGCTAATGATCATAGGGGGGTGAGGGGAGTCTTATAAAATAACCATGAGGGGGCGTTTGGGAGAAACTACTAGGGAATATTTAGTGTAACAGGAGAGTTTTAAGTTTTGGAAAAATTAATGCCGCCACATGAGGATACTGCATGTGGGCCCACTAAAACCTGGAGCCGGACCTGATGGACATGAAGGCTGCTGGACGGAGAGAAACAATCTGGCGACTAATTTAACTAAAACCTGAAGCTAATCCCAATGGACAGGTACTTCTTATCTGAAGCTAATCCGGTGGATAGGTTACTGTTAGATGAAGATAATTCCGGATGGATAGGTACTTGTTATCTGAAGTATCACGGTGGGGATAGTGGTTAATTGTGATCTGAAAGCAATCCCGGTGGATAGGTTACTTGTTATGAAGCTAATCCGGTGGATAGGTACTGTTATCTGAAGCTACTCCCGGTGGATAGGTTATTGTTATCTGAGAGATCTAATCCCGGTGGTAGGTTAATGTTCATCTGAAAACGAATCTGGTGCTGGTTTCAAGTTTAAGTGAACAAAGCTGGTCATGGGGCTTAAAGCTAATCTGATGGAGAGGTTACTTATATCTGAAGCTAATCCCAATGGATAGGTGTCCTGCATCTAAGCTAATCCCGAGGGGTTACATATTATCGACCATAAATCCCGATGGATCGGTTACCTGTACCGACGATAACCAGTCCCAGATGACTAGGTTACCTGTGATCTGATGAAGCTAATCCCGATGGATAGGTTACTTGTATCTGAAGATAATCCCGATGGACAGGTTATTGATCTGACGGAAATTCCCGATTGATAGGGTTACGTTTCTGAAGCTTAATTCCCGGATGGATTAGGTTGCTTGTATCTGATGAGAAATCCCGATGGATAGGTTACTGTTATCTGGAACTAATTCCCGATGGATAGGTTACTTACATGTGCGATAATCCTGATCGGACAGGTGACCTTGGTATCTGACGATATCCGGATTGATAGGTTACATGTTATCATGAAAAGCTCTCCCGATGGGGGAATAGGTGTTGCTTGTTATCTGATGATACATCCCGAATGGATAGGTTACCTGTTGATTGAAAGCTAATCAGATTGGAATAGGTTACTTGTTTACCTGGCGGATTTCAATCCATGACGGATAGGTTACTTGTTATCTGAAGCAATCTGATGGATAGGTACTGTTATCCGAGATAATCCCGAGGATATGGTTCCTTGTTATACGACGATAATACCGTATGGATTAGTTACTGTTATTGAAGCTAATTCATACCCCATGATGCTCATAGGTTACTTGTTATCTGAAATTAACACGGATAATCCGATGGATAGGTACATGGGTATCTGAAGATAATCCCGATGGATAGGTTACTGTATTGAAGCTAATCCCGATGGATAGGCCCGTTTTATTTATGACTCTATTTTCGGTGCTCTTTTTTACTTGTATCCGACGATAATCCCGATGGATAGGTTATTGTGATCTGAAGCTTTAATCCCGGATGGTGGATAGTGTTACGTGTTATCTGACGATAATCCCGATGATAGTTTACTTGTTATCTGAGCTCATCCTGATGGATAGGTTACTTGTTATATGAAGATAATGCCGATGGATAGGATTTTTATCTGAAGATAATCCCGATGGATAGGTACTTGTTATCTGACGTCATTCCGATGGATAGGTTACTGTATCTGACGAAAATCCCGAGATGGATTAGTTTACTTGTGATCTGAAGCTAATCCTGATGGGATAGTTATTGTTAATCTGAAGCTCAATTCATGAGGGATCGGCTTACTTGTTATCTGAAGCTAATCCTGATGATTATGTTACAGTTATCTGACGCCTAATCCCGATGGATAGGTTACTGTTATATGCAGATAATCAACCTTGGGCACGGCTTTTTCTTGTTATCTGTAAACCAACATAAAGGAATTATTATTATTATTAATCTCCGTTTTCTTGTTACAGTTAGATAACATGATCATCCCGGGAATCTGAGTTTCAATGCAAGTGAAAGTGATCCGCGTTGCCTGGGTTTGGTTCTTCAATTAGGTTTATATCCACCCAATGTTCCATAAACTGTTGTAGAGAGATGAGCGAGTATATCTCGTCGCGAGCTTGATGGTTGTCTCGAGTATTAAGTACGTCGGAACGGCTAGTGCTCGACGAGTATTTTCACCTGCTCGAGAGGATCCGAGCACTTTACATTTTCAATAGAAAAATCAAAGTCCTCGTCGCTCGTTCGAAAACACTTCATCTCCG
>CM033651.1:167843-183856 GCA_019512145.1 Engystomops pustulosus | reverse complement strand
TGGGAGTAATTATAGTATTTTATATTCCTGTACTAGGGGGCAGTAATTATAGTAGTTATATTCTTGTACATAGGGGCAGTATATAGTACGTTATATCTTGTATCATAGGGGGCAGTATTATAGTAGTTATATATCCTTCTAGGGGCAGTATTAATAGTAGTTATATTCTTGTACATAGGGGGCAGTATTATAGTAGTTATATTCCTGTACATAGGAAGGCAGTATTTAGTAGTTATATCCTTTTAGTCATAGTGGGGCTAGTATATAGTAGTATATGCTTGTACTAGGGGGGCAGTATTATAGTAGTTTATATTCCTGTACATAGGGGGCAGTATTATAGTAGTTATATTTCCTGTACATAGGGGGCAGTTTATTAGTTATATTCCTGTACATAGGGGGCAGTATTAGTAGTTATATTCCTGTACATAGGGGCAGTATTATGTAGTTATATTCCTGTACATAGGGGGCAGTAATTATAGTAGTTATAATCCCTGTACAATAGGGGCAGTATTATAGTAGTTTATTCCTGTACATAGAGGCAGTAGTATATAGTATTATAATTCCTGTACATAGGGGGCAGTATTATAGTAGTTATATTCCTGTACATAGGGGCAGTATTATATAGTTTATATTCCTGTACATAGGAGGCAGTAATATAGTGTATACTTCCTGTACATAGGAGGGCAGTATTATAGTAGTTATATTCCTGTCTCATAGGGGCAGTATTATAGTAGTTTATATTCCTTGTACATAGGGGCAGTATTATAGTAAGTTATCTTCTCTGTACATGGGGGCAGTATTATAGTAGTTATATTCCTGTACTAAGGGGGCAGTATATAGTAGTTATATTCCTGTACAAGGGGGCAGTATTATAGTAGTTATATTCCTGTACACAGGGGGCAGTATTATAGTAGTTATATTCCTTGTACATAGGGGGCAGTATTATAGTAGTTATATTCTTGTACATGAGGGGCAGTATTATCGGTTATATTCTTGTACATAGGGCGGTATTATATAGTTTTTATTCCTGTACATAGAGGCAGTATTATAGTAATTATATTCCTGTACATAGGAGGCAGTATTATAGTAGTTATATTCCTGTACATAGGGGGGCAGTATTATAGTAGTTATATTCTTGTACATAGGGGCAGTATTTATGTAGTTATATTCTTGTACATAGGGGCGGTATTATAGTAGTTATATTCCTGTACATAGGAAGGCAGTATATATAATTATATGCTGTACATAGGGGCAGTATTATAGTAGTTATATTCCTGTACATAGGGGGCAGTATTAAGTAGTTATTCCTTGTACATGGGGCAGTATTATATTAGGTTATATTCTTGTACATAGGGGCAGTTATTATAGTAGTTTATATTCCTGTACATAGGAGGCAGTATTATAGTAGTTTATTCTTGTACATAGGGGGCAGTATTATAGTAGTTATATTCTTGTACATAGGGGCGTGTATTATTAGTAGTTTATATTCCTGTCATAGGAGGCAGTATTATAGTAGTTATATTCCTGTACATAGGAGGCAGTATTATAGTAGTTCTATTCCTGTACATAGGAGGCAGTATTATAGTAGTTTATTTTTCCTGTACTAGGGGGCAGTATTATAGTAGTTATTCTTCCTGTACATAGGGGGTATTATAGTAGTTATAATTCCTGTACATAGGGGCAGTATTTATTAGTATGTATTATATCCTGTACATAGGGGGCAGTATTAAGTAGTTATATTCTTTACATAGGGGCAGTATTATAGTATTATATTCTTATACATAGGGGGTATTATAGTAGTTATATTCCTGTACATAGGGGCAGTATTATATAGTTATATTCTGTAACATAGGAGGCAGATTATAGTAGTTTATATTCTGTACATAGGGCATATTATAGTAGTTATATCTTGTACATAGGGGCGGTATATAGTAGTTATATTCCTGTACATGGAGGCAGTATTATAGTATGTTATAATTCCTGTACATAGGAGGCAGTATTAAGTATTAGTTATATTTTCCTGTATATGGCCGTATTATATTAGTTATATATTCCTGTAATAGGAGGGCAGTATTAGTAGTTATATTCTTATACATAGGGGGCAGTATTAATAGTAGTTATGTTCCTGTACATAGGGGGCATTTATAGTAGTTTATTCCCTGTACATAGGGGGCAGTATTATAGTCAGTTATAATTCCTGTACATAGGGGGCAGTATTATAGTAGTTATATTGCCTGTACATAGGGGCAGTATTATAGTAGTTTTTCTTGTACTAGGGGGCATATGTCATATAGTTATATTCTTGTACATAGGGGGCAGTATTATAGTAGTTATATTTCCTGTACATCGGGGCAGTATTATAGTATTATATTCCTGTACATAGGAGGGCAGTATTATAGTAATTATATTCTTGTAGGCATCAGGGGCAGTATTATAGTAGTTATATTCCTGTACATAGGGGCAGTATTATGTAGTTTATATTCCTGTACATAGGGGCAGTATTATAGTAGTTATATTCCCTGTACAAGGGCAGTATATATAGTTATATTCTCTGTACATAGGGGCAGTATTATAGTATTTATATTCTGTACATAAGGAGGCAGTATTATAGTAGTTATCTTCTTGTAACATAGGGGCAGTATTATAGTTATATTCTTGTACATAGGGGGCAGTATATAGTAGTTATATTCCTGTACATAGGGGCTATATATAGTATTTATATTCCTGTACATATGAGGGCCAGTATTATAGTAGTTATATTCCTGTACATAGGGGCAGATTATAGTAGTTATATTCTCTGTCCATAGGGGGCATATTATAGTAGTTATATTCCTGTACATAGGGGCAGTATTATAGTATTATATTCCTGTACATAGGAGGTCAGTATTTAGTAGTTATTTCCTGTACATAGGGGGCATATTATAGTAGTTTATATTTGTACATAGGGGGCAGTATTATAGTAGTTATATTCTTGTACATAGTGGCAGTTTTAGGATTTATTCTTTACATAGGGGGCAGTATTATAGTAGTTTATTTCCTGTACATAGGGGGCAGTATTATATAGTTTATATTCCTGTACATAGGGGACAGTATTATAGTAGTTATATCCTGTACGTAGGGGGCAGTATTATAGTATTTTATATTCTTGACATAGGGATATATATGTATTCTATAGGGGAGGGTATTATAGTGTTATATTCCTGTACATGGAGGCAGTATTATAGTAGTTATATTCCTGTACATGGAGGCGTATTATAGTAGTTATATTCTTGTACATAGGGGGCAGTATTATAGTAGTTATATTCCTTGTACATCGGGGCGGTATTATAGTAGTATATTCCTGTACATGGAGGGCAGTATATAGTAGTTATATTCCTGTACATAGGGGCAGTATTAAGTAGTTATATTCCTGTACAAGGAGTCAGTATTTATAGTTGTATTTCCTTTACAGGGCGTATATATATTTATTCAGTACATAGGGGGCATTTATAGTAGTTATATTCTGTACATAGGGGCAGTTATTATAGTAGTTATATTCCTGTACATAGGGGCAGTAATTATATAGTTATTTCTGTACATAGGGGCAGTATTATAGTATTATTTCTGTACATAGGGGGTATTAAGTATTTATATTCCTGTACATAGGGCAGTATTATAAGTTTTATTCCGTAACATAGGATGCAGTATTATAGTAGTTATATTCTGTACATAGGGGCAGTATTATAGTATTATTTCCTGTCATGGTGGCAGTATTTATATTTATATTCCTGTACATAGGGGGCGTATTATAGTATTTATTCGGTACTAGGGGCGTATTTGTAGTTAATCCTTACATAGGGGCCATATATAGTATTATATTCCTGTACATAGGGGGCAGTATTATAGTAGTTATATTCCTGTACATGGGGCAGTATTATAGTAGTTATATTCCTGTACATAGGGGGCAGTATTATATGTAGTTATATTCCTGTACTAGGGGAGGGGGGCGTATTATAGTAGTTTATATTTCCTGTACATAGTGAGGCAGTATTATAGTAGTTTATTTCTGTACAATAGGGGGCGTATTATATAGTTATATTCCTTACTAGGGGGCAGTATTTAAGTGTTATATTCCTGTACATAGGGCAGTTATAGTAGTTATATTCCTGTACATAGGGGCAGTATTATAGTAGTTATATTCCTGTACATAGGGGGCAGTATTATAGTAGTTATATTCTGTACATAGGGGCAGTATTATGTAGTTATATCCTGTACTAGGGGCAGTATGATCATAGTAGTTATATTCCTGTACATAGGGGGCAGTTTTATAGTAGTTATATTCCGTCATATGGGACAGTATATCATATAGGTTATTATCTTGTACATAGGGGCAGTATTATGTAGTTATATTATTCCTGTACATAGGGGCAGTATTATAGTAGTTATATTCCTGTACATAGGAGGCAGTATTATAGTAGTTATATTCCTGTACACTAGGGCAGTATTATAGTATTTTATTTCCTGTCATAGGGGGCAGTATTATAGTAGTTTATATTCCTGTACATAGGAGCAGTATTATAGTAGTTATATTCCTGTACAGGTAGGCAGTATTATAGTATTATATTCTATGACATGGGTCAGTATTAGTAAGTTATATTCTTGTACATAGGGGCGTATTATAGTAGTTATTTCCTTGTACTAGGAGGCAGTATTATAGTAGTTATATCCTGTACATAGGGTCAGTATTATAGTAGTTATATTCCCTGTACATAGGGGCGGTATTATAGTAGTTATATTCTGTACATAGGGCGCGTATTATAGTAGTTATATTCCTGTACATAGGGGCAGTATTATAGTAGTTATATTCCTGTACATAGGAGCAGTATTATAGTAGTTATTTCCTGTACATAGGGGGCAGTATTATAGTAGTTATATTCTGACATAGGGGGCATATTATAGTAGTTTATATTCCTGTTACATAGGGGCAGTATTAGTAGTTATATTCCTGTACAGAGGGCAGTATTATAGTAGTTTATATCCTGTACATAGGGGCAGTTTATAGTAGTTATTTACTTAGGGGGCAGTATTATAGTATTATATTCCTGTACATAGGGGCAGTATTATAGTAGTTATATTCCTGTACATAGGGGCAGTATTATAGTAGTTATATTCCTGTACATAGGGGGGCATATTATAGTAGTTATATTTTCCTGTACATAGAGGCAGTATTATAGTAGTATATTCCTGTACATAGGAGGCAGTATTATTAGTTATTTCCTGTACATAGGGGGCAGTATTATGGTAGTTATATTTCGTACATAGGGGGCAGTATTATAGTAGTTTATTCTTGTACATGGGGGCAGTATTTAGTAGTTATATTCTTGGGTCATATTGGTATAATTCTATAGGGGGGCGTATTATAGTAGTTATATTTCCTGTACATAGGGGCAGTAATTATAGTAGTTTTATATCTTGTACATAGGGGCAGTATTAGTAGTTATATTCTTGTACATAGGGGGGCAGTATATATATAGTTGATATTCCTGTTACATAGGAGGGGCAGTATTATGAGTAGTTATATTCTGTACATAGGGGGCATTATTATAGTAGTTTATTCCTGACATAGGGTGTATTATAGTAGTTATATTTCCTGTACATAGAGGGCAGTATTATAGTAGTTATATTCTGTACATGGGGGCAGTATTATAGTAGTTTATTATATCCTGTACCAAGGGGGCAGTGTATATAGTATTTTCTTGTAACATAGGGGGCAGTATTAGTAGTTAGATTCTTGTACATATGGGGCATATTATAGTAGTTATATTCTTACATAGGGGGCAGTATTATGTAGTTATATTCCTTGTACATAGGGGGCAGTCATTATAGTAGTTAATATTCTGTCGTACATAGAGGGGCATATTATAGTAGTTGTATTCTGTACATAGGGGGCGTTATCTTGGTATATTCCTGTACATAGGGGGCAAATTATAGTAGTTATATCCTGTACCTAGGGGGCCAGTATTATAGTAGTTTATTCCTGTACATAGGGGGCAGTATTAGTATTATTTCTTTAGCATAGGCTGAGGGGAACGTATTATAGTAGTTATATATTCCTGTCAATAGGGGGGCAGTATTATAGTAGTTTATTCTTGTACAATAGGGGGCAGTATTATAGTATTATCATTCTTGTCATAGGGGGCGTATAGTAGTTTATATTCTTGTACATAAGGGGCAGTATTTATAGTAGTTATTTCCTGTACATAGGAGGGCAGTATTTAATAGTTTATATTTTGTACAGTAGGGGCAGTATTATAGTATTATTTCTTGTACATAGGGGACGTATTATGTAGTTATATCCTGTACATAGGGGGCAGTATGTATTAGGTATATTCCGTGTACATAGGGGGCATGTCTTATAGGTAGTTTATATTCCTCTAGGGGTCAAGTACTTGATAGTAGTTTATATTCTTGTACATAAGGGGGCAGTTAATTATAGTAGTTATATTCTTGTACATCAGGTGCCAGTATTATAGTAGTTATTTCTTGTACTTGGGGCGGTTTCGTGTCTATTCCTTCCTAGGGTAGTTGACGTGTTTATTCCTTTCGGATGGCAGGTTCAGGTTCTTGCCTGGGGGCCCCATCTGTTGGCGGTGGGTGTAACTTCTAGTCGTCTCTTCCTGCTACTAGGGGCAGTCTTCTCGTAGTTTTTCCTGTCATTCGGGGGCAGATAGGGGTGTTCGTGATAGGGGGTGCAAAGGGGGGGGGATTTAGGTGGCTGAGGGGGGGGCATGGGGCAGGATTAGGGGAGGGTGGGGGGGGTTAAGGGGGGGGGTCGAGGGCAGAGGGGGCAGATGACTAGTAGTTTTAGTTTCCTTACAGGCAGATATAGTAAGTTATATTCTACCTATAAGGTGTGGAGTTAATAGTATTTATAGTCTTGTACATGATTTATTGTAGTTATTTCTGTACATAGGAGGGCAGTATTAGTAAGTTGTTATTCATTGTACTAGGAGGCAGATATGTAGTTATTCAGTACATAGGGGGGCAGTATTATAGTATTCTTTTCCTGGTTACATAGGGCGGAACAGTAGCTTATATCGTACAGGCTATTATATGTTCGATTCTGTACATAGGGGAGTATTATAGTAGTTATATTCTGTACATAGGGGCGGTGTTTATAGAGTTATATCCCTGTACATAGGAGGCAGTATTATGTAGTTATATTCATGTACATAGAGGGGCAGTATTAAGTAGTTATTCTTGGACTGGGAGTATTTCTATAGGGCAGTTTATCGTAGTTTTATGTTCCTGTACATAGGTGGCAGTATTTATAGTAGTTTAAATCCTTGTACAAGGGGGCAGTATTATAGTAGTTATATCTGTACATAGGGGGCAGTATTATGAGTAGTTATATTCCTGTACATCGGGGGCAGTATTATAGTAGTTTATTCTTGTACATAGGGGCCAGGTATTGAGTAGTATTATATTCATGTACATAGGGGACAGTTTATAAAGTAGTTTATATTTCCGTACATAGGGGCAGTATTATAGAGTTTATTGTGTACATAGGGGGCAGTATTATAGTAGTTCTTCTACATGGGCGATTATCGTGTTATTTTCATAGAGGGCAGTATTATAGTATAATTCTTGTACATAGGGGCAGTGATATTAGTATATTCCTCTGTCTAGGGGGCAGTATTATAGTAGTTATATTCCTTACATAGGAGGCAGTATAATATAGTATATATTCCTGTACATAGGCAGTATGAGTCAGTTCTTACGGTATTATAGTAGTTATATTCTGTACATAGGGGGCAGGTATTTTATAGTACGTTATATTCCTGTACATAGGGGGAGTATTATGTAGTTATATTCCTGTACATAGGGTGGCAGTATTATAGTAGTTACATTCCTGTACATAGGGGGGCAGTATTATAAGTAGTCTTATCGGTTAATTAGTGTTTATACCGTTACATAGGGGGCAGTATTAGATAGTTATATTCTTGTAACTAGGGGGGCGTATTATAGTAGTTATATTCCTGTACATAGGGGCAGTATATAGTATTATATTCTGTACATAGGGGCAGTATTATATAGTAGTTTATATTCTTGTAACAGATAAAGAAAAAAAAAAGATAAAAAATGGGCAGTATAGTGTATTTAGTCCATTACTGGGGGCAGCAGTATGCTATAGAGTAGTTATATTCTGTTACCATAGGGGGCATGGTATAAGGTATATAGTTACGTATTTCGCTGTCTAGGGGGATATTATATAGTTATATTCCTGTACTAGGGGAGGCAGTTTATAGTAGTTATATTCTTGTAGCAGAGGGGAGCAGTATTATAGTGTTACTATTCCTGTACTAGGGGGCGGCAGTAATTATAGTAGTTATATTTTGTACAGTAGTGGGGCAGTATATAGTAGTATATTCTTGTACATAGGGGAGATCTATGTATGTTATATTCTCGTACATAGGGGCCAGTATATATAGTAGTTTATATTCCTGTACATAGGGGGGCAGAATATTATAGAGTTATATTCTGTACATAGGGGGCAGTATTATAGTAGTTATATTCTTGTACATAGGGGGCCAGTATTAAGTAGTTATATTCCCTGTACATAGGGATATAGTTTTTAACTTGTAGGGAGTATTTAGTGTTATTTGGTATGGAGTTTATGATTTATTCTTGTACATAGGGGGCAAGTATTATAGTATATTATTCCGTACATAGGGGGCAGTATTATAGTAGTTATATCTGACATAGGGGCAGTATTATAGTTAGTTTTATGCTTGTACATAGGGGCAGTATTTAGTATGTTATATTCCTGTCCATAGGGGCGACAGTCTTTAGTAGTTATATTTCTGGTACATAGTGTGGGCAGTATTATAGTAGTTAGATATGTCGGCTGAATAGTTTACGAATAGGGGGGAATATTTCATCTGAATGGGATTATAGTAGTTATATTCGACTAGGAGTATCATTAGAGTTGATCTGTAATGGGGAGATATTATGTGTTATATCCTGTACAAGGGGGCAGTATTATAGTAGTATTATTCTGTACAAGGGGGCATATCTAGTAGTTACTTCCTTGTACATAGGGGGCAGTATTATAGTAGTTATCTTCTGTACATAGGGCATTTTATAGTAGTTATTATTCCTGTACATAGGGGAGCAGTATTATAGTAGTTATATTCTTGTACATATGGGGCAGTATTATAGTAGCTTATATTCAGTGTACATGGGGGCCAATTTTATGTATTATAGTAGTTATATTCTTGTCATAGGTGGGCAGTATAGTAGTTTATATTCTTGTACATGAGGTGGCGTATTATGAGTTTTATATTCTGTACCGCAATAGGGGTGCAGTATTATAGTAGTTATTCCTGTACATAGGGGCCAGTATTATAGTAGTTATATTCTGTTACTAGGGGGCAGTATTAGTAGATCTATAGGGCAGGTATTAGTTTATATTCTTGTCATACGGGGGCAGTATTATAGTATTAGTCTTCCTGTCCATAGGGGGCAGTATTCAGTAGTTTTTCTTGACATAGGGCGGCAGTATTATAGTAGTTATATTCTGTACATAGGGGGCAGTATTATAGTGTTATATTATCTGTACATAGCGGCAGTATTTTTTTAAAAGTTTTATTTATATTTATTCCTGTACATAAGGGGCAGTATTTTAGAGTTATATTCTGTACGAAGGGGGCAAGTATTATAGTAGTTATAATATCTGTACATAGGGGAGCAGAGGGTATTAAAGTAGTGATCATTCACTTGTAACATGGGGGCAGTATGATCATATATATATTCTTAGGAGGCAGTATAAAACAATTTACAATATTTTTGTAGTCCAATGAGTTTTGGGCTACAAATTCCTACCAGGGGTAAAAAGAATGTACTTTACCATATTACTACAACAACAACAAGATTAAATCATAGTGTGTAATTTTCGTTCCTGACCAGATTTTTATGGAATCTTAATGAGTTTCAGGTTACACAGAAAAACAACACCAAGTAAGGGATGGTGTCCCCTTTAAACACACTGTAATTTCTTTGGGGGAATTTTGCTTGGCGCTCGCCTTTCATTTCTAGAAGATATAATTTTAGTAAGCGAGTCCTGGTGTTCCTTGTGTGAGGCATAGAACCTCCACGCTCGTTGCTTCAGGGAATCAAGCATGAAAGCAATTTATAAATGGCTGCAGGTCCGCAGCTTCTTGTGACATAAAGGATCTTCTGTTTGGAAATCAAATCCCTAACCTGCTGAAATAAGCAAATGTTCATCACTCTGAGGCTCCATACTATTAACCATTTCCCCCTCAACATGGGTAGGAGACGTCTTGGGGGATGGCCGGGGGCGGCTCACGCTCGGATGGGTCCGGACACATGATTCCATGCAGCATCACTCCTCCTTGCCTGCGGACACATCCTAATGCATCTCCACCTCCGCAGGAGGGGGTGATCCTTTGATTTTTAGATGGTGGCTTTGTTATGGTTGAATCGAGGCCCCCGTGCAGGATCCCTGTACCATGATTTTTTTTAGTTGCCATGCTTCTCGTATGTGACACTGCTCTCTCTCGTCTCTCTCTCTCTCTCCTCCCTTTGGTTGCTAAAAGGAGTTTGTCCTAAGTTTTAATTGTTATTTACGAAAAATAAATTCTTTATTATATTCGCACACAGAATAACACAGCGCTGCACGAGCTTGCCAAATCGGTCCCTTTCCCCTGGGGCTCACAATCTAATCACCTACCGTTGTTTTGGAGTGTGGGAGGAAACCGAGGACCCGGAGGAAACCCACACAAACACAGAGAGAACATACAAACTCTTTGCAGCTTTGACATGGTATTTGAACCCAGGCCTCGCAGCGCGCAAGGCTGTAGTGCTGCCACTGACCACCATGCTGCCCATATTACAAGAAAAGGGTAAAAGGGGTCATACCAGCACGAAAGGGACCAACTATAGTGACAACCCCCACAGATCACGAGAAGGACCCCCCACAGATCCCGTTCTCACTCTTTTAGAAGCAAACATGTAAAGTGCAATCAGCTTCTCCGTACAAATAGGTGATCCACTTTATAATCCTGGATGATCCTCTTTACACAGTGGGGGAAGGTTTTGTTTTTTTGTTTCCCCGCAGCGCCACTGATGGAGACAAGCGGTTAATTACAACGTCTCCATTGCAATCATCGAATTTAGCTGAAAAGGCGACTCAAGGACAAACTCCCACCTTGGCAGACGAGGGGGATCTATGGGGGAAGATACTTATAGATGATGCATACACTGCTTTCATTAAACGGCCCATATACTCCACTATCACATGGAATAGCAATTCATCTATTTGCATACTAGGTCATTGAATCAATTAGTTACACCCAGGGTAGTGATCGGGACGAGCGCGAGGTCCCTGCATCAATCTAATGGCTATTTCAATGTTGTAGAAGAATTATTGCGATACAATCTTTTGCATTGAGCCTATAGATGTCTCAACCATGTGTAACTCCCTGTCACATCCCTAGTAGATGCATCATAGGACAGGTCTGTAATAGGAAATGTATCTGTACACATAATATATATTATATGCGATATCGCTCACCCTCCCCCCATATCCACTATGAATACCGTATATCACACTTCCCTGCAGACTTTTCAATTTGGATTTTTTGTCTTTTTTTGGGCTCCATTATACCTTCTTGCATACTAATACATCACGCCTGATTTTAATGATTGTGTCATTTGGGGGCATTTTATTAACCCCTTAACAACCCGGCAACCCGTCTCTTTTTGTGTTAGTATTTCCATTTTCACTCCCCACTTATATGTTATGTCTTATATTTTCCAAGCGGTGTGGGCTTCTGTTCTGCCGTAATAAATCGCACTACATACTGTAATTTCTTGTATTTAATAGTTCAATGCAGTGAAATTGGTGAAAAACACAATTTGTGCCGATTTTGTTTGTTTTCCCCACTCGTCACACATTTGTACTTCAAATAAGTTGGAAAATTTGGATGATATCTTTGGTGTTTCAGTTATGAAAAAAATCCTGAAATTTGTCAAAATTTGTGAAAAACCTCTCTGCTTTACCTCCCCTTTCCTAATGTCTGCGTCATATTGGCATGGATCTATATTTCTACACAAGTATAATTTCTATATCCAGAATATACATAAGAAGCATCAGGGGGCAGTATTTACTTAGCCTGTCCTGTCGCGATCCCCTAGGTGCGTTGTCCACGAGGGAATGAAGGCCCGGCACGATCACTAAGATCCGGCAACACCGATATCCTCATTGTCCTTCCTCCGCGCAGTCCCCCCGGAGTTCACCTTCTTCTTCCTGTTGCATGTAAGTGCATTGTCCTGTCTAATGCGCTGTTCGGGGTTCACTAAGATCCTGCACCCGATATCCATGCATGTGTCGCTTCCCCGCTCAGGGCCTGGAGTTCACCTTCTTCTTCCTGGTAATGTAATTGCATTGTCGTGTATAATGCGCTGGTGGCGGGGAGTCACTAAGATCGTGTACTTCCATTCCTGATGTGTGGGCTTTCCCCTCTCGGCCCTGGAGTTCACCTTCTCTTCCTGGTGCATGTAATGCATTGTCCGTGTATAATGCGGCTTTGCGGGGAGTTCAGTAAGATCCTGCGCCCGATATCCTTCATGTGTCACTTCCCTGCTCAGGTCCCAGGAGTTCACCTTCTCTTCCTGGTGCATGTAAGTGCATTCTCCGTGTATGATCGCTGTGCGGGAGTCCTAGATCCTGCGCCCGAATATCCTGCATGTTCGCTTCCCGCTCGGTCCCGGAGTTCACCCTTCTTCTTGTCCTGGTGCTGTAAGTGCATTGTCCGTGTAAATACGCTGTGGCGGGGAGTCCACTAAGATTCCTGCGTCCGATTTCCTGATGTATCACTTCCCCGCTCAGGTCCCTGGAGTTCACCTCTCTTCCTGGTGCCATGTAAGTGCTTGTCCGTGTATAATGCGCTGTGCGGGGATCAACTAAGATCCTGGCGCCCGATATCCTGCCTGTGTCGCTTCCTTTCCCCGCTCAGGTCCCCTGAGTTCACCTTCGTCTTCTTCCTGGTCATGTAAGTGCCTTGTCGGTTTATACTGCGCTTTGCGGGGAGTCACTAAGATTCCTGCGCCGATATCCTGCTGTGTCACTTCCCCGCTCAGGTCCCTGGAGTTTCACCTTTTCTTCTTCCTGGGGCATGTAAGATGCAATTGTCCGTGTATACTGCGCTGTGCGGGGATCACTAAGATCCGCGGCGCCCCGATATCCTGCATTGTCACTTCCCCGCTCAGGTCCTGGATTCACCTTTCTTCTTCCTGGGCATGTAAGTGCATTTCCGTGTATCTGCGTCTGGTGCTGGAGGTCACTAAGATCCTGCTCCCCTATATCCTGCATGTGTCCCGCTCTCCCCGCTCGGTCCCCCGATTTCACCCACCTTCTTCTTCCTTGGTTCATGTAAGTGCTTGTCTGTGTATAATGCGCTGTGCGGGGAGTCCACTAAGATCATGCACCTGATATCCTGCCTGCATGTGTCACTTCCTCTGCTCAGTCCCCGGAGTTTCACCTTCTCTTCCTGGTGGCATGTAAGTGCATTGTCCGTGTATATGCGCTGTGGCGGGATGTTCCACTAAGAACCTGCACCCGATATCCTGCATGTGTCCGCTTCCCAGCTCAGGTCCCTGGAGTTCCCTTCTCTTCCTGGTGCATGTACGTGCATTGGTCCGGCATAATGCTCTGTTCGGGAGTCCACTAGATCCTGCGCCCGATATCCTGCATGTGGTCACTTCCCGCTCAGGTCCCCAGAGTTCCCCTTCTTCTTCTTTCCTGGTGCAGTAAGTGCATTGTCCCCGTGTATAATGCGCTGTGCGGGGAGTCACTAAGATCCCTGCGCCCGATATCCCTGCATGTGTCGCTCCCCCCTCAGGTCCCCAGGAGTTCCCCTTCTTTCTCCTGGTGCATTAAGTGCATTGTCCGGTATAATGCGCTGTCGTGGAGTCACAAATCCTGCGCCCGATAACCTGCATGTGTCACTTCCCTCTGCAGGTCCCCAGGAGTTCACCTTCTTCTTCTCTTCTTCTGGTGCATGTAAGTGCATTGTCCGTGTATAATTCGCTGTGCGGGGAGTCCCTAAGATCCTGCGCCGGATATCCTGCATGTGTCGCTTCCCCGCCAGTTCCCCCCGGAGGTTCACCTTCTTCTCTGGTGCATGTAAGTGCATTGTCTGTGTATAATGCGCTGTGCTGGGAGTCACCAGGTCCTGCCCCCGATATCCCTGCATGTGTCACTTCCCTCTCAGGTCCCCCCTGGGGGGGAGTGTCTCCTTCCTTCTTCCCTTCTTGGTGTCATGTAAGTGCTTGTCCGTGATAATTGTGCTGTGCGGGGAGTCCCCAAGATCGTGCGCCTGATATCTTGCATGTGCGCTTCCCCGCTCAGGTCCCTGGAGTTCACCTTCTTCTTCCTGGTGCCTGGAAGTGCATTGTCCTGTGTATAATGCGCTGTGCGGGGAGTCACTAAGATCCTGCGCCCGATATCCGGCATTGTCGCTTCCCGCCGCTAGGTCCCCGAGTTTCATCACCTTCTTCTTCCTGGTGCTGTAGTGCATTGTCCGGTATAATCGGCTTGCGGGGAGTCACTTAAGATCCTCGCCCGCTAGTCC
Organism: Engystomops pustulosus; assembly: GCA_019512145.1. Classification (NCBI taxonomy): domain Eukaryota; kingdom Metazoa; phylum Chordata; class Amphibia; order Anura; family Leptodactylidae; genus Engystomops; species Engystomops pustulosus. The sequence continues at coordinate 169,220 of CM033651.1, read as the reverse complement.
TGTACCTGCATGTGTCGCTTCCCCGCTCATTGGTCCCCGGGTTCACCTTCTTCTTCTCTTTCTGGTGCATGTAAAGTGCATTTTCCGTGTATAATTCGCTGTGTCGGGGATTCACTAATATCCCTGGCGGGCCCTATATCCTTCATGTGTCCTTCCCCGCTCAGTCCCCGGAGTCACCTTCTTCTTCCTGGTGTCATTTACGTGCATTGTCCTGTATATGCGCCTGTGCTGGAGTCACTAAGATCCTGCACCCGATATCCTGCATGTGTCATTTCCCCGCTCAGGTTCCCTGGAGTTCACCTTCTTCTTCTTCTTCCTGGTGCATGTAAGGTGCATGTCTGCGCAACAATTTGAATTTTAAATCCCGCGCCTATCCCGAATTCAGTCGGGTTTGTCTGTGGCCACACCCCGATTTGGGTCTCATGAAGTTGGTGGCAATTGCACCAATCCAATCGCAAACGCCAAAATCTCCTGTAAATGCAGTGAAAGCGGCGTGCGGACCCTTATTATTGCCCCCAACGTGTATCTTAGTATTGAGAGACAGTTGACGGAGGTATAGGCAAGATGAGATATAAGGGGAGGGCATATTTTCAGGCCCCTGTGCTTACATCATGTCGAGAAGCCCCGAAATACACGCACTGCTATATTTTGCTAGCACTTGCGATTATTTAGCCCTCTTCGGCCACCATAACACGCCAGCAGGGGTAAGTGGTGCAGTGTTGCTGCTGTCCGGGAGTGAAGCCAAGACAAGGTGTTACTAATGTCAAAGCCAAATTTGGTGTGACCTGAAATTGGAGATTGTTTGTCTTTAATATGACACATAACTGTTTCCTTTCCTGGATACTGGAGACAACAGATAGGGGTTCTGGATGACACTACCCTGTGAACCCAATGACTTGACTTATCTCTGGGAAAACGAGAAAAAAAAGTCTTTTATAGCTGCTCTCAGCCTGGGCAATGGAGGGGGGTCTAAATGAGCCACCTATAGCTGTTGTTTTTTTATGTAAATATTGTTCAACATCAGACAGTCCCTTACATGATCCTGGTAATTCCCGCTGCCCTGGATCACAGTACAGTAACACCTCCTCATATAGTAGTTATATTCCTGTACATAGGGGACAGTATTATAGTAGTTATATTCTTGTACATAGGGGGCAGTATTATAGGTAATATTTACCTTGCTCTTCCTCGCTTTCTGTCTCCATCGCCTCCTCCTCCTCCTCACTATCATAGTTGTAGTTGGGGTCATATGCGATATACTTCAGACACAAGTCAATGACTGTGGGAACATAAGGTGCGATATATAACTACTATAATACTGCACCTATGTATCGGAAAATATAACCTACACTAATACTGCCCCCTATGTACAAGAAT
>CM033651.1:138113-159570 GCA_019512145.1 Engystomops pustulosus | reverse complement strand
GTATAATGTGCTGTGCGGGGAGTCACTAAGATCCTGCGCCCGATATCCTGCATGTGTCACTTCCCTGCTCAGGTCCCCGGAGTTCACCTTCTTCTTCCTGGTGCATGTAAGTGCATTGTCCGTGTATAATGCGCTGTGCGGGGAGTCACTAAGATCCTGCACCCGATATCCTGCGTGTGTCCCTTCCCCGCTCAGGTCCCAGGAGTTCGCCTTCTTCTTCCTGGTGCATGTAAGTGCTTGATCTTGCGACACAATTTGAAAGTTAAATCCTGCGCTCAGTCCGAATCAGTCGGATGCTCTGACAGCCCGCCACCAAAATCCGATGACTTGCAACACAAACCCCTGTTAAATAACGTGGCACAGTGGCACAAATCCCAAAAACGTTGGAAAAACCGACAAAAGTGCGGCCACAACCCCTTAGTAAATAAGCCACATGAGGTCTTCCCTAGGTTTTGGTAAGTTCCCGCACAATAAGATGTTTATTGTTTCCTAAAAAGTAACAGAATATTCACAAGACCCATATGAAGGTTCTAAAGAATTGGGGTAGGAGTACTGGATGATGGGAGGATCATGGGAGCTGTAAACCCAAAACGATATGAGGAATCCGGCTCAGGACCCGCAGCTTCTCCCTTGTCTTTCAGGTGACCCCCCATGCCCTGCGCTGCACCACGTGTGACTCTACTGGAGGCGGCTTTACAGTCATATGGCCATGGCTAAGGTGCGTGCATCGTATAGACTGTATATTACATCATCTGTACGTTATACAAGATACAGAGAGATTCCTCATATGTAAATATTACACAAACTTCCAGGTGTTTTATTTATATTCTATGCGATAAAGAAACACAAAGTATCAGATAATGATACGTGTGCTGAGTGTATGTATTCACCTATTCATCTCCTCTGTACATCTAGAGGCTGGAGGTTCCCCCATTCTTCTCTGTACATCTAGAGGCTGGAGGTTCCCCATTCTTCTCTGTACATCTAGAGGCTGGAGGTTCCCCCATTCTTCTTTGTACATCTAGAGGCTGGAGGTTCCCCCATTCTTCTCTGTACATCTAGAGGCTGGAGGTTCCCCCATTCTTCTCTGTACATCCAAAACAGGCTCAAGTAATACCTACAACCCCCATCATTGTCCATGGTTGACAGTCAAAGGCTGATCTTGTCCTGCTCACTGAGGCTTGTTACATTGGGGCACATTTACTTACCCGGTCCCTCGGATTTCACGAAAGTGCGATGTCCGTGTATAATGCACTCTGCCGCGATTCTCTAAGATCGTGCGCCCGATATCCTGCGTGTGTCGCTTCGCCGCTCTGGTCCCCGGAGTTCACCTTCTTCCTCCTGGTGCATGTAAGTGCATTGTCTGTGTATAATGCGCTGTGCGGGGAGTCACTAAGATCCTGCGCCCGATATCCTGCATGTGTCACTTCCCTGCTCAGGTCCCAGGAGTTCACCTTCTTCTTCCTGGTACATGTAAGTGCATTGTCTGTGTATAATGCGCTGTGCGGGGAGTCACTAAGATCATGTGCCCGATATCCTGCGTTTTGTTATTTTATTTTGATCGTTACCCACAGATCACGATGAAGCGGCACCCCCACAGATCCCTGTCTCACTAATTTAGATAGCAAACATCTAAAGATGCAAATCAGCGCTATACACTCCGCCCCTACAAATAGGTGAATCTCATCTATAATCCTCGCGAATTCATCCCTTTACAACACAGTTGCCGGGTGGCTAGGTGTGTTTTTTTTGGTTTCCCCGTGCCCCCCCCCCCCCCCCCCCCCAGCGCCACTGAATGGAGAAAAGCCGGGTTTTCTGGTGGTTATTACACGTCTCCATTGACAATCATCAGATTATTTAGTGAAAAAGGGCGATCTCAAGGAGACAAACTCCCAGCATTAGGCGACGAGCAGGGGATCATGGGCGCGAAGATACTATAGCATGAAGTTGCATCTACACCTGCCTTTATAACGGCCCATTTAGAGCTCCACTAACATCGGATAGCATTCATACTAGGTTTGCCATACTAGGTAATTGAACATTCATTTACACCCAGACTGGTAGTGCATCTGCGGACCAGCATGCGCTGAGAGGTCCCTGCATCAATCTAATGCCTCATATCATGCTTGCTAGAAGAATTATTGCCAGACAATCATTTGCCATTAGATTGACCTATAGATGGTCTCACCATGTGATAACGCCTAGTCACATCACCTCGTCAGATGCATCATAGGACAGTGACTGTCAATAGGAAATGATATCTGATAACAAATTCTATATAGATATGCAGGATATACGCTTGCACCCCTCCTCCCCCCATATACATCTATGATATATACAGTATATAACACTCCTGCAGACATTTCAATAGGATTTTTGCCTATTTCTTGCCCCCTCATTATTCCCTATCCCTGCAATACTTAATATTAACCCATATACAGACTCCTGATTTTATGAATTGGTGCCAATGATAGGGCGCGCATACTTATTAACCCTTAACAACCAACGGCACTTTTTAATAGTCGTACAGTCAATTCCATTTATTTCAACTCCCCAATTAAGGCTCATGTCTTATATTTTTCAGCGAGTGTGGGCTGTAAGTTACTCGCGTAATAAATCGCCACTACATTACTAGATAACATTCATTGTATTTAAATATTCAAAATAAGCCTAGTAGAAATAGACCAAGTGAAAAACACATTGTGCCGATTTGTTAGTTTTCTCGTCCAACACATATGATTACTTCAAATAAGTTATAGTGAAATTTGAGGCATCAGAGTATACTTTATAGTCTTACAGTTAGTGAAAAAACTAGAAAATATTGTCAAAAAAGATTTGAAAAACATCTCCTGCTTAACCTCAACACTCAGGTCGATAAATAGTACTGCCCGTCACTCTTTAGAGCCATAGGATTTTCTACATATTTATACAAAAAGTAGACATAGTCTCAGATCCAGAATACATAAGCGCACTACCAGCGCGCAGAATTACTTAGCAGAGTCCCTGTCGCGTAATTCCTCCGCCAAGGATGACGTTGTCCACATCGAGGGATGAAGGACCGGCAACGCCATTCAACGAAAGAGGCCTCGACACAACCTGAATCCTGCATGGGCCAGCACTCAATCCCGCTCGAGCGAACCCCGCGAAGACTAATCACCTTCTTAACTTCCCTGCCGCCTCTGACACACTGCTAAGTGCACATGCGTCAGTTGTATAAATGAGCCTCCATGTGCGACGGAGAGGGACAAGGTGCACTTAAAGCATCCGGCACACGATATCCTGCATGCTGTCGCTTACCATCCGCTATATGGGTCCATAGAGAGCTTCACCTCTTCAATCCTGGTAAATGCTAACAGTGCATTGTACCGTGCTATACTGCCAGCCCAACTCGTGCGGAGAAGGTACACTAATAGATCGCTACGTCCGAATATCCTGCATGATAGTGTGGCTTACCGCCTCAGGCCGAAGGTCCTGCGCAGAAATATCACCACTTATTCTTCCTGATTTGACATGTAAGTGCCATTGTTCCGTGTATCAATGCGAAGTGTGCGCGGCGAGTCAGATAATCATTACACTAGCGCCCCAGACTATCATGACATGTGTCATTCCCGACATGCATAAACACGAGTCCCATACATGAGAGTTCACCTTTCTTCATTTCCTGAGTGCATAGTAAGTGCAATTGTCCAGGTGTATAATAGCGCTGTCGCAGACGGGAGTCACTAAGATACTGCGCCCCGATATCGCGACTAATAAGCTGCTGCTCGCTTCCCCGACTACAGGCTAACACCCCGAGTTAAACCCTGACCTACTCATTTTATCTCCTGGGACAGGTAAGCAAATAGCTTATTGTCTGCCTGACGATAATACGCTCGTGCGCGGGAGCAGTTCACTCAGATCCTAGCGTACGATTATCCTCCAGCTAGGTATCACTCCCCCGAGAAGCCGTCCAATGAAGAGTTACATTCTCTTCTCCTGGATAGCATGTATGCATTGCAACCGTGCGATAATGCGCTGTGCGCGGGAACGTCAACTAAGATCCTCGCCCGCCGATATCCTGCATGTGTGTCGCTTCCCCAGAACTCAGGATCCCGGACGTTCAGTCATTACTTCTCTGGTAGCCAGTAAGCTGCATTGTCCTGTGTCATAATTGCGCGGTGTTCAGAGATGTACATGTCGCGGGAGTCACTAAGATAACTGCGCCGAATATCCTGCATGTGTCACTATCCCCCGCTGTCAGCTCCCTGAGATTTCAAACTTCTTCTTCCATGGAGCCATGTAAGTAGCATTGTCCGCTGTATAATGCCGCCCTGTGCCGCGGAGTTCACTAGATCCTAGAATGCCCGATATCCTGCATGTGCTCACTATCCCCAGCTACAGCGCTCACTGGAGTCACTTACTTATATCCTGGTGGCATGTAAGCTGGCATGTACCCGTGTATAATGCGTGTGCGCCCGAGGAGTCACTAAGCATCTCGCGCACGATATCCGTGCATAGTAGTCAGCTTCCGCCGCTCAGGTCCCGGAATGTTCACCTTCTTTTTCCCTGCAGCCTGCCATGATAAGTGCCTTTGTCTGATGTATAATTGCAGCAGTTGTGAAGGGCGAGTTCACTAAAGAATCATGCACCTGATATCCTGCATGTGTACACTCCCTGCTCAGACCGTCCCAGCAGAGGGATTCACCTTCTCTTCCTGCCTGCATGTAAGTGCATTGTACCGTGTAATAATAGACCGCCTATCGTCCCTGTGCGGGGAGTCACTAAGAAATCATTCACCCCCCGATATCCTGCATGAATGTACGCTTCCCGCTCAGGTCCCCGGAGTGCCACTATTCTTCTGGCATGATAAGTGCATTGTCGACATATGTATATATGCGCTTGACGGGGAGATAGTCACTAAGATCCTGCACCCGAATCCCATGACCATGGGCTCGCTTCCCAGACCTCAGGTCCCTGGCCCGAGTTCAACTTATCTTTCTACTCCCTGGTGCAAATGTAAGTGCATTTCAATGCTACGCTAGACATAATGCCGCTTAGCATGAAGCCGGATAGTCACTAAGATCCGCCGCCCGATATCCTGACATGTGTCACTATGCACGACTAAGGCTTCCCCAGCAGTTTCCCTTCTTCTATCCTAGTGAATGTAGTGAGATAATGTCCGAGCTTATAATGCGCTGGGCGGAAAGTCACTAAAGATCATGCGCCCGATATCCTGCATGGTCTTCGCTTACCCCACTCAAGGTCCCCGAGAAGTTCCCCTATCTTCTTCCCACCTGTGCTGTAATAGTAGCATGTCCGATCATCTGTATAATGCCCGCTTGTGCCCGCGGGAGTCACTAAAGCATCCTGACGCCCGATTCCTAGCATGTGTCACTCCCTGCTCAGCAAGGTTCTTCTCATTTGAGTTTCACCCTTCTTCTTCCTGCCGTTGCATGTAAGTGCATTCGTCCGTTGTTATAATGCGCTGAATGCGGGGAAAAGTCACATAAGATCATGACGCCGATATATCATGCATTAGCTGTCGACTCACCCGCTCAGCGTCTCCCCGCGGAGTTACCCTTCTCATTACCTAAGGTGCATGTAGAGTGCCATTGTCTGTGTATTATATGCCGCTGTAGACGGGAGTCACTTTAAGGTCCATGCCCCCGATTATCATGCATGAGCTCACTACAATCCATGTCCTCAGGTCCCGGAGTTTCTCCTTCTTCTTCTGATTTCGATCTGCCAGTAAGTGACCAATGTCCGGTTGTATAAGGTGCTGTGCGAGAGTACCAGATCGCCGCCTGCTATCTGCATCGCTGTCGACCTATCCCCGCTCGAGGTCCCTGAGAGTTCACCTTATTCTATTCCCTGTCATGCATGTAAGTGCATTGTATGTGATAATGAACGCTGTGCGGGACGAGCTCACTAAGATCCTGCGCGCCGATATCCTGCATGTGTCGCTTCCCAGCTCAGGTCCCCGAGAGTACATTTTCTTGCCTGGTGACATGTACGTGACAATTGTCCGTGTATAATGCGCTAGTGCGAAGAGGACGTCACTAAGATCCTGCCTGCCCGAATATCCTGAATGCTGTCGCTTCCACGCTCAAGTCGCTACCCCGGAGTTCACCTATCTTCTTTCTGCTGCCATATAAGCTGATTGTCCGTGCTATAATGCCCGCGTGTATGCGGCGGAGTCACTAGATCTTCGTTGCCCCCCCGCCCGAGTTATCCTGACATGTGCTCGCTCCCATCCCCGCTCAGGTCCCCGGAGTTCACCTTCTTCTTCCTGGTGCATGTAAGTGCATTGTCCATGTATAATGCGCTGTGCGGGGAGTCACTAAGATCCTGCACCCGATATCCTGCATGTGTCATTTCCCCGCTCAGGTCCCTGGAGTTCACCTTCTTCTTCCTGGTGCATGTAAGTGCACTGTCGTGCGACACAATTTGAATTTTAAATCCCGCGCCTAGTCCGAATCAGTCGGGTTGTCTGTTGGCCACACCCCGATTTGGGTCTCATGAAAGTTGGTGCAATTGCACAAAAATCCAATCGCAAACGCCAAAATCTCCTGTTAAATGCAGTGAAATGCGGCGTGCGGACCCTTAGTTAATGTGCCCCAACGTGTATCTTATATTGGAGACATTGAAGGTTATAGGCAAGATGGAGATATAGGGGCATATTTATCAGGCCCCCTGTGCTACATCAGTGTCGTAGAAGCCCCGAAATAAACGCAACTGCTATATTCTTGCTAGCACTTGCGATTATTTAGCCCTCTTCGCCACCATACGCCAGCAGGGGGTGAAGGTGGTGGCAGAGGGTGCTGCTGGCCGGGAGTGAGCCAAGACAGGGGGTTACTATGCAAAGCCATAAATTTGGTGTGACCTGAAAGATGAGATTGTTGTCTTTAATATGACACATAAACGTGTTCCTGGATACTGGAGAACAACAGATAGGGGCTTCTGGAGTGAAACTACCCTGTAACCCAATGACTTGACTTATCTCATGGGAAAACGAGAAAAAAAAGTCTTTTTATAGCTGCTCTCAGCCCTGGGCAATGGATGGGGGTCCTAAATGAGACCACCTAATAGCTGTTTGTTTTTTTATGGTAAATATTTTTCAACATCAGACAGTCCCTTAAAATGTATCCTGGTAATCCGCTGCCCTGGATTCACAGCAGTAACACCTCCTCACTTTTAGGAGCAATTTCCCAGTCTCTCACGTCTCTCATGTTCAGGAGGCGAGAAGTATTTTTAAGCAGATGTACCTGGTAAGAATTAGATGTGTGATTGTGTTTTTCTGCAAATCTGGAGCACTCGCTGACAAATGAGCTTTTATCTGCCACTTATTTCATTTGTTGCGAGATTTCTTCCTGACATCAGAGCACAATGCCAAGTACCGGCAAAATCACTTCTCACATCCAGGCTTCAGCAGTAATCAGAGCAGATTGTAGGAATCTTTCTCAGTTTCTTATAAGACACTGAATATGACATGTTTTCCTATAGGCGAGGTACCCACCTTCATTCATCGGCTAAGAGAGGTCGAGGCTAACGAAACGTACGAGATAATACAGGACGCCGTACCTGGAGTTACGTACAGAAGCGTTCCTTGGGTTTGCTCACTAACCGGCTTCGCGTCGCGCTGCATGGAGCAGGAGCTCACGGACTGAGACCTATCCATTAGCCGGGTAAGTCTTTGCTGCATATTAGCAGTGTTTACCAGCGTGGAGCCGGCCCAAAGCTCACCGGCCCAGCCTCAAACAGGGATATATTTTTTTTTTTTTTTTTTTTTGCGCCGCCGCCCGTAAATAAAGTGGATGCGGCGCCGCCATCTGCTAGCGGCCGGCATCCCGACCTCCCCTTGTGACGTTCATCGGGGCGGGAGCCCCGCATCCGTTCTCCCATGAGTAGCCTCGGAGTCTTCGAAGACCCCAATATGGCTATTTCGTGTTATTAACCCTTCTTTACAATGCTGCTGATAGCACATTGTAATGAATGATGGCAAGAAAGAAAATCCCCATATATACTGCCAACTGCTAGTATAGCGCAAGTATATAGATATGGCATTACGATCAGACAACCCTAGGTTATAAAAGTACCCTAGGAGTACTCATGCTGAAAAAAATTGTTGATACATAAAATAAAAAGTTTAAAAAAAAAAAATTATAATAAAAATAACTAAATTTCAAATCAGCCCCCTTTCCCTAGAAACTGACATGAAATATAAATAAACAGTTAAAAATCATAAACACATTCAGTATCGACGCCGCGGTCCCGCAAATGCCCGATCTACAAAATATGAAAAAGGTTTTGTCAATGCGTTAACCAGTAACGGAAAATAGCGCCCAAAGTCGAATAATGCACTTTTTTTTGCCCATTTGAAAAATACTAAAAAAATAATATAAAAATGTACTGAATCAAAGAGGTCGTCACAGGTCACTAAAAATGATATCATTGCAAACATATTATCAAATTTCGCCAAAAAAATGACACCATGCACAGCCCCCGTACACCAAAGTAATATTAAAAAGTTATTAGCGCCAGAAGTTGGCCAAATATCAAAAAAAAAGTTTTTGTACAGGGAGGTTTAATTTTGCTAAATGTATAGAAAACATATATAAAACCTATACGAAATGTTTGGTATCCCTTATCGTACCGCGAACCCAAAGCAATAAGTAGGACCTGGCATACTTGCGGGCGCTCAGTGCAAAAGACGTAATATCCCAAGCCCACCAAGAAAATGGCCAATACGAATGTGGTTTGTCACCATTTTCATTGACATTTGGAATTTTTTCCCGCTTCCGATGTCACAATGGCATGGAATATTTATAACCCATAACATATGCAAGTGCCCCAATTGAGTTACGCCCCGAAAAACAAGCCTGCACACAGATCTACGTGGTAAAAAATAAAAAAGAAAGTTATAGATTTTGAAGCCTTGGGGATTTGGGGCGAGTGCAAAAAATGGAACATGAAAAAAAAACGGGAAGGCGGCCCCGGTCCTTAAACGCGCGTATAGTTTAAAGAAACTAGCATATGTGATGTGAATGCATTATGAAGCAAACATCCTTTTGACAGAAGCTGAATAGCTTAAACTGCACTGCAGGATACATATCTTGCGGTAATCCTGTGCTGAGCGTGAGTCCTGTGCTGTGATAAAACTGCATAATGAAGCTCTAGTCTACTAGGCCTAGCTCCAGCGCTTCTCTCTGGCTTACTTCAGAGCATAGGAGAGTCTCCTCTTGCAGTTGACATCATCATAACTCCTGACCAGTTTACCTCTGCCAGACAGATTAATCAATTGCTGCACCATCCCCCAGCTGCTGTGTATGAGTGATGCAGCTCAGGTTGATTAGTGCTTGACTAGTAATCCTTAGTCATGCTTTACTTAGCAGCCATTTGTAATTCCAAGCTCCCTGGTAATGTGTAAGCCAGTCTGTCCCAGCTTTCCCAAGGTCCTGAATGGTATAATAGTTTTTGCAGCAAAACCACTCAGCTCAAGGATTAACCAAGATCTGATCCTGCATCAGTGTAGCTACAGCATTCTCCAGGTATGTTTGCTTCATAATGCATCACATCACATGGTAGGTTTCCTTTAAGTTTAATTTGTATATAAGTCGCAACAGTATATTTTACAATAGTAGCTCCAGACAAAGATTTTTTTGTCCCTGTGACAACCGGATTTTTAAAATTTTTTGCCTTAATGGGACCAAGGATTATCAATAAAACTGCATTACAGACACCTTACAGCTGATCATTGCAGTCTGGGACTATAGTAACATCCAGAGAGGTCACCAGAGGTCACAGGGGGCAGAGAGGTCCGTCTGTAACTAGGGGTCATCTGTAAGTTGCGTGTCCTTAAGTAGGGGACCGCCTGTAATCTGATTGGTGGTGGTCAGGGTCAGTGGCGTAACTAGGAGTGGCAGGACCCCATAGCAGGCATCAACATGGGGCCCCCCTTCCGAATCGAAAAATTATACATATTTGTATACTCACACATGCATGTTACAATCACACATTTGTACACTTCTGCACATATGCTCATATAGAGCATATACACACACATACATTGACATTTACAAACACACAGCATATATACACACATACAGTATATGCAGAGTCCATACACCGTATACACATACAACATATACACATCACAGATGCAGCATATATATATATATATCACATATAGGTTATATACATATTATGATGTACAAAGTGCAGCATAATATGGATATGATGATGCACATCCTCCATTCTTTAGTGTGTCAGGTCAGATGCTGGGGCCCCCTGACACTGTGGGCCCCATAGTGGTTGCTATGGCTGCTACCACTGTAGTTACGCCCCTGGTCAGGGTATTCACACAGTATTCAAGAGATAGAGCAGAAAGGAATCTAATTCGGATGCTGGTGGGGTACATTGCCCAGGTGATGAGGAACGGTGGATCCCCGAAATAATTTATCTGTGGGCCCAAGAAACACAGGTCTAACACTTGGATGGATCAGTGTTGGACTGGCCCAGCAGAGTAACGGAGGATATTTTGGTGGTTTTAGACTCTAACCTAATACAGGAACTTAAATATACAGAAGAAGACAACCTAATTTGAAGACTAGTAGGGTCCATTGCCAGGGGAGGCTAATGTCACCAAGTGGGCATTGTGCATCACCAACTAATGGTTACTGACCTCAGTGACTATAATAGATTCTGTCTGGTATAGGAAGAGATCCTACATCGACTGCATAAACCAAACCAAGGACGTTTCATTTTTCTGTGATTTGTGACATAATCGATGCTGGAAGCTCCACGATACGTACATAGCCTTATGCTTGATCTTTACAACATTCCTTGCATTGCTTTAGCAGCAGCTGCCTGGCTCTGAGTCTCTGCAGTTCAGCTTATTCTCCACAAAGACACGTTTAGGAAAAATTACAGTATTTATACAAAAATTACACCCCCCTCTCAGATTTTACCTGGTCAGAATAACCATCATGCGTTGGCTCCTCCGGATCACATGCGGATCTTCTGTCAGGAGTTTATTTACAGGGAATTGTTCTAAAATAGCATCCCCTAAAAACATAAAGAAAGCGGAGAGCGGCCTGACAGCGCTTCAGGGAAATTATTCAAATCAAAATAACAGCCTAAAAGTTTGCAGAATTCTGTATTACTCCGGTAATGTGGAACAGCTCATCTAGGAGGGAATAGATTAGGCTCGGCTTGCATTGACATCACGACTTCCGCTTCTCAATGATCCGTGATTGTAGTTGGATCTGTCAGATTTTACCAGGAAAAAGGAGGTAAGTTACGTAAAGGAAATCTGCGAGAAATCCCATGAGGTCTCAGCACAGTGTCGTATTAACCAAAGACGACAGATCCTCCCCCTTCCCCACCATAATTGTAATTGGATCCGTCAGTTTCCTAACTAAACAGACTCAACTCACAAAAGGAGAAGTAGAAGACCAATACCCCCCACCATCATTTGAGAGCTTCATAACTTTGTAGACTCAACTATTTTTGCAAGGTAAAAGGCAAACTACAATAAAAAGAACCTAGAACCTATAATAAATCCCATGATGCCTCAGAAGAGCATCACATGACCCGTACAAGACAGATCCTCCACACCGTGATGATAAGCGGATCTGTCAGTTTTCAAAGTAAGAAGACTCTACTACTAGGTAAATGAGGTAAGTTATGTTAAAGAAGACCTGCTATAAATTCAATGATACGTCAGCAAAATACCACAAGACCCCACCCATAGAAGACAGACCCCACCCCACCCGCACACACTCCCATCATGTTTCTAATCAGATCTGTAACAAAGAAGGTGACAGGAGGTAAGCTACGATAAAGAAGCCTGCAGTAAATCCCATGATGCCTCAGCTCATTATCACATGAGCCGTAGCAGACAAGCCCTTCTCCTCTGCTATCTGGGTGTGTACTGTGATTATCCAGCCCATCGATATTCTCCAAACCGTTAGGGGGGCTGAGCTGTGAGCTCATTATCAATAACCGTGTGACAGCAAGCGGTCTAATTATCATAGGTAACTGTGACCCCTGCAGAGGTCCATGTGGTACAGTCCATACATGACTTAGGGACAGTGAAACTGCCGCTGTGGTGAATAACCCCCTTTTAAAACTCCCCTTTTCCACCCCCATTCAATAAACACAAGTACTCTGCAATAGGGGGAAGAAAAAGGCCACAGCGGCCGACTTTATTTATTTTACAGGAAAGGAAAAAATTGGAGGGGTCCTCGAAGGCACATTCTCTGAACATTATTCCCCCCAGGTCTCAACTTGCCCGCGGTCGTTGATCACCAAGCCTGCGGGCACCCCTTGTTGAAGACCTAAATCCCATCCTGGGGTCCTTGCCCGCAGGAATATATCCAACCTGCTGGGTGCTTATCCCGGCTTAACTGTAAACTTACATTCTGGAATCCTAATTCCAAGTTCTCTACTTTAAACGCCTTCGAGAGCCCCTCCGAGAGCCCCTCCTCCCTGCCGCTGCGACAAATAAATCATAGTCATCATGAGTACAAAAAATTATTATTTTTTTTTATACATATACAACCTCAACTCCTTACTCCTCAACCTTACAAATAGGGCGGGAGGGTGGGAAAAACTTTCTGGTCAACGTTCTCCAGGCAAATGGTGAGTACTGTACTTAGATTATAACTCTTAAAGGGGTTGTCCGAGTTCTTTAAAAAAAGATAAAAGTGGCCGGGACAGGGCTGCTTAAAAAAAATAAAGATGTACTTACCTCCCGGTGCCCTCCCGTATCAGCTTCCGGCCGGCCGTGGCCGGGTACACCTATCCGTCCCTATACACAGCATTGTGTATGGGGGCCGGAAGGTTGTCGGGTCCGGCCGGAACTGAGTCCAGCGGATACGGGAGGGCACCGGGAGGTAAGTACAGCTTTATTTTTTTTAAGCAGCCCTGTCCCGGCCACTTTTAGCTTTTTTTAAAGAACTCGGACAACCCCTTTAACCCTTATGTCCCACCTCCCTGCACGTATTCACCTGCTCTAACATAAACAATCCCCCCCTATCTAAAGTCTGTGTGACTCCGCTTATTCACTCCCCTTGTCATGTGCTGATTGCAGTACACTGCGGTCCCTTCCATCGCATACAGGAAGATCTGATGCTGAGAAAGGCTGACTGAAAGATAGTGAAATACAGAAGATCATCTTCAAGACACAATGGGGCACATTTACTTACCCGATCCAGTCGCGATCCAGCAGCGGGTTCTCCGGCGCTGATTCGGGTTCTGCCGGGATTCACTAAGGTCCGTGCGCCGATATTCACCAGGTGTCGCTGCTGCGCCGAGGTCCGCCGGAGTTCACCTGCTTTTTTCTGGTGTATGTGAGTGCTTGATCTTGCGACACAAATGAGTTTTTAAATTCCGCGGTTTTTCCGAATCCTTCGGGTTGTCCAGTGGCCACGCCCCACGATTTCTGTCGCGCGAAAGTCGGCACGCGGTTGCGCCAAAAATCGATCGCGTGCGCCACAATCCCGTGAAATACAGTGCAAAGCAGAAATATTCGGGAAAAACCCGACGGATTCGCGGCTGCGGACCCTTAGTAAATGTGCCCCAATGAGAAGGGTACAGAACAACTAGTTCTATGGAAATTACAGAAATTGTCAATTAAAGGCTATAACATTTGCCGATATCTCCTAATGTTCAAGATCTCTGCTTGCTTTCCCCTTTCACATTCCGTGATGTAATGGAACGTCACGGGTCGGCAGATGCACGGGCTGAGCCCTCTCCATAGCTGGCAAAGACTTACTGGTAACACCTGTACATCACCGCCAGCAAAGCCACCGGCGGTTGGAGATCGTCAGGGAGCGGCAATCGGTTGCCATGACAGCCTCGGATCTTCAGAAGACCCAAGGCTGTCCGGATTTAACCCATTCATTACTATTTGCTAATTGCACATTGTAATGAATGAGGAGTAAAATCCCCATATACTGCCATACTGTAGTATAGCAGTATATGATAGGATGAAATCAGACAACCTGGGGTTAAAGTACCCTAGGGAGTCTGAAAAATAGCAAAAGTAAAAACAAAAAAAAAGTTAAAAAAATTATAATAATAAACCTTAAAATTCAAATCACCCGCCTTTCCCTCTGAACTGATATAAATATAAATAAACAGTAAAAACACATTCGGTATCGCCGCATCCGAAAATGCCCGATCTATCAATCATAACCTTTTTCGCGGTGTTTAACCCCCGTAACGGAAAATAGCGCCCAAAGTCGAAAATGGAACTTTTTTGCCATTTTGAAAAATATTTAAAAAATCTATAAAAAGTGATCAAAAGGTCGTACAGTCCTAAAAATAATAGCATTGAAAAAGTCGCAAAAAAAAGAAAGGAAAAGTTATTGGCGCCAGAAGATTTAACTTTTGTAAATGTATGAAAACATTATAAAACCTGTACAAATGGTTTATCCCTGTGATTGTACCGACCCAAAGAATAAAGTAGACCTGTTGTTTGGGGCGCTCAGAGAAATCCGTAATATCCAAGCCCACAAGAAAACGCCATAAATACGTTTTTTCACCAATTGCATTGCCTTTGGAATTTTTTTCCTGCTTCCGAGTACATGGCACGGAATATTCAATACCATCACTCTGAAGTGTAATTTGTTACACAGAAAAAAAGCCCTCACACCGCTCTGTACGTGTAAAAATAAAAAAAATGAAGTTATAGATTTTTGATTGTGGGGAGTGAAAAATGAAAGTAAAAAAACAAAAAGGGTTAAGGTAGGTTTAGGGCAGAAAATTTGTTGATGCTCCAGTCCAAAGTCCTACCCGCCAATGGTGCCCATAGAATGACCTCATTTTTTATAGCCTTACCTGGCCATGAGTCTTACAGATGAGCTGGACTTCTGCCATGAGTCTTACAGATGAGCTGGACTTCTGCCATGAGTCTTACAGATGAGCTGGACTTCTGCCATGAGTCTTACAGACCGTCCTGTCATCACCATAGATGTAAAAGGTTTCCCCATTTGCTATTACGGGGGCTCCTGTTGAAAGAAAAGCAAAGCATCTTGAAAACTACAGTAAGTAATAGAGAGAGAGAAAATTTTTTCAAATCATTGCTAAAACATTTCTTTATAGAAGCACCATATTTTTCGGACTATAAGTGCACCTTATATATGAACCGTACTTACAGACAACAGCTGCCTTGTACTGTGCTCAGGTCTGCCCCCTGCTGGTCATTCATCCTTCTAATCAGGTGCGCTTTATAATCCGGTGCGCCTTATATATGAACCGTACTTACAGACAACAGCTGCCTTGTACTGTGCACAGTTCTGCCACCTGCTGGTCATTCATCCTTATAATCAGGTGCGCCTTATAGTCCAGTGCGCCTTATATATGATCCGTACTTACAGACAACAGCTGCCTTGTACTGAGCACAGGTCTGTCACCTGCTGGTCATTCATCCTTATAATCAGGTGCGCCTTATATAATCAGGTGCGCTTATATGTGTACCATACTTACAGACAACAGCTGCCTTGTACTATGCACAGGTCTGACACCTGCTGGTCATTCATCCTTATAATCAGGTGCGCCTTATATATTCAGAGCACAGCAGTGTGAGGTCTGTCCTTAGCTTTGCATGGTCAAAACTACTGATAGATTCCTTTTTTAAGGGTTATTTTAGTTCCAACATACAGTATTTTTCGGACTATAAGGCGCACCATCAATTAATTCCTGCTAAAATGTCTAGGTTTATATATAAGGTGCACTGAACTATAAGGCGCACTGGACTATAAGGCACACCTGATTATAAGGATGAATGACCAGCAGGTGGCAGACCTGTGCACAGTACAAGGCAGCTGTTGTCTGTAAGTACGGTTCATATATAAGGCGCACCATGAATATATAAGGCGCACCTGATTAGATCCCCGAAATAATTATCTCCTGTTGGGCCCCAAGAAACACAATGGTCAACACTTGGAGGATCAGTGTTGGACCTGGCCCCAGCAAGAGTAAACGAGATGTTTTGTGGTTTTTAGACTCTAAAACCCCAATACAAAGGAAACTACTTTGGAGATACCCAAGAAGAAGACAACCCTAATTTGAACAGTAGGTCATTGCCCAGGGAGGCTAATGTTCACCAAGTTGGGCATTGTGCATCAACCACTAATGGTTACTGACCTCAGTGAACTATAAATAGGATCCGTCTGGTATAGGCAGAGAATTTCTACTCGACTGCATAACCAAACCCAAGGACAACCGTTTCAAATTTTTTCTTTTTCTGTGATTTTGTGACAGAAAATCAGCTGGGAAGCTCCAACGATTAACGTTACATACCGTATGCTTGATCTTTACAACCATTCCTTGCATTGCTTTAGCAGCACTTGCGCCTGGCCTTAGTTGTCTATTTTGCATTTCAGCTATTCTCCACAAAGAACAACGTTTTTCGGAAAAATTACAGTAAATTTATAACAAATTACCACAACCCCCCCTCTCAAATTTTTTTAAAACCTGGTTTCAGAACGGAATAACCATCATGCGTTGGCTCCCTCCGTGATCCACATGCGGATGTCTTCGTCAGGAGTTTATTTACAGGGAATTGTTTCTAATCGCAACCCCCTAAAACCATAGAAAGCGGAGAGCCGGCCTGACGCAGCTTCAGGAAATATATAAAAATCAAATAACAGCCTAAAAAGTTTGCAGAATCTGTATTCTTATTACCTACCGGTAATGTGGAACAGCTCATCAGGAGGGAATAGATAGGCTCGGCTTGCATTGACATCACGACTTCCGCTTCTCAATGATCCGTGATGTAGTTGATCTGCCAGATTTTACCAGGAAAAAGGAGGTAAGTTCCGTAAAGGAAATCTGCGAGAAATCCCATGAGGTCTCAGCACAGTGTCGTATTAACCAAAGACGACAGATCCCTCCCCCTTCCCCCCATAATTGTAATTGGATCGTCAGTTTTCCTAACTAAACAAGACTCAACTCACAAAAGGAGAAGTAGAGACCCAATACCCCCCCACCATCCATTTTGAGAGCTTCATAACTTTGTAGACTCAATCTATTTTTGCAAGGTAAAAGGCAAACTACAATAAAAAGAACCTAGACCCTATTAAAAATCCCATGATCCTCAGAAGAGCATCACAGCCGACCCGTACAAGAACAGATCCTCCACACCCGTGATGATAAGCGGATCGTCAGTTTTTCAAAGTAAGAAGACTCTACTACCAGGTAAATGAGGAGTTATGTTAAAAAGACCTGCTATAAATTCAATGATACTTCAGCAAAATACCACAAGACCCCACCCAATAGAAGACAGACCCCACCCCCCACCCGCCACACTCCTCCATCATGTTCTAATCAGATCCTGTCAAAGAAGGTGACAGGAGGTAAGCTACGATAAAGAAGCCTGCAGTAATCCATGATGCCTCAGCTCATTATCAAATGAGCCGTAGCCAGACAAGCCCTTCTCCTCTGCCTATCTCTGGGTGTGTACTGTGATTATCCAGCAGCCCATCGATATTCTCCAAACCGTTAGGGGGCTGAGCTGTTGAGCTCATTATCAATAACCGTGTGACAGCAAGCGGTCTAAATTCATCAGGTACCTGTGACCCCTGCAGAGGTCCATGTGGTACGTCCATACATGACTTAGGGACAGTGAAACTGCCGCTGGTGGTGAATAACCCCCTTTTAAAACTCCCCCTTTTCTCCACCCCCATTCAATAACCACAAGTACTCTGCAATAGGGGAAGAAAAAGGCCACAGCGGCCACTTTATTTTTTTTACAGGAAAGGAAAAAAATGGAGGGGTCCTCGAAGGCACATTCTCTGAACATTATTCCCCCCAGGTCTCAACTTGCCCGCGGTCTTGATCACCAAGCCTGCGGCACCCCTTGTTGAAGACCTAAATCCCATCCTGGGGTCCTTGCCCGCAGGAATATTAATCCAAACCTCTGGGTGCTTATCCCGGCTTAACTGTAAACTACATTCTGGAATCCTAATTCCAAGTTCTCTACTTTAACAGCGCTTCGAGAGCCCCTCCGAGAGCCCTCCTCCCTGCCGCTGCGACAAATAACATCATAGTCTCATGGAGTACAAAAAATTATATTTTTTTTTTATACATATACAACCTCAACCTCACTCTTACTCCCCACCTTACAAATAGGGCGGGAGGTGGGAAAAACTTTCTGGTCAACGTTCTCCAGGCAAATGGTTGAGTACTGTACTTAGATTATAACTCTTAAGAAGGGGTTTGTCCGAGTTCTTTAAAAAAAAGATAAAAGTGGGCCGGACAGGCTGCTTAAAAAAATAAAAGATGTACTTACATACTCCCGGTGCCCTCCCGTATCAGCTTCCGGCCGGCCGTGGCGCCGGGTACACCTATCCGTCCCTATACACAGCAATTGTGTATGGGGGCCGGAAGGTTGTCGGTGTCCGGCCGGAACTGAGTCCAGCGGATACGGGAGGGCACCGGAGTGTAAGTACAGCTTTATTTTTTTAAGCAGCCCTGTCCCGGCCACTTTTGCTTTTTTTAAAGAACTCTGGACACCCCTTTTAAACCCTTATGTCCCACCTCCCTGCACTATTCACTGCTCTAACATAAACAATCCCCCCTATCTAAAGTCTGTGTGACTCCGCTTTATTCACATCCCCCTTGTCATGGGCTGATTGCAATACACTGCGGTCCCTTCCAATCGCATACAGGAAGATCTTATGCTGAGAAAGGCTGACTGAAAGATTTGAAATACAAGATATCTTCAGACACAATGGGGCACATTTACTTACCCGATCCAGTCGCGATCCAGCAGCGGGTTTCTCGCGGCGCTGATTCGGTTCTGCCGGAATTCACTAAGGTCCGTGCGCCCGTATTCACCAGGTGTCGCTGCTGCGCCGAGTCCGCGGGGAGTTCACCTGCTTTTTTTTCTGGTGTATGTGAGTGCTTGATCTTGGCGACAACAATGAGTTTTAATTTCCGCGTTTTTTGTTTTTCCGAATCCTTCGGTTTTTCCAGTGGCCCGCCCCGATTTCGGTCGCGCGAAAGTCGGCACGTCTGTTGCGCCAAAAATCGATCCGCGTGCGCCACAATCCCGTGAAATACAGTGCAGAGCAGAAATATTCGGGAAAACCCGCCGGATTCGCGCTGCGGACCCTTAGTAAATGTGCCCCAATGAGAAGGTACAGAACAACTAGTTCTATGAAATACAGAAATTGTCAATTAAGGCTATAACATTTGCCGATATCTCCTAATGTTCAAATCTCTGCTTGCTTTCCTCCTTTCACATTCCGTGAGTAATGGACCGTCACGGGTCGGCAGATGCACGGGCTGGACCCTCTCCATAGCTGGCAAAGACTTACTGGTAACACCTGTACATCACCGCCAGCAAAGCCGCCGCGTTTTGGGATCGTCCAGGGAGCGGCAATCGGTTGCCATGACAGCCTCGGATCTTCAGAAGACCCAAGGCTGTCCGGATTTAAAACCCATTCATTACTATTTGCTAATTGCAACATGTAATGATGAGGAGTAAAATCCCCATATACTGCCATACTGTAGTATAGCAGTATTATGATAGGATGAAATCAGACAACCTGGGTTAAAGTACCCTAGGGAGTCTGAAAATAGCAAAAGTAAAAACAAAAAAAAGTTAAAAAAATTATAAATAAACCTTAAATTCAAATCACCCGCCTTTCCCTCTGAACTGATATAATATAAATAACAGTACAAACACACATTCGTATCTGCCCGCATCCGAAATGCCCGATCTATCAATCAAACCTTTTTCCCGGGTTTACCCCGTAACGGAAATAGCGCCCAAAGTCGAAAATGAACTTTTTTTGCCATTTTGAAAAATATTTTAAAAAAATCTATAAAAAGTGATCAAAAGGTCGTACAGTCCTAAAATATGCATTGAAAAGTCGCAAAAAAAAGAAAGGAAAAGTTATTGGCGCCAGAAGATTTAACTTTTGTAAATGTTGAAAAACATATAAAACCTGTACACAATGGTTTTATCCCTGTGATTGTACCGACCCAAAGAATAAAGTAGACCTGTGGTTTGGGGCGCTCAGAGAAATCCGTAATATCAAGCCACAAGAAACGCCATAAATACGTTTTTTTCACCAATTGCATTGCCTTTTGGAATTTTTTTCCTGCTTCCGAGTACATGGCACGAATATTCAATACCATCACTCTGAAGTGTAATTTGTTACACAGAAAAAAAGCCCTCACACCGCAGTGCGTCGTCACGTTAAAAATAAAAAAATGAATGTTATATTTTTGGATTTGTGGGGAGTGAAAAATGAAAGTAAAAAAACAAAAAGGTTTTAAGTTAGGTTTAGGGGCAAATTTGTTAAGCCTCCAGTCCAAAGTCCTACCCGCCAATGGTCCCATAAGAATGACTCATTTTTTTATAGCCTTTACCTGGCCATGAGTCTTACAGATGAGCTGGACTCTCTGCCATGAGTCCTTACAGATGACTGGACTTCTCTGCCATGAGTCTTACAGATGAGCTGGACTTCTGCCCATGAGTCTTACAGATAGCTGGACTTCCTTGCTGCCATGAGTCTTAACAGAACAGACCGTCCTGTCATCACCATAGATTAAAAGGTTTTCCCCCATTTGCTTTACGGGGCTCCTGTTGAAAGAAAAGCCAAGCTATCTTGAAAAACTACAGTAAGTATAGGAGAGAGAAAATTTTTTCAAATCATTGCTAAACATTTCTTTATAGAAGTACCATATTTTTTTTCGGACTATAAGTGCACCTTTATATGAACCGTCTTACAGACACAGCTGCCTTGTACTGTGCTCAGGTCTGCCCCCTGCGGTCATTCATCCTTCTAATCAGTGCGCTTTAAATACCGTGCGCCTTATATATGAACCGTACTACAGACAACAGCTGCCTGTACTTGTGCACAGTTCTCTGCCACCTGCTGTCATTCATCCTTATAATCAGGTGGCGCTTATAGTCCAGTGCGCCTTATATATGATTCCGTACTTACAGACAACAGCTGCCTTGTACTGAGCACAGGTCTGTCACCTGCTGGTCATTCATCCTTATCATGGCCTTATATAAATCAGGTGCGCTTATATTGTACCCATACTTACAACACAGCTCCTTGTACTTGCACAGTCTGACACCTGCTGGTCATTCATCCTATAATCCATTGCGCCTTATATATTCCATGGTGCGCCCTTATATATGAACCAACTTACAGACAATAGCTGCCTTGTACTGTGCACAGTCCTGACACCTGCCTGTTCATTCATCCTTATAATCAGGTGTCGCCTTATTAGTAACCACTACTTACGACAACAGCTGCCTTGTAGTGTGCAACAGGTCTGCCCCACCTGCTGGTCATTCATCCTTATAATCAGTGCGACTTATATAATCAGGTGCGCCTTTATATGTGTACCATAACTTACAGACAACAGCTTCCTTGTACTGTGTCACAGGTCTGCCACCCTAGCACACCTGCCACCCCCCATTCTTTTCTCCGTTCCTTGGACCTTA